>BQKN01001100.1:248576-260142 GCA_022839385.1 Asparagus kiusianus
GTATCAATAAATAAATGAATTGAGTTCTGAGATAGAAATGCATGGGAAGCATTCTCTCTCAACACTTCACACTTTCCTAGATGACGAAGCACACTGTCAATTTTTGGCTAATTCGAATGCTCATGTACCCGTGCATATGAATATTTAAATATAAAATTTTTCGTGTGAGTATTTAAATATAAAATATTCATGTTATTTGGGGTTATGTATGTATGGATATGTTTTATGCATGGATGCATGTATTTTATATAAGTATGTATATATTTAAAAGGGCATGCATTTAATTGGGGTTATTTTGTATGTATGGGTATGATTTATTATTATGGATGCATGTATTTTATGTATGTATGTATATGTTTAAAAGGGCATTTTCGGAAGAAATGTTTTAACATAGCAACCCACTTTTATAATAGTATTATATATATATATATATATATATATATATATATAAATATATATATCACGCTCTCTTTCTCTTTCTCTCTCTCTCTCTCTCTCTCTCACAAAAAGCCAGCTCGAACTACGCCTCCCCGAGCTCGACCAGCAACCCCACGCCTCCAGCATCCTCTGCCCAAGCCCTTCCTCTTCGCCACCCTTCCTCCTCAAAGAGCCTGCCACCACAGCCTCCTCCTTTAGCCCTTGCCTCCGCCAGCTCGCTGTCAGCACCGCCTTCAGCCCCTGCAGCCACCGTCGTCGCCTCCCCTCAGTCCAGATCCACTCCCTGTAGCAAACGCCGCCGACACCACCATCTAGACCCACCTCCACCTTCAGATCCGCCACCATCGCCTCTCTCCTCTTCCCCTGCACCCGCTACCGCCCAACTCTCCAGATTCACTGCTCCTCCTACGCCCTCCACCAACACCATCTCACATCCTCTCTTCGCCGTCAACCTCCACCCACGCCGAGCCCCCTCCGCAGCACCGCGCTGACCTCCCGTTGCCCCTCCAGTCTCCCTTCCTGGTACAGGTGTATCTTCTCTTCGGAACTTAGTGATCCTCATGGGAGCTTGAGGATAGATGATTCTCATGGTAGCTTGAGAATAGAGGTGTAAAAAAGCACAGTTGAACGTAATTTGAAGCATGGAACGAGACAACGAATCAAAGAATCGAAGCATCCAGTTTTCAGCCCGTGAGTCAACTCATAACAATCATGAGTCGACTAATCAGGTTGAGTCGACTCATGCCTGTCATAAGTCGACTCACGAAACCCAGCCATTTGTCACCAGTCTCTGACGAGTCGACTCATCTCAGTCATGAGTCGACTCATTGCTGGTTTTTTGTTTTGTCCAGTTTCGAACGAGTCGACTCATCTCAATCGTGAGTCGACTCATCTAAGGTTTCCTGGTTCGTTTGGGTTTCTATTTGCACGAATTCCTGTTAGGTTTAGGCTTGGTTATTTACCACTTTACCATCCACGTTGTTACACCTATATAAGGGATTGTTTAGGGTTTCTAATGAATCAGATGTAATCAAAGAGAGATTCTAATCAAGAGAGATTAGGGTTTAGAGAGAATCAAGAGCTTGTTCTCGATTCTAGTGAGATTGTGAGAGAGGGATTGTAATCTTTTCATACTCATAATCTAGAGAGGGTATTTTCCTTCGTCACATACTGAATTGTTCTTGTGTTTCTGTCATCCTCTTCTCAACCCACCTTTGATAATTCCGCGATCAAAGGTGCTCACACGGCGACTCGTATCAAGTTAGTATCAGAGCGATCAAATCCTGTGAAGGAGGCATCCTATGTATGGTCCTGACTCGGTCGCAATACAAGAAGCTAGGCGAGATCCTTATTTCATTGGAAGGAGTCCAGGTTTTAAGGAAGAAGAAGATCGCTAAAGGAGACAATTCAATGAGGATTGATGCATTGGAGAAGCAGATTGAGACGATAGGGTCTACTCTCACACAACTTGTCAGCCTTATCCATGGAGGTGATAAACAAGGTGAATCTTCTTCAAAGTCCAAGAAGAAAATTGTGGAGTCCGATGTGGAGAGAGTGGATTCAGATCCCGACGAGGAGGAAGAGACCGTTAAGGCTGTGTTGTATCAAGGGGGTAAGGATTCTTACAAGAACCTGAAGATTGACTTCAAGGTGGAGATTCCTGTTTATGATGGGAGTGTCAATGTGGAAAAACTCGATGATTAGATCGAACGTATGGAGATGTATTTCACTCTCTACGGATATTCGTCCAAGGAGAAGATTGTTTTCGTGACTTTGAAGCTTTCAGGGCATGTGTTGACGTGGTGGAAATCCTACTGCAAGTAGGAGAAGAAGGCGGTGTCATGAAACAAGTTCAAGGAGTTACTGAGGAAACAGTTCTACCCGGTAGGATTCCTTGAGGAGCGTTGGTACAAATGGTATGGCTTGCACTAAAGAGTTAATCAAACCGTTCAAGAATACACCACGGAGTTCCAGTAGCAAGCGATGGTCCTCAACATTACGATAGAGGAATATTTTGTGTTTATGAAGTATATGACGGGATTGAACGATTACATCCGAAAGGAGATAAAGTTATTCACGGTCAAGACTATTGTAAAGGCGAGCGTGAAGGCTATTACCATTGAGGGCAATTAGAAGAAGGGCAACGAGACTAAGGGATACTCCAAACAGATAGGGCATGTTGCTGATCCAAACATAAGGAGGAGAAGAAGGGTGATCCAGGGAAAGCAGAACTAATTTGTAGTCACTACGAGAAGACATGGCATGTTGCTGATCAGTGTTGGAAGAAGTATCCTCATCTCAAGCCAAGAGGATTGAAGAAGAAGGAGGAAAAAAAGGCATATGTGATAGCTCAAGGTTCGAAAGAAGTCCCGGGGATGACAGAGCCCAACAACAGTCTCAACCTTATGGCGGGGAGACAGGCCACGAAGGAGAACGACGACCCGAGAGAGCAACTCTTTGTGCTTAAGTTGCAAGTAAAGACCAGTTTGGTTGATACCATAGTTAATTCGGGTAGCGAGAAGAATTTGATATCCGCGGCCTTGGTTCAGAAGCTGGGTCTAAAGACGGTCAAGCATCTGAAGCCCTATCCATTGGGGTAGATTCAGAAGGAGGAGAGACTGAGTGTAGTTGATCAATACACTATTAGATTTGCGCTCCATGAGTCGTATATTGACGAGGTCACGTGCAACATAGTTCCATTGGGTGTTTGTCAGATTATACTTGGTAATCCGTACTTATGGGATAGATATACGATCTACGAGAGGTGGGTTCAGAAGTATACATTCACCAAGGCGGTGAAAAGTTCATATTTCGTTCGGTGTCTCTTTCGAGGGAGACAAGCTTGGGGACGGCGGTGCGAGCGAAGAGGCTAGTGAATGCAAGCAAGAAGTTTATCTCGCTGTACATTAGACTTCCAGAAAAGCCATCAAAAGAGAATTGCATGTTGGAGCGGAAGACGACTACGACAAAGCGAGGAACGAAGGAGTCGTTTCTAGTTGTATGTCGATATCAGGTTCCTAGCAAAGCCAGGTGGTGCAGAAAAGATGGAGGAGCTCGAGAGTTTCCTTAGCTGAAGTTCTAACTTGAACGGGACTTTAAGTTCCTAAAAGGGGGACCCATGATACGGGTGTATCTTCTCTGTAGAACTTAGTGATCCTCATGGGAGCTTGAGGATAGATGATTCTCATGGTAGCTTGAGAATAGAGGTGTAAAACAGCACAGTGGAACACAGGTTGAAGCGTGGAACGAGACGGCGAATCGAAGAATCGAAGCATCCAGTTTTTAGCCCGTGAGTCGACTCATAACAGTCATGAGTCGACTCATCAGGTTGAGTCGACTCATGCCTGTCATAAGTCGACTCACGAAACCCATCCGTTTGTCACCAATCTCTGACGAGTCGACTCATCTCAGTCATGAGTCGACTCATTGCTGGTTTTGTGTTTTGTCCAGTTTCAAACGAGTCGACTCATCTCAGTCGTGAGTCGACTCATTGAAGGTTTCCTGGTTCGTTTGGGATTCTGTTTGCACGAATTCCTGTTGGGTTTGGGCTTGGTTATTTACCACTTTGCCATCCACGTTGTTACACCTATATAAGGGATTGTTTAGGGTTTCTAATGAATCAGATGTAATCAAAGAGAGATTCTAATCAAGAGAGATTAGGGTTTAGAGAGAATTGAGAGCTTGTTCTCGATTCTAGTGAGATTGTGAGAGAGGAATTATAATCTTTTGATACTCATAATCTAGAGAGAATATTTTTCTTCGCCACATACTGAATTGTTCTTGTGTTTCTGTCATCATCTTCTCAACCCACCTTTGATAATTCCGCGATTAAAGGTGCTCGCAAGGCGACTTGTATCACGTCCTCCCGACAACTCCCTGACCCCACGTCGCTCGTCCCGCATCCCCCTCACCGCCACAACCGCCTCCAGCAGCACCACCTCTCCCCCTCATCGCCGCACAGCCGCCCTTCTCCCCCCATCACCACCCTCTCTCTTTATTCCGTCTTCTCTAGTGCCACCCCACGTCGCTAGCCACACCCGCAGTCGACTCGTCGTAGGCAAGATTCCCAACCCATTGCTTTATTTTAATTTATTTAGATTATTGTAAAAATTATTAGGCACAAGATTTTGTTTCTCATTTAGTTTTGTGCCAACTATTATGTTTGTCGTAAATTAATTATGTGAAAGATCCCCATTCTGTTATTTTATTTCGTATAATTTTTTTAGATTTGTTAATAATTATCTGCATGGGTTTGATGAATGATATTGAATGAATCGTAATTATGTGATAATTGTATTTTTAGAACAAATATAATAAATTAAAGAATTTATTTTGGGCATCAGGATTATTTTAGTATAATTATAATATTTTTAAGAATTTATTTTGTGAAAGGAAATTATTTTAGAATGATAAATATTTTTAAAAAGAATTTATTTTGGGAAAATAGACTATTTTTAATTAATGAGAATTTATCTTGTAAAAAGATTATTTTTGATTTATGAATTTTTTATTTTAAAAGATTATTTTTAGAATAATTATAGTGAGAGATAATTTGAAAAGAATTAATTTTGTAAAATATTATTTATTTTTGAATTAATTTAGTTTATGAATGTGTGATGGATGGTTGTTGACCGTGATATTTTATGTGCAAAACAATCGTCGATTCCATGATTCTTATTTTAATTACGTGGTATGCTATGACACCGTTGTACATGATTGGTTGTGTTATTTATTATTTCCTTGTTGTGTTTGAGAACTATTAGTAGTTCATGACTTAGTGGCTTTGCACGTCATGAATAAGACTTGGTGACATGTGTGGGTGCGTTAACTAAATTTAGGTGGTGAACCCGAGATCTATTATAAGTCGTGTTTGTTGACTTAAAGAAACAAGAAGAGTTGAGATGGGAAAGTCTTGGTTCATGTGATCGGATATGGCTGTTGATGTATCTTCCAAACCCGCACCGGTGAAAATCGTGTAGTTACTAGGGTTGGTTTGTTGGGCCAAAGTGAAAATCGTGTAGTCACTTTGTTCAGTGAAAATCGTATAGTCACCCGAGTTTTGCTTGAGTTAGGACCAGGCCAAAATCGTATTGCGTGTAGTTCTTTGATCGATATCGTGTAACGGTATTGGATGCACGTAGAGGATTTGTGAATAGTCAATTATCCTAGAATATGAACTTTGACCTATTTGAGATATGGACCAATGAGTTGTTATAGGATGGTTAGTAGTGTGACCCCATACTTGGATGAGTTGGATTTTTCTCCTGACTATTATAATCTAGTGGTGATTTGCATCTAGTTGTTAGAATTACAGTTGCATACTTTTATTTTTATTATTATTGTTATTGTATTAGTCATTCGACCGTCTCTTTCTCCCTTGTGGGATCTTATCGTGTGTCATATATGCTGACGTACACCTGTTTTCTATAGTGTACGTCAGACTTAGAGGAAGGACGGGTCCAGCTTGGATATACGCCAGAACCCGAGTATTCTCAGTAGGAGTACTTTGCAGATAGAGTAGAAGAAGAAGTCGAAGCCTAGTTTTTCTTTTATTAGTTGATGGTCCCAGTTTACTTTGTAGTTCTTTCTATTTCTGTTGATCGATGTATCTTTGTATCTCTTCAGCATTCAGTTGAATTGTTTTGTAATAAGGGCATGTTGACCCAAACTTTATGTTTCGGATGTTATTCCATTGTGATATGATACTTCTTTATTCTGCGTTGTTTATTATATTCTTGCTAATTACGATCAGGGACCTGTGACTTCACATTGTATTATTTCTTGTTGCTTAGCGTATTAGGTTGAGAAAAAATATTTATTTTTATTTATTCTCCTCAATCTAATACGTCATGGGCTTGTTCACGTTCCGATTCTCCGGTATTTTAGGAAGCGGGGCGTGACAGGTAATTACAGATAGTTCTTGGAACTGTTGAAAAAAATTTATTTCTAAGGGGTTTGTTTCTAATTTTTTATTTTAAGGATTTTTTGTAATTTTTAGACTTTTCAAAGGTTTGTTTGTATTTTTTTAAAAAATTAGGTTTTTTTTATATAGTCCAATTTGTTTAGGAGATTATTCGAAATTTTCATATTTTTAGGGTAATTTCTATAAGTTTCTTAATTTTCGTTGAGGAGGTTGTTAATAATTTCTAAATTTCTTAGTTCTGCCTATAATTTCATATCATTTAGGGGGTTTTTCAAAAACTTTATATTTTTAGGGTTTGTTGTAAATATGACTATAAACTCTTATTTATTAGCTTTGTAGAGAGCAAACATCTTTTAGTCTCCCACTTATGTTTGCAACCAATCCGATCATCTTATCAATATGTTTCTCAACCACATCTTTTAGTCTCCCACTTGTGTTTGCAACCAATCCGATCATCTTATCAATATGTTTCTCAACCACCTTTTTACTCCAAGGTTTAGTCAATGAGATTTTTTTAAAAAATTAAGCTTTTTCAATGAGGTTATTTGTAATTGTTTATTTTTAGGGTGTTGTCTACAATTTTAATTTGATTTTTTTGTAAATTATAAATTAAGCTTTATAAAATGAAGCATGTAAGCATTGATTCATTCTTTCTAATTCATTATCTGTATGAGGTGACATTTTCTTAGAAAGGTCAACTATGTGCCCTAAAGGAATAAGTCTCTTCTTTGAATCTTGCAAATTAAACTTAGCCACAATCATATCAATAAAAGTAGTCTGGGATAATGTTATTAACCTGTTAGCTCTATCTCTATGGAGTTTAGGTCCTAAATTATATGACGCTTCATCAAAATCTTTCACAAAAAATTTGTTAGACAGTCATAATTCAATAGTTGAACATTCTAACATCATTTAGATAGTTCCAAAGTATTTGTTAAAACTTAGTTTTTTAGTTAGAAGTTTTGATAAAAACTTTCATGGAGAATTTAATAGACAGCCAAAATTTTTGTGTTTTTAAAACTTTTTAACGGTTGGTAATTATAAAATTTAAATATTTGGTGATAATTTTAGATTGTTCAAATGGCTGATTGAAGATTTTAGATTTTCAGAGTGCTTTTTTAGTTTTTGCTTTTTTCAGGTTATTTTCTAGTATTTTAGTTTTTTAAAAGTTAGTAAATTTTATACTTTTAGGGTGTTGCATGTAATTACAGATTGTTCATGAAACTATTCAAAAAAATTGATTTTCAAGTTGCTTTTTGTAATTTTTAGATTTTTTGAGGTGTTTTTTTAATGAAATTATGCTTTTTTAGTGGTGTTACTTGTAATTTTTTTATTTTTATTGTGTTGTCTATAATTTTAATTTGTTTAGGGGACTGTTCAAATTTTTATTATTTTTAGGATGTTTTATAATTTTTAAAATTTTTGGTGAGGACGTTGTTAGTAACTTTAAATACTAAGATTATGCCTATAATATCATATTGTTAAGGAGGTCGTTCAAAAAATTTAGAAATTGAGGGTACATTTTTGTAATTTTTGTATTTTTAGGGGAATTTTTTGTAACTTTGTTTTTTCTTCGGGGTCTTGATGTTTGTAATTTTTAGAATTTTAAAATAGCGATTAGTAATTTGTAGCTGTATAAAGCGTTGTTTACAATTTTTGAGGTTTTAAAACTTTTAGAATTATTTGATTTCTAAGGGATAATTTTCTGATTTAATGATGTTTTGTATAATTTTTAGATTTTTAAGAACATTGTTTATAACTCTTGGATTATGAAGAATTTATTAAAGATATTTCTATTAATTAAGATATGATTACAAGTAATACATTATAGATCTTGTTATGAAATAATGTGGATGTCCATTTAGTTTCCCAAGAAGTTGATATTCCCCTAGTACATTAATCTTCTTCCTAGAATAACACAATGCATGTTCTAGAAAGAATAAGTTCATGAATGAGTAGTTAATATGATTCATGTATCATCATCTTAGTTTGTATATAAATAGAGGTATCCCTACCTCACTTTGTATGTATAGCAATAAAGAACGAATGAAATAAAATTTCTCTATACTTCTCATCTGCTTTCTCTTCTCTACTACATTAGTTTACAACATGTTATCAGCACGAAACTCTACCATTGAAACAATCTTCTTCAAGTCCATTAAATTCATCATTGGGCACATGTTGATATTTTGGATAAACTTTCAAGAAGAAATGGATGCCAAATATTTAGGATCAAAAAATGATGATGATAATACTTGTCTCATTGATAGTGCTACTACACACACTATACTTAAAAACATGAAGTATTTTTCTCATTTAAAAATGAAAGAAATAAATATTAACACAATAAGTGGTAGTGTTAAATTGAAATGATGGCTCCGGAAGAGCCACTGTATTTCTCCCCGGAGGAACTAAAATTATCATAAATAATGCACTATTCTTGATAAAGTCTCGAAGAAATTTGTTAAGTTTTAAAGATATCCGCCGAAATGGATATCATATCGAGACGATGAATGAGACAAATGGTGAATACTTATTGATTACAAATATTATTTCTGAGAAGAAATGCATATTAGAAAAGTTGTCTTCTCTATCTTCTGGTTTATATTATACAAAAATAAGTGCAGCTAAAATGTATCACCTTAAAGTCCAGAAGTCTACTAATCCCAATGATTTTATGATTTGGCATGATCGCCTTGGACATCCTGGTTTTATAATGATAGGGCGAATAATTATAAATTCACATGGCCATTCATTGAAAGATCAAAAGATACTAAATTCTAATGAATTCTCATGTGTTGCTTGCTCCCAATGGAAGTTAATTGTTAGACCATCACCAACGAAAGTGGGAACTGAATCCCCTACATTTCTAGAATGAATTCATGGTGATATATGTGGGTCTGTAGATCCACCATGTGGACCATTTAGATATTTTATGGTACTAATTGATACATCAACAAGATGGTCACATGTAAGTTTATTATCTAGTCGCAACCTAGCGTTTGTGAGATTGCTTGCTCAGATAATTAAATTGCGAGCACAATTTCCTGATTATCTCATTAAGAAAATTCGTCTAGATAATGCTGGTGAATATTCATCACATGCCTGTGATGATTATTGCATGGCTATTGGGATAAGTGTTGAACATCCTATAGCTCATGTTCATACACAAAATGGTCTAGCCGAATCATTTGTTAAACGGCTTTATTTAATTACAAGACCATTGTTAATGAGGTCTAAACTTCCTTTATCTACTTCGGGACATGCTATATTACATGAAGCAACACTTGTGAGAATTAGGCTGACAAGTTATCATATTTATTGCCCCTTACAATTAGTTCTTGATCATGAGCCCAATATTTCTTATTTAAGAATTTTTGGTTGTGCGGTATATGTTCCTATTGCACTGCCTCAACGTACTCAAATGGGCCCTCAAAGAAGATTGGGGATATATGTCGGGTATGAATCACCTTCTATAATTAAATATGTTAAACCATTAACAGGTGATTTATTTACTGTAATATTTACAAATTGTCATTTTGATGAATCACATTTCCTGACATAATGGGGAGGTAAAGATCAATCGAAAAAGGAAATTACTTGGAAAATATCATTAGACTTTCTTGATTCTCGTACAAAAGAACGTGAACTGGAAGTTTAAAGGATTATACATTTACAGAAAATTACAAACCAATTACCGGATGCTTTTAGTGATTCTAGAATAATTACTAAATCGCATATTCCAGCAGAAAATACACCGATTAAAATTGATATCCCAGAAGGACAAATAAAAAGTGCTAACGAATCTAAAGCACGTCTGAAGCGTGGTAGATCTCTTGGTTGCAAAGATAAGAATCCTGGAAAGAAAAGAGGATCGAATGATCAAAATATTGCTAATGACAAAATTCAACCTCCTGAAGAGGTCGCTCCTGAAGAGCCAACTCCTGAAGAAAATAAAACTTTAACAAATTTTGTCATTACGAGAAAGAGTTGGAACCAAAGAGAAGTAATTATCGATAATGCATTTGCATATAATGTAGCACTTGATATTATGGAAGAAGACGAGGATCATGAACCCAGATCGGTTGATGAATGTCGGCGAAGAAATGATTGGTCAAAATGGAAAGATGTGATCCAATCTGAATTAGATTCACTAGCTAAACAAAAAGCTTTTGGATCTGTAGTCCAAACACCTGGAGGTGTAAAGGCAGTAGGATATAAATGTGTATTTGTGAGGAAAAGAAATGAGAAAAATGAAATTGTGAGATATAAAGCAAGACTTGTAGCCCAAGGATTTTCACAAAGACCGGAATTTGATTATGATGAGACATATTCTCTAGTAATGGATGGATTTACATTTAGATATCTTGTGACTTTAGCAGTACATGAAAAACTTGATATGCGTCTGATGGACGTAGTCACTGATTATTTATATGGAACATTAGATAATGAAATCTATATAAAAATCATTGAAGGATTTTGCATGCCTGAAGCATGTAAATCAAATCCTAGAGAAATGTATCCTATTAAATTGCAAAGACCATTGTATGGACTCAAGCAATCTGGACGAATATGGTATAACCGTCTTAGTGAATGTTTAGTCAAAGAAGGTTATACAAATGACCTTATTGTGACGCCCCTGGGTTCACACAAGGTTACAGTCCAAGGTGAAACCAAGAATGTCAAACCTGCCATGCACCACACCGTGCAATAACATGTTTCACCATCACAATTAACATCTCTCTAGTAGAGTCAACAACAGGTGTAGGTACAAAAGCAAGTAAAAGGTAATACAAGTGATAACTGATGAAATGATAACAACTACATAGATATCTCATCATCCAACATACAGAAATACATAGTCAATGGCTGAAGTAGATAAACTAGAGTTCTTAACAAGTCTCAAATACAAAATGTCTGAGTAAAGGAAATAAGGCATACAACCTTTACAACATCTAGAAAATAGTCTTCAAATGTCAAAACAAAAACTACAGTGGAGCTCCAAAACAAAACATAACTAAAAATAGATGGCTGAAACTAAAGTGCATCGCCATCAACCTGCGACTCTTCGGGCACCTGGCTCGTTACCTGAAATGGGGAGGGACAACGAGTGTCAAAGCGCTAGCGAGCAACATCACAACCAACCCCAAGGGAACAAGGCTCGTCGTATAATAAAATACAGATAATACCTAATAAATCTAAAAT
>BQKN01001100.1:270142-290460 GCA_022839385.1 Asparagus kiusianus
TAAAAGAAAATACAACTCATCTCCGAACATAAATACAGTGCCATGTCTTAGCCTACATAAGTGTCATATCATAGCCTACCTAAGTGTCATGTCACAAACTCATGTGAAAAAGTCATATACAGCGTTAAGAAACGTATCCAATACATGAACTAGATATAGTGATTTCCAAACACATGGAACAAATGGGCAAACGTCCAACACGAGGACTTCAATGGATTATACTCCAACACGAGGACTGAACAACTGTGAAAGTATCGATGAGATACGTGAAAAGACATACTTATACGAATTTCACACGAATCTCGGTGTGCGATTCTAAACTGGTGCCCTCAGGTCATCTATCATGCATCGATACATAGTAAGACTAAAACTGAAAACTAGTATCAGATAATCGAGGCAATCTCTCGAACACGCAAAAAATATACAACACCACCAACGGTGTCCAAAACTATGCGGCGGTCGACCGCCCCGGTCGACCGTGCCCAGAGAAGAAACAGAACTGCTCCGCTAAACGTCTCGCAGTCGACCGTCGCGGCATCACGGTCGACCGCGCAGAGGGTAGACGGACTCTGCCCTTCCGCGCGCCCAGCGGTCGACCGCCGCATCCACCACGGTTGACCGTGAAGCAGACAGAAGCCCAGATCTGGGTTTCTGTCAGCTTCGAAACCTTAAAATTTTTGATGATTTCTTATGATAATGAAATACTAATGTTTCTAATATGTTATTTGGCAGAAAACAACAAATTTAAACATTTACAATCTATCACAAAGATCCCAAACAATTAAGCATGATTTAGATGTTTTTAAAACAGTGAGAACAAGATTTACTTTTGCTAAAAATGTTTTCAGATCTAGATCTTATTAATTAAAATTCGTTGGTGAACTTTTAAAATCTGAAATACTTGGTTCTCACATCATATTCCATAATGATCTATTTTCTACTCATAAAATACGATTTAGGCTCAATAAAACCGAATTAAAACTCAAATAAAGCATGAAAAACAAAGAGGGTGAAGTTGGGCGAGATGTTACTCGCCTCTGGTGAGAAATAAACCCTAGATCTGTAGGAGAACGATTTCCTTCACTGAATCCCACCAAAAATCCACTGCAAATCTTTCGAAACTCCTCCCAAATCACTAAGAAATGAAAACTAGGGTTTTAAGGAAGAGAGGGGGCTAGGATTTCTGACTTCAGATGGAAAGAGGGCTCTCTCGGGTTCATTAGAATATATACATACCCTACAAACCCGACCCGAAACCCATTAAGAGCCAAACTCAAAAAAAAACAAACTGTCTGTTGTGCGGTCGACCGCCACGGTCGACCGCACAACAGGAAAAGAATTTCCTGAGTGCCTGACTGCTGTGCGGTCGACCACCGCGGTCGACCGCGCAGCAGAAAAATGCCTGTTTTGATTGATATTACATGCTGGTCTATCCACTTGATTCCTCTCACATAGAATCACTTGTTGGGTTCTCAAACACAGATTATCACATTCATCTATGATATTTATGATTATTTATCATAAAAGAATTATTTATCACTAATATTTCACATATATTCACATATATTCATTATAAAAGAAATTACGGGGTTCTACATTCTTCTCCCCTTAAAAGAATTTCGTCCTCAAAATTTAAAAATCATATGCATCTCGAAATAAGAACCTCCATATAAATATTTAAAGATATTTATACTTAACGATTCTAAAATGGTAATATTTCCACTCAAACCCTAATCTAGTGAAACTAGTACATCGGGCAAAAAATCCAAACAAGGAACCCCCATAAATATACCATGTGTTCCAAAAGATTAAGAATTAAGAGAAAACATCCTCATTCTAGCGTTAAATATAAATATAACCAAAGATATAAATATAACCAAAGATATAAACATAAAGTAAGATACATATCATAATAAAATTAATTTACCTGTTCAAACAGGTGTGGGTAGTCGCGACGCATGTCCTTTTCGCGCTCCTAATAAATCTCCTCAATGCCTCCTCGGTTCTACTGAACTTTCACCAAGGGAATTACCTTGTGTCTAAGTCTCTTGTCCTCCCTGGCAAGTAAACAAACCGAAATCTCAATAGTAGTCAAATCCTCCTGAAGCTCAATCTCTGGTGCATCCAATACTCGCTGGTGCTCCTCTTCATGCAAGTGTTTCTTGAGCATAGAGACATGAAATACATTGTGTATACTAGACATAGATGCTGGAATATCTAGTCTGTATGACACAACTCTAATGCACTCCGAAATCTGAAACGGTCCAATATATCTCGGTGCAAGCTTCCCCCGTCTTCCGAATCGCTGCACGCCTTTCATAGGCGATACCTTTAGCATAACTGAATCTCTAACCTGAAACTCCAAGGGTCTTCGTCTCTTATCGACATAGCTCTTTTGACGACTCTGAGCTGCTAGAATCCTCTCTCTGATCATGGCTACCCTCTCGGTAGTCTGCCTCACAAGCTCTGGCCCAAGCATCAAGCTATCATTTGGCTCTGCCCAACATATCGGTGACCTACAAGGTCTCCCGTACAATGCCTCATACGGAGCCATACCGATTATCGCTTGATAACTATTATTATAAGCAAATTTTATCAGTGGAATACGATCCTCCCAGGTGCCTTTAAAGTCAATAACACAAGCTCGCAGCATGTCTTCCAACACCTGATTTACTCTCTCTGTCTGACCATCCGTCTGTGGGTGGAAAACACTGCTGAATGATAGTCTGCTGCCAAAAGAGTCCTAAAAACTCCTCCAAAAATACGAGGTGAACACTAAACCTTGATCCGATATAATCGTGTCTGGAACTCCATGAAGTCGAACTATCTCCCGGATAAATATCCTAGCAAATGCCTCGGCGGTATAAGTAGTCCTCACTGGAATGAATTGTACCGACTTCGTCAATCGGTCCACAATAACCCAAACTGAATCATTCCCCTTCTTCAACTTCTACAACCCTACAATGAAGTTCATAGATATGTCTGCCCACTTCCACTCTGGAATGGGTAAAGGCTGAAGTGTTCCTGCCGGTCTCTGATGCTCTGCCTTCACCTGCTGACAGGTAAAACACTTAGCCACATACTCTGCAATCTCCCTTCGCATACCACTCCACCAAAAGTGCCTCTTCAGGTCTTTGTACATCTTAGTGGTCCCTGGATGTACTGTGTACCTAGTACGATGAGCTTCATCAAATATCTCCCTCTTCAGCTCGGCACTGGATGACATAACCAATCTACCCTTCATCCGTAGACCTCCATCTGTTCCAATGGTCCAATCAGCCTTAGGCTCTTTGGATATCTCCTCCTTTCGGATTTGAATCCAAGAGTCTCCCAACTGAGTTCTGACAACTCTATCACTCCAAGATGGCTGCACTGAAATAGCTCCCAGAAATGCACTGGTTCCTTAAATCTCAGGTCTAAAATCAAACTGGCTAAGAGTGGTAAGATTTCGATATAATGAACACCTCAAAGCCGAAACCCGATGTCGACGCTTCCTGCTTAAAGCATCTGCTACGACGTTCGCCTTCCCCGGATGATACTGAATCGCGAACTCGTAGTCCTTGATAAACTCAACCCACCTCCTCTGTCTCTGGTTGAGTTCCTTATGGGAAAAGAGGTACTTTAGACTCTGATGGTCTGTGAACAACTCAAACGGCACTCCATATAAGTAGTGCCTCCATGACTTCAGTGCAAATACCACTGCTGTTAACTCCAAGTCATGAGTGGGGTAGTTCTGCTCATGCACTCTTAACTGCCGTGAGATATATTCTACTACTCTCTGAGTCTGCATCAATACGCCTCCTAAGCCTACCAACGATGCATCTGTATACACAACGAATGTCCTGTCGCTGCTCGGAATAGTCAAAATCGGTGATGTAGTCAACTTAGCCTTCAATGTATCAAAGGCCTTTTGACATTCTATGCTCCAAATGAACTGTACACCCTTCTTCGTAAGGTGTGTAAGCAGCGTGGAAATCTTCGAGAAGTCCTGAATGAACTTCCTGTAGTAGCCAGCTAATCCTAAAAAGCTGCGAATCTCGGTCACTGTCTTCGGTGGCTCCCAATCAAGAACTGTTGTAACCTTAGCTGGATCCACTGCTATACCCTCTCTACTGATGACGTGGCTGAGAAATCTGACTTCTGAAAGCTAAAATTCATACTTGCTGAACTTGGCATATAACTGATGCTCCTGCAGAGTCCTCAAAGCTACCCGTAGATGCTCCTCATGTTCTGCCTCTGATCTCGAGTAAATGAGTATATCATCAATAAAAACGATCACAAACTGATCAAAGAAGGAACGAAAAACCCGGTTCATCAAGTCCATGAATACCGTGGGTGTATTGGTCAACCCAAATGGCATGACCAAGAACTCAAAAGATCCGTATCGAGTAAGAAAAGCGGTCTTGGGAATATCCATCTTCCGAACCCGCAACTGATGATAGCCTGAACGAAGATCAATCTTTGAGAAATACTACGCTCCCTGCAACTGGTCGAATAAGTCATCAATCCTAGGTAATGGGTAGCTATTTCGGATAGTAACCTTGTTCAACACTCTATAATCTATGCACAATCTCATACTACCGTCCTTCTTCTTCACGAAGAGGACCGGTGCGCCCCAAGAAGAATGACTCCGGTGAATAAAACCCCAAAAAATTAAAATTTTTGATGTTGGGTACCTATTTCGGATCGAAACCTTAAAATTTTTGATGATTTCTTATGATAATGAAATACTAATGTTTCTAATATGTTATTTGGCAGAAAACAACAAATTTAAACATCCAAAATCTATCACAAAGATCCTAAACAATTAAGCATGATTTAGATGTTTTTAAAACAGTGAAAACAAGATTTACTTTTGCTAAAAACGTTTTCAGATCTAGATCTCATTAATTAAAATTCGTTGGTGAGCTTTTAAAATCTGAAATACTTGGTTCTCACATCATATACCATAATGATATATTTTCTACTCATAAAATACGATTTAGGCTCAATAAAACCTAATTAAAACTCTAATAAAGCATGAAAAACAAAGGGGGTGAAGTTGGGCGAGATGTTACTCGCCTCTGGTGAGAAATGAACCCTAGATCTGTAGGAGAACGATTTCCTTCGCTGAATCCCACCAAAAATCCACTACAAATCCTTCAAAACTCCTCCCAAATCACCAAGAAATGAAAACTAGGGTTTTAGGGAAGAGAGGGGGCTAGGGTTTCTGATTTCAGATGGAAAGAGGGCTCTCTCGGGTTCATTAGAATATATACATACCCTACAAACCCAACCCGAAACCCATTAAGACCTAAACCCAAAAAAAACAAACTGTCTGTTGTGCGGTCGACCGTCGCGGTCGACCGCACAACAGGAAAAGAATTTCCTGAGTGCCCGACTGCTGTGCGGTCGACCGCGTAGCAGAAAAATGCCTGTTTTGATTGATATTACATGCTGGTCTATCCACTTGATTCCTCTCACATAGAATCACTTGTTGGGTTCTTAAACACAGATTATCACATTCATCTATGATATTTATGATTATTTATCATAAAAGAATTATTTATCACTAATATTTCACATATATTCATATATATTCATTATAAAAGAAATTACGGGGTTCTACACTTATACATCCATGTGTTTTCATAAAGAGGAATGGGTCAAATTTTGTGATCATTGTTGTATATGTTGATAACCTTAACCTGATTGGAACTCCTGAAGAGCTCCAAAAGGCGATTGGATATTTGAAGAAAGAATTTGAGATTAAAGATTTTAGTAAAATTAAAATTTACCTTGGTTTACAAATTGAGCATTTAGAAAATAGGATTTTTGTTCACCAAACTGCTTATACCCAGAAGGTATTAAAGCGGTTCTACATGGATAAAGCACATCCATTAAGTACCCCCAATGATCGTCAGGTCACTTGATCCTACTAAGGATCCTTTTAGACCAAAAGAAGAAGATGAAAAGATTCTTGGTCCTGAAGTACCATATCTCAGTGCAATAGGTGCACTAATGTATCTTACTAATTGTACAAGACCAAATATATTATTTTCTGTGAATTTACTAGCAAGATTTAGTTCATCTCCTACAAAACGATATTGGAACGGTATAAAGCATATTTTCCACTATCTCCAAGAAACAATTAATCTTGGCTTATTTTATTCTTATAACTCTCGACTTGAATTGCTTGGATATGCTAATGCTGGGTAGTTATCTGACCTGCATAAAGCAAGGTCTCAAATAGGTTATTTATTTTCATGTGGAGACACCAGTATTTCATGGTGATCTATGAAACAATCAATTGCTGCCACTTCTTCGAATCATGCTGAAATAATTGCAATTCATGAGGCCAGTCGAGAATGTATTTGGCTAAGATCAATGATCCACTATATCCGAAAGAATAGTGGATTGTCTCCTAAAAATAAAAAATCTCTGACTATTTTGTTTGAAGATAATGCAATTTGTATTGCTCAATTAAAAGGAGGATATATTAAAGGAGATAGAACAAAACACATTTTACCAAAATTCTTCTTTACACATGATTTGCAAAAGAATGGTGAAATTGTTGTACAACAAATTCGATTGAGTGATAATCTGGAAGATTTATTCACCAAGGCATTGCCGACTATAACTTTTAAGAAATTGGTAAAAAATATTAGAATGCGTCGATTGAAAGATCTCAAATGATATTTGAATCAGAAGGAGAAACTAATACACAAGAATAGTGTACTCTTTTTTCTTCACTAGGATTTTTTTTCCCACTGGGTTTTTTTTCCTAGTAAGGTTTTAACGAGGCATATTCTTTGTGTAATGTTGGACATCCAAGGGGGAGTTATAAAATAATGTGGATGTCCATTTAGTTTCCCAAGAAATTGATATTCCCCTAGTACATTAATCTTCTTCCTAGAACAACATAATGCATGTTCTAGAAAGACTAAGTTCACAAATGAGTAGTTAATATGATTCATGTATCATCATCTTAGTCTGTATATAAATAGAGGTATTCCTACCTCACTTTGTAAGTATGGAATGAAGAATCAATGAAATAAAATTTCTCTCTACTTCTTGTCTATTTTCTCTTCTCTACTACATTAGTTTACAACAGATCTATTTAAGAGTTCTATTAATTTGGATAGAATTATAGTGTGTTATTTATAAAAAAATTAAGGGCTATATTGTCTAATAAAAGTTTTTCCCAAACTCCCATTTTTAAAGGGAGTATATGATATTCTCCTGTATAAACCATAGATTTTCTTGAAATTTTCTAAAGAATATTATCTCCAATCGTTAAGTTTTTTTATTAATCCTGAGGGGAAAATTAAGGCAAAGTAGCAAGCAAATTCTATTAATCTCTTTTTTCGCGTTTGGGGAACAAGGATGCTAACTGGCCTTGAACCCGAGATCTCTGATGATCTAAGTCCGTTGTCCCTCTTGTGGTCTTCAAGAAAACCAGTTCAATAAATTACAGGTTACTTAGCTCTTTGATATCTACAACTTTTTGTTTTGTCTAGAATGTTGCTTATGCTTATAGACATCCTAGGTTTTATATACGGTCAATGCACGTGGTTAAATATTATGATTAATTATTTTTGACTTGTTTTCTAACTAAAATTTATTTCTCAATTCTACTTTAATAGTTTGTGCTCACTTTTGTCCCTAAAATTTAATATTGAAATTATTTTATTTTATTTATGTTTGTTTGAATGGACTGCACCCAATTTAATTTTCATGTTGATATTAAATTGATAAAAATAAATATAATTTAAAGCTAATTTAAAGCTAATTTAAATTTTTATATTATTTTGACTAACATGAAACTAAGGTTTACTTGAAAAAATACAATGTTACAAAAGTAAAAAATATTAAAATAGTATAATACAAGGAAGATGAATATTTAAAACCAATAAGACAAAATGATTGATTAAAAGTATGCTAAAACGATACAAAAGAGAATATGAAGTTAGTTCCTAATTATTGATAGAGTTCATAAAAGATTATAAACTAAAGATTAATGTTAACTCTAGTATACTTTTACATGATAAAAACATCCACATAAGTATATAAAAGTACTGGAAAAAAGTTTATGAAACTCACTTCTAAAGATTCCTAATTTCACTCAAAATAATTAAACTATTCTATAAAATATTCAGAAAATATTATCTTTTATTCATTTTATTTTATTATTTTATTGAGCTAAGATAAATCCTTCTTCACCTTTATCTTTTTTGAGGTAATTCTAGAGTAGTGTCTTCATCATCTACATTGATTGTGACATCAGAATGGAGTTGTACTTTTTATGTTGTTATTTTTCCTAGGTTTGTTAATCTTTTATCTTCTCGTTTAACTTCACAAAGAAGTCAAATGTATTTCTGATGTTCAACACAAACTTCTTGAAATACAAACTTTGATTTTTTTTTCTATTTCAATGAGAATAAATGTTAAATTCATGTAGATGAAATTCTTTGTGTTCCTAATTTATTACTTAAATAAGATTAGGAGCTACCTCTTTTTTCTCTATAATGAATTCTTCTAATGTACATCTAATAAAAGTTTCTGTTATGTCAATAATATTATCTTTTCTCTATTCCTATTATTTTTTTACAAAGATTTAAACTAAATATCTACATTTTTATTACCAATTTACCTTAGATTATAATATTAATATTTCATTTCTTTAGTATTTGAAGAACAAAGTATGAAATTTGTGAATACTTACTAATTTTTCTTATATCTTTCATAGATAATACTTCTTTGATTGAGATAATTATTATTCAATGTGACTTAGTTGGTGCTTCTTTAATAGATATGTCTTATATTAACGCCAATTTAAGTGATTCATGGACATTTTTTGAATTTTATATTTATTTTTGTCACTTTCTCATTTGCAATGGAAATAGCTTTCAATTGAAGGATATCTCTAAACATTCTGATGGTTTCTCAATACGTAATTTCTTGTAATCTTTTACCCTATAAATATTATTAACATCAGATATTAATGATTCTAAATTATAATCAATTAATGTTAAACTATTATATTATAGTTTTTTTGTTATTTTTATGGATTTAAACATCTATCAATTAATGTTACTAATGTATTTTTACTTCTCCAACTTATTAGTAAAATTATATGTAGTTACTTTAATTTATATAGTGAGGATAATTTTTAAGCTATAATATTTTTTTAATTTTTATTCCTTAACCATATGTTTTTAATCAGTTCTTATTGTTTTTCTTTACCAATATCAACTTAGACTATTTTTAGATGCTAAAAAGGAATAGTAAACCCTAAATTAGAATATATATATATATATATATATATATATATATGTATGTATGTATGTATGTATATATGAAAGAATATCAAACAATTAGAATTTTCTTTGCTAAGTTTTAAAATTTCAAACCTTTTTATGCTTTTGAACTTTGAGGGTGTGATTTGTAATTTTTAAAACTTTAGGATTTTTATAAAAATAAATTAGGATTGTTTTTAAAATAAATTTACTTTTAGGTTTGGTAGTTGTAACTTCTATGTTTCATGTGTCGTGATAATTTTTAAATGTCAAGATATTTCTTACAACTCTAAATTTTGAGGGTGCTTTTTATAATTATTAAAATTATAGATTATTTTAAAAAATTTATATTTCAGCGATATACCAATAGTTTCCAGATTTAATGTATACTGGTTATAAATTTTAAAATTTTAGAGTTTTTTGTGATTTTTAAATTTTAAAGTAGTTTTTTACAATTTTTGTAACTTTGAGGTTAGTTTAGGCAAATTTTAAATTTTTAGGTACCTAAGGGTAATCTCTTAAATTCATCTTTTGTTGTTTGCAAAATTTAAAATTTTAGAATTTTTGGTGGTTTTTTATAATTTAAACTTTTGAGTGTATTTCTATAATTTTTGAGACATTGAGAACATTAATTAAAAATTTTAAATTTTTCGAAGGCTGCTATAAATTTCCTGATTTCATATTTGTTGGTTTAAGTTTTGAAATATCAAAAAATTTTAGGTGCATCATGGTAATCCCTTGAATTCATCTATGTTGTTTGCAAGTTTTAAAATTTTAGAATTTAAGGGTGCTTATTTGTAATTTAAACTTTTGGTGATGTTTCTATAATTTTTGAGACATAGAGGTGTTAACTATAAATTTTAGATACTTTGTAAACTGCTGTTAATTTCTTAATTTCATATTTATTGTTTTAAGTTTTGAGATATAGGGATGGTTTTTATAGTTTAAACTTTTTAGGATATTTTGTACAATTTTAAAACTTTTTAGGCTTTTTTTTGTGATACTTTATATATTATAGTATGTTAGCTACGTATAATTTCTTTATCTTAACAAACTAATACCATAAAGATATTTTATATTTTTTATCAATATTACTTTTTTAAATTGTTAAGATATAGGTAGTTCACGTAGGATTAGGATAGATTAAGATATAAATAAAATATTCAAAATAGTAAAGCGTAATATTGACCATAGAAAGATTCTCCCGAACTCATGCTTTTAAATGGAGTATATGATATTTTGATCTTAATACAGACTTTCGACTCAAAATGTCAACAATCAGCCAAAAAGGAAACCTCGACAATGAAAATTTCAAGACATGATCTAACTTCCCATTCAACATTATGCACTACATTATAGGATTTGATGGTACGTGAGTGTTCCCTTATTGAACGAATCAGACTTGTTTCAGTGTGCAAGAGATGGAGGTGTTGTGCACGGCGGAAGCCGATTCGGCAAATCAATAGCACACACAAGAACCAATAATAGACCACAATAGCACAAGCCACACTCAGTCACAGCAAGAACACACAATATACGTGGTTCGGCAAATTGCTTATGTCCACGGGACAAGGAGGGGGGAGTTTTACTAATAGAAATAAAGGGGAATACAATTAGGGTTACAAATCTTACCACAAACCCACAAATAAGCCCTCTTAATCTCTCCAAATGGCTCCAACAATAGAAGCCCCAAATCTCCTCTTTCTTCAGCTCAAAATCTTCTCCCTTAAACCCTAAAAACGAGTTAAAGGTATTTATACAACTCACAAACGAAACGGGTCTGGAACCCAAAATCAGCCCAAAACCGCTTCGGCGGTCGACCATGACGATCGACGTGCAGGTATCGCGGTCGACTGCCACGGTGGACCGCATCAACTCCAGAGACTTCCGCACAACAGCATAAACTTTCACGGTCGACCGTCACGGTCGACCGCCAGAGATCGAGAGGCACAGTAAGGCCCCGTGCACGACTTTGGTCGACCGCCAAAGCCCCGCAGTCGACCGCCAACCTGTCAAACTGAATCCTGAGCTCCATCAACTACTTTTCTGCCAATCCTACAAATCTCCACATTGGCGAACGTTTTGCGAAAACTGAGCGGACACCAAACACCCCCAATCAAACTTAACTAAAAACAACTGGCTGCATCTGTAAGACTACCTACGTATCCTCTTGCCCAAGGAATCAAGCCGAACGTAGTTCATCCAAATGGCCGCCAACGGCCTTGACATCAAAAAATGTTCAATAAATTCAAACAATGATCAAAGTTCACACCTAGAACCACTTTGGTCAACATATCAGTAGGGTTGTCATTAGTGTGGACCTTCTCTAACGTGACATCACATCATCCAATACGTCACGTACAAAGTAAAATCTGGCATCAATGTGCTTCGTGTGTGCATGGTAGACTTGGTTCTTCGCCAAATAGATAGCCGACATGCTATCACAATATACCTGAATAGTCTCCTGTGCAATCCCTAAATCATCCAACAAACCATGTAGCCACAAAGCCTCCTTCACAGCTTCAGTCACCATCATATACTCAGTCTCGGTAGTAGAGAGCCACTGTAGACTGAAGAGTGCATCCCCAAGACACTGGTGCATTAGCCAATGTAAAAACATAACCTATAGTGGACCGATACTTGTCAAGATCTCCGGCATAGTCTGAATCCATGTAGCCAATACAATCCTGTCATGTCTTATCATTCTTCTCAAATATCAAATCAACATCCACGGTACCCTTAATATACCATAGAATCCACTTCACGGCCTCCCAATGACCCTTCCCAGGGTTGTGCATGTACCTAGATACCATGCTTACGGTCTGTGACAAATCTGGCCTCGTACACACCATAGCATACATCAAGCTACCCACTACACTGGCGTATGGAACTTTGGACATGTAGTCCTGATCCTCCACTGAAACTGGTAACATCAAAGATGAAAGCTTGAAGTGGAGAGCTAATGGAGTACTCACCACCTTAGCATTGCCCTCAAAACTAAATTTCTGCAGCATCTTCTGTAAGTAACTCCTCTGTGTATGCTTCAATCTCCCCTTCACCCTATCTCGGTCAATCTTCATACCCAATATCTTCTTAGCGTCTCCCAGGTCCTTCATCTCAAATTCAGATGACAGCTCCATTTTTAATTTCCCTATAGCTGAAGTGTTCCTAGAGACAATGAGCATATCATTGACATATAATAACAAGTAAATGTGCTCACCATCCTGTAGCTTGCGCATATAAACACACTGGTCATAAGGACTCCTCGTGTACCCTTGGCCAATCATAAAGCTATCAAACCTCTTGTACCACTGTCGAGATGATTGCTTCAGTCCATAAAGAGATTTCTTCAATTTGCACACTAATTCTTCCCTTCCTGTAGCTTTGAACCCCATGGGTTGTGTCATGTAGATCTCCTCATCTAAGTCTCCATGTAGAAAGATCGTCTTCACGTCCATTTGGACCAAATCAAATCCAACTGTGCCACTAATGCTAATAGGATCCGAATCGACGAATGCTTCACAACAGGTGAAACCACCTCGTTGTAATCAACGCCCTCAAGCTGTGCATATCCCTTATCAACCAATCTGGCTTTGAACTGAATGTCCCCAATAAAAGATTCCTCCTTCTTAGTATACACCCACTTACAACTAGTAGCTTTCTTACCCTTAGGTAGCTTTGCAAGTTCCCAAGTATCGTTCTTCTGGAGAGATTGTATCTCCTCCTCCATAGCATTCCTCCACCTAATAGAATCAGGGCTGGACTCTGCCTCTCTGAATGTGGAAGGAACCAAATCATCAACGACCTCCACTGATAAAGCATATGCCACCATGACGTCATCATATCTAGCTGGCCGACGAATCACTCTCCTCAGTCTATCTACTGCAATAGACTCCTGAGCATGACCCTGCTCCTGAGCCTCACCATTCACTGTATCCTCCAAATGCCTGACTGTCATTTCATCTCCTCCCAGTGTCACATCTGTAGGAGCCTCAATGGACATAGTGCTATCTGGAGTGGGTGGAGTCACATCATCCTCCACCTGCTACGATATCCCTCCGGTCTGATCTTCCTCCACCTACTGAGGAACTCGAGGCTTCATCATCTACGCCTCATCAAATGTGATATCTCGGCTAATGACCATCTTCTTGTTTTGTGGATCCCATAATTTGAAGCCTTTGATGCCTTCTCTAAATCCTACAAAGACAGCCTTCCTTGCTTTCGAATTCAACTTTCCATCACTGACATGGAAATAAGCTGGACACCCAAATATCCGAAGCGTCTCATAGTCACTAGCCACAGAACTAGACCATCGTTCCATCGAAGTCTTCCCCTTTATCACAGTGCACGGCAACCTGTTAACAAGATAATTCGCATAAACTAATGCCTCGGCCCAAAAGGATCTAGATAATCCACTCTGCATCATCATACATCGCACCTTCTCCAGCAAGGTACGGTTCAATCTCTCAACCATCCCGTTCTGTTGTGGTGTCTCTCTAACTGTGAAGTGTCTTCTAATGTCGTGATCCCGACAAAACTGCAAAAATAGATCACTCTTATACTCTCTATTATTGTCTGAACAAAGAGTCTTCGCCTTTCTACCTGTCTGCAGCTTCACTTTCTTCTTCCACTCTACAAATATATACAGAACCTCATGTTTATGCTTCATTGTATATACCCAATTCCTCCTGGAATAATCATCAATAAAAGTGATAAAATAATTTGCCCCACCAAGCGATGTGTGCTTGGAAGGCCCCCAAACATCTGTGTGAATATAGTCTAATATACCTTGGGTGTTATGAATAGCGGTGTTGAACTTCACTTTAGCCTTCTTCCTAAGTATGCAATGCTCACACAGCTCCATTTTGCATATCTTTGCACCTTCCAATAGCCCTTGTTTTGCTAATGACTGTAGTGACTTATCACCTATGTGTCCAAGTCTTATGTGCCATAGGGTGGTAGTATCCTCATCTGTGGTGATAGAAGTAGCCAGACCCCCTATAATTGTTTTGCCCTTCAAGTAGTATATGTTGTTTTCCCTGACACCTCGCATCACCACCATTGACCCCTTCATGACCTTCAATGTAGCATCCTCTAAAATCACTCTATAACCAGCTGCCTCCAAAGTCCCAAGAGAAATGATGTTCTTCGTCAACTGCGGCACGAACCTTACTTCTTTCAATTCCCTAGTCACCCCGTCAAGCATTCTGATCCGGACTGAGCTAATCCCATAAATAGGACAAACGTGATCGTTCCCCATGAGCACCACGTCCCCCCTTTCTAACTCCTCAAAGTTGGTAAACCAATCCCTCTTAGGACAAATGTAAAATGTATCTCTCGAATCTAACATCCACTCCGTAGAGTCGGCATAACAAATAGACGGTAGTGCGGGACAAGAATAACCGAAAGAATCCAAATCTGAAGTGTCGCCAACAACTTTAGCAACATTCACCTCTGAAGCTTGTACAGCTTTCTCCCTTTGCTTCCCGGCTCTATCATTTAACTTTGGGTACTCATTCTTCCAATGTCCCTCTTCTTTGCAAAAGGCACATTGATTTCTACCAACACTCTTATGGCCACCCCTATTCTTAGATTTTGAGCGGTTGAACCTTTGACGGTTTGGACTACGGCCACGAACTGCTAATGCATCCCCTGATGTTATCTCGGAGGGTTCGCCATCATTCTTCTTCAGCTCATAATTCACTAATGCCGAGGTCACCTCTTTGTAGCTAATTGTAGTTCGTCTATTTATCATAGTGAGAACAAACGTACCAAAATCATCATCCGGTAACAAACACAATAGTAACATCACCTTGTCTTCATCCTCAACCATAATATCCACATTGGCCATATCTGAAATTAGCATTGTGAAGTTGTTAACATGCTCCCGAATGGAAATGCCCCTCTCCATCTTGAATTGGTAGAACATCTTCTTCAAGTGAAACCGATTCTCAATGCTCTTCGTCAAATATTTTTCATTGAGCGTTTTCCACAATCTCTTTGCTGACGTTTTGTTCATCACATCATAAATGAGATCCAACGCCAACCATGACTGAATAACCCCACAAGCCCTACTATTCATTTTCTTCCAAACCTTATCTTCAACATCTTTAGGTTTCTCTTGTAGCTCAAGAGTCTCCTTCAAATTTTGTGCATTTAAGGCGTCCATTACTTGACACCTCCACAAACCGAAATTGATCTTGCCGTCGAACTTCGTGACATCAATCTTAGTATTATTGATGCTCAAACTTTGAATCGCCTTCGTCAAAGCCGACCTCGATGTGCTTGTAGTACTTGAGCTAGACTTGTTTGTTTCACCCATATTGTAGATCTACCTCTCCAAACAAGAATCCAACAGCGAATCCTTCGAACAAACTCCCAAATCAAACCCGGAGCTCTGATACCACTTGTTGTCCGCGGCGGAAGCCGATTCGGCAAATCAATAGCACACACAAGAACCAATAATAGATCACAATAGCACAAGCCACACTCAATCACAGCAAGAACACAC
Source organism: Asparagus kiusianus (assembly GCA_022839385.1). Lineage (NCBI taxonomy): Eukaryota > Viridiplantae > Streptophyta > Magnoliopsida > Asparagales > Asparagaceae > Asparagus > Asparagus kiusianus. The sequence goes on from BQKN01001100.1 coordinate 285,932, forward strand.
AATACGTGGTTCGGCAAATTGCCTACATCCACGGGACAAGGAGGGGGGAGTTTTACAAATAGAAATCAAGGGGAATACAATTAGGGTTACAAATATTACCACAAACCCACAAATAAGCCATCTTAATCTCTCCAAATGGATCTAACAATAGAATTCTGAAATCTCCTCTTTCTTTAGCTCAAAACCTTCTCCCTTAAATCCTAAAAACGAGTTAAGCGTATTTATACAACTCCCAAACGAAACGGGTCTAGAACCCAGAATCAGCCCAAAACCGCTTCGGCGGTCGACCGTGACGGTCGACCGCGCAAGTATCACGGTCGACTGCCACGGTGGACCGCATCAACTCCACAGACTTCCCCACAACAGCAGAAACTTTTGCGGTCGACCGTCACGGTCGACCGCCAGAGATCCAGAGGCACAGTGAGGCCCTGTGCACGACTTCGGTCGACCGCCAAAGACTCGCGGTCGACCGCCAACCTGTCAAACTGAATCCTACGCTCCATCAACTCATTTTTTGCCAATCCTACAGGAGGTCGATCTTAGACTCAAAATGCCTTCTTTCTCTGCTTTCGTTAATGTCATATACTCCACCATGGTAGCAGACAGGGAAACTAAAGTTTGTAGTGATGTCTTCCTACTGAAAAATATCATTTGCAGAACTCACATTCATCAATTCCCCTAAAGTACAGTATTGCACCTAATTACTCCATTAGAGTAGATCCAATTATTCCTTTAAATGAGAAATAGCAGAATACATAGTGCAAAACATAACGATTTAGATTACATCCAACTTGTTAGGAATTTTATGGAGATTAATCTGTGGAATTAAACACTAAACAAATAACGGCACCAATGAAAATACCACTCGCAAGCAAACACAAAGATTTAATGTAGTGTAGAAAATCGTGCCTACGTCCACAGGGCAATCCAGAGAGCAATATTTCACTATCAATCAAGAGTACAATCTTTTAATGTTATATACAAACTTGCGGATCAAATCATAAAAGAAAAATACAATGTTATCTCTAAGGCACCAAAACCCTAAAACTTGTCTCACCACTAATCTACAATACTCAAAGAGAAACCAACCTCATACTCTTGATGGTGTCATCGTTCTGAAGACAATGGCGTTTGAAGCACTGTAATCAGACAATCGAGCTATCCGGAATCTTAATAATCTATGCCTACTAAAGCTAAATTAAAATATGATAAAAGAGAGTAATTCATAAATCCTATTTGAAATTAACTAGTGAATTCAATTATAGATTACTAACTTATCTACTTGTTTTTCTTCTCTCTCTCTCTCTCTCTCTCTCTCTCTCTCTCTCACTCTTCTTGATTTTATTCTGTTAATTTTTCTCTTCTTCCTAATGCCCTCTCTTTTTTTGTTTTCATTTGTTTTTTCTTTTTAATTTCCTTTTTGTTTTCCTTTTTCCTTCTCCTCTCTTTCTTCGCTCTTGTTTTACTTTTTCATTTGACAGTTCTCTCTATATGTCTACACATTTTATTTCACTCCTTTTTATCCATACTTTTCTAGGATCAAATTTAAAATTTTTAAACACACCCCTTCCTTATGGGTCTATACTTGATAGTTGTTGTCTTGCAGCTTGCATGCCGATCAACAAACATAATAACAAAAACCCAGACTTAAAATAATAGGCAATTGCCAAACATCAGAATGTATTAAAAATAAAGGAGTGCTATAACAATATTCAACTTCATTAGAAGGTAACCAATGCGATTGTCCCAGCTTACAAAGAAACACACTTATTGCCAAACTTGGTGGCTACACAATAGCTTTATAAAGAGTATCAAAAACTCTAGAGCCACAAAGTCCTAACCTACAATGCCAAATATTAGCTAGCTCCCTCAATGACAGTAATGCTTGTGCAAACTCGGTTGTGACGGCTCGGTAGAGGGATAGACACCATTAATTCCTATCAGTACCCTTAAGAAGAACCTTCCCCGTTGTTTCATCCTTAACATGCACAGAAGAGGAGTCAAAATTGACCAACAGTTGTTGTCATCACATAAACATTTTACTAATATTAAATTATGTTTAAGATGTGGAACATGATAAACAATTTTTAAGTGAAGAGGCCGGGCAGAAGATTCTAAATGTACATCACCAATGTTGGCAATAGATAACATGTTCCCATTTCCTACTAGTTGTCTAATTTGGCCAGTGTAAGCAGATGAACAAGATAATATATCCTCATGTGGTGTCATGTGGGAGGAAGCAGCAGAGTTTGAGTACAACAGAGCCTCATTCACATCACAAGTAGATATGGTCGCAAATGATGGAGCAGCATAATTAGGAGGTGAATTGGGTAGTGCATCGTGAGGAACATAGCGAGGACAAGAGGGTGCGCGCTATATAACCTGACTAAAGCACAATTGATGAATGACTGTTGATGGGCAAGATCCCAATATTTCATTAGTCGATTCATTAGTTGGCGAAGTCACAAAATAAGAAGATAAAGTAGAGCGATTACGATCAATAGGACTAGAAGAGATATTACCATTTGCTTCATTACTATTAAGACCTCGGTTTTGTGCACGATGCACTGGATTGAACTGCTGATTTTGACCACCTCGGTACGTACCACCGTTGTTGTAATGACCACGACCACCTCATCCACGACCACAGCCATCTCGCCAATTGCCTTTACCATGGCTAGTACTGGAATTCTGAGAAGACGACTGCTGGCGATTCTGACCGTTAGTCTGCTGACCCCGGGATGCACCCCCTGGGGTAGTGCCTGTAGCAAGTGCCTGGTGTTGTGGGGGTTATACTGCCGTTCTCGTGAGATATTTTACCTGCTGCTCATGAAGAGTCAACTTGGATCTTAGATCATCGAAGGTGACGGAACTGCCAAAATACGTGAATGCAGTAATCAATGTTTCATAAGCACTGTTTACGCCAAAAAAAGAGCGTACTACTACACCAATTCTTGATCATTGAGGGGGGGAGTTAATGGTTGCAACAATGGTAATCCTTCACTGTTTACAATCCATCCGCGAAACCCAGAAGGTTAGAAATCAAAAGAGCAGTAAATTTAGTCTTCCGCATCAGGTAATCCTTCACGGCAGATAGTTTAACGGTGACTAAATATGTAACATTTGGCGCCATGATTGCAAGGGAACACAAGGTGGGGATGGAGGGGTGCCATAGACAAGAAATTGCCCATTATTGATGCCACCAGAAATATTCAACCCGTGCAAGCCCGCTGCCACCTGATCAATGCCAAGACTGGGCACGGAAGATGGAGGGGTGCAGCGAGGTAAGAATCGGGTTCTACGACCACAGAAGTTGTGAGAGGAGAGGGACCACAAGGTTTTTAGTGGAGGTAGAGGTGGGGGTGGTACGTACGGCAGTAGTGGGAAGCGGCGGCTGTGCATAGAAGGGTACAGCGCGGTGATGATCAGAGGGGGAGAAGAGCTGTCGGGTTGTGGCTGTTGTCGAAGTGGAACTTGCAGAGGTTGCGGTGACAAGCGGGGCTGGGGTGGAAGTGGTATGGAGGAGGTTGTGGCTGCTGTCGGGATCGATCATCAAAAGCGAGGAAGAGGACAAGAGACAGGGTGCAGCATGTATGTTGCTATCAACTGAGGGAGCGATTTGCTATCGACCATCGACAGAGGCTCTTCTGTAGGGATTATGTCTTTGATTCTTTGTATAATTTCATGAGAGTTAGATATGATTAGAAATCTATCATGATTAGGGAATTGATTCTCATCATGATTAAGAGTTTGAATCCTATTCTAATTAGAAAGTTAGGCTAGAGATAGGGTTTTGATTTTTCTATATATATTCTTCTATTGTTAGATGAAAAACCAAGGAGAATGGAGAGCCAATATTCTTGTAATTTAGGGTTAGCAGGGGACGTAGCCTGATTCAAGAATATTGTGCAAGATGCGAGGATTTCGTGGTCATTTATCCATGCAAAAGATTACAACATTGGGAGAGGGTTTCGCAGTCTTTATCCGTTCAAAAGATTGTAAGGAGAGAGTTGATTATGTATGTGAGGTTGAGAGATTGAGAGATGAGAGTTGAGTGGTTCCTTTTGTAGTTCTCCTTAATACATAGTGGATTTCTCGTATTGTTACCCCGTGGACGTAGATCGAAGTTGGTCGACCGAACCACGTAAATGTCGGTGTTCTTTCTTCTTGATTGTGGTTATTTTATATCTTGTTGATTGTGGGTTGGCTTCCGCGTTACGGAGATCGTAGTAGGCGCGGAGACTAAAACTCCCCAACATCTCCATGATGAGGTGCTTCAATCAGTCAAGTTAGATTAGGCTAGGGTTAACTTAGAGGTTGATGATTGAAGAAGTTAATGTCTTTTGGCTTTTATGACAAAATTATTATAAAAATTCTATACGTAGAATAGTCATTTACTTAGTCAAACCTAACTTATTTACTTGAACTTATAACCGAGTTTTTTTAAAAGTTAGAGAATCCCAGCTTTTTACAAATGTGACTTATGAACCAACTTACCGGTGATCTTTTAATTAAACACTTAGATACGC
>BQKN01001100.1:290560-306668 GCA_022839385.1 Asparagus kiusianus
AGGAACTAGTTTAAAAGCTAGTTTTAGAAGAAAAAAAAAATTTCCCGAACACCTTCTAAGATAAGGGAGAAAAAGATGCTGAAGTAACTATTATAACTATGGGCACTATTATATGGACTAGAGCCTTCCTATTTTACATGGATCTAAGGGTAGATAATCTTTTATACGCCCTCTCTCCGAACACTACCAAACAAATATCTTTCTGGTGACTTCTTGAAATCCCAATTAAGATGCCATGACAACATGAATGATGTCTTATGCGTCTATGGCCTGTACTAACTTAGAGTAATAGCACTATAAATGAACACATGTGAAGAGGAGAGAAGAAAGGGCTTACAGTGTGCTAGTAGCTTCAGCAGCTAGGTGACCTTGAACCCATGGCCGCAGTCAAAAAGCCTTGTTATGCAATAAATGGACTTTAACTGCGTGGAACAGCACAGCTACACTTCAAAGGAGGAGGTATAGCTAAACCCTTATCCTTTCCTATTCAATGCGGTGGATATGCACGCACTGGCGCCTGCCTCTCTATCTAGAGACCCCCCAACCTCAAATAAAGTGTCATATAAAAACATGGAGGAAGGGAGAATGTGACGTGCATCTCACTGAAAACCTTAAATCATTGAAAATAGTATACAAAATGCAGGAAAAGCAAAGAATTAATCACTAGAATTACCTAGTTTAAATTAAGGTTTAAGTGCACATCCACCCCATGTACTATGGCTTTTCTTTCCCGTAAGTTTAATATTGACAGATAGACTCTTTGGGAACTGAACTGAACATCTCGCCTTCCACCCCTCTTCGTTGGATGGTGCTTTGCTTACAACAAGGTTTGTGGTGGAGATAGAGTGGACAGTGAGGAAGGCCGGGCTGCTGCAGTACATGAGGTCTATCTACAATGCACAAATCTATAATAGCTTTTAGTTATTGTGGTGGTCCATATTGAGTTGCCTCAATGCCCAAGGCACTCACCATAGTAGGCTGCGGAGAGAATCAAATGTACGTAGTTTTACCCCCGCATGTGACGAGGTTGTTTCCTCATCCAATAAAATTGAGAAGTAATAAGTGATGCATCGTGATAGTGGAGGACACCTTGTAGGCTTGTCTTGCCTTTTTGCTACATGAAATCTACATTTAATACCCTGCAGAAGAAGAGGCCCTTATTCCCTTGCTGATATGATACTCAACATCGGATCTATACATTAATAAGGGCGAGGTTTTTTTTGTGGGCCCCGCGATTGGGTGGGGTGGGGTGGGGTGGGGCGGGGCGGGGGGGTTTACTCCTTTCGTTCCTCCTCAGTACACACTAGGGGTCTCATCACATTTTTTCTTTTTTCATTCTTTCATCTCATTAGTTCACTTGATGAGATAATTCGATAAGATTTGATGAGGATGAACTTACTTGCCAATGGAAAATTACAGTGAAAGAGCTTACTCTTAAAAGGAAAAGACTTCTGAAATGCGCGCAGATACCTTTGAAAATTAAAAAAATAGATAGAGGAACACCAACAATGTCAAGGCTCTTCCTCGTTCCACAGAATATTTTGATGCCAGAGACTAACTCCAAACAGTATATATACAAAATCATAAAAATTACGCTCCCCATCGATCCAAGGCAAACATAGAACAAGACCCATCCATGGCCATTTGTACAGTGTGAAGTACACTATAATATTATACAATATTAATATCTTACAACAGTACACTCTATCAATCTTAGTCGGGTAACATATTATTACAGAATATATTCACACGAACTGACTAGCGTTCTACATACTCTAACACAAGACGTCCTTGAGCAGCTTGTACCTTCGGCCCGAGGGCTTCGCAGAGGAGGATGATCCGCCTGAGCTCTTGCCCCGTGCCGCGCTCTCCCTTTGATCGCTGCCTCGCTTGGCCTTATGGTCCGCGCTGGAGTATCCTGAATTCTTCTTTGAGGAGGGCCTTCGATCCTCGCTCAAGCACCAGTCGCAAATTCCAGCAGCAGTCCCTGAAGGCTCCTCCTGGTAGTAATTACTGCAGTACCTGAGAATCGCCGAGTTACATATATCAGAACCAGTAAGAGCAAGAAATTGTTCTACCTAAGAAAAATATGTGATCAGTATATATATATATATATATATATATGTTAACAGCTAGCTAGCGAGGAGAAGGAAAAGATGCATGTACGAATGCTGGAAGCGAGAGATGCATCTTATGCATTGGAAGAGCTTGTCAGGAAACCCGACGTCGCCGCACATAGAACAAATTGTGCTGGTGTTTTCCATGGTGGGTGAAGAACAATAGTAGGAGGAGGAGGGGTGGGTGGGGGGGGGGGGGGGGGGGGTGTTATTGAAGCGGAGAGAAGTTGCAAATGATGAAACAATACAAAGAGAGGAGAAAGGGTAGTGCTGCATATGCATGTACCTCGTGTTGCTTTTAAGGGGTGGAGAGAGAGGCTTTATAAGGACAACTGTGTCCTGGTCTTAAGCACTGGTACAAGACAGTGCCATAGTGGCCTCATGCTAAGTGGCCCTACTAAAACTATCGGGTAATTGCACAAAACCCCCCCAAGACGTTTGGCCTACTTTAAAATGACCCCAAAAAGTTTCGAAACGCCGCTTAACCCCCAAGGTCTTTTTTAGATAACCCCAAAAATGCTGGAGGTTTTCTGGAAATAGATTCAGAACGAATGCATAAGTTTCGGGGGTAAAGTGATATTTCCGAACTCTTTTGGGGTTATCTCATAATGGGCCAAACTTCTTGGGGGGTTTTGTAAAATTTACCAAAACATATATATATAAGACCACGCCACGCCACAACAAAGTTCTCTCTCTTTCATCAGTCTCCTTGCATGAAGCCAACTCACATTCCTTTGCCCTAGCTGGAAAGGGTGGTTGTTTGTTTGTTCCCAAACAAGGACGTCATTTTTGTGAATTTATGTGTGTACCCAAAACTTCAACCTAGGCACCTGCCACTCCCTTTTTATTTGATATTATATAAAGTCAGATCAGCACATGTTTAACAGCTATATCCCCCCTTTCTCCTGATCAAAACATAGCAGTCTCTGTTGCTTTTATATAATTTACCTTCTCACTGAAAGTTTAAATGGTCTCATAATTGACAATGCACTCCTCCTCGTTATACACTCAATCCAGAAAACCATGTTGATAGTATCATGATTTGGACAGAATACATACCATTGTTTTGGTTTCGAATTGTCACAATCTTAAGTTGAATTTGGGTTTATTTACCACCTCACTTAACCAAGGGATTTCTCTGAAGTGATATAGAATTGCTCTTCCACTAATCTTTTCTTTGTTTTTCAAGCTCGATTCACATTTGGAAACCCTTGTATATATAGTGATCCTTCTATAAACTTATCTGAATGATCAAGTAATTAAGTATCTCGTTACCATTTTGGTACAAGTATGCAACATCCACCAGCTATTCATGCAGTGCCATGAGTCATGACATGGACCATTATGAAAGTTTGAATGAAAATGATCTTCAGAGTAAGAGATGACGTGAATGATGTCCGAAAGTAAAGAGCCAGGCAGGATCTCCTTGATAGAGAGACCAGAGGTACAGATTTGGGAGCACATAAGAGTGTTGTTATGATTTTTAACATAGGAACATAATCCTTTTTTTGGTTAAATTTCACAAAAATTCCCCCTGAACTTCGGAGCATCTCATAAAACTTCCCTGGGCTTTAAACTCTTCTCACCAAACCCCCAACCAGTAATTGACAAATAGTTAAATGGGCTTAAGAAGAAAAATGAATCCAACTTAGCCATTTGCTATTTACAGGCAATGTAACCCCGCTCCCCAAAATCAAGGGGTCTTTTTTTTTTTATCTCGAGGACATTTTAGTTATTTGTCAGTTATACATAGGGGATCCATGAGAAAAGTCTCAAGGTTTAGGGGGGTTTTGTGAGATAAAAGAATAAAAAAAGATTATGTGCAAAACCCTCCAAAGTTGTGTGCGTGGGCCATTGTGAAACCTACCCCTTTTTTTTTCTTTCTTCTTTTTAACCAAAACTTACAGGATGCGTTTACCCAGCTCACATCATCTCATATTACCAAACAGAAGAAAGAAATCATTCTCCTTCCACGCGGCCTCTCTTTGCTTTCTTTGGGAACCACTTTTATCATCTCAAAGAAGACTTGCCTTAATAGTAGGCCTATTGTCTTTTGCCCTAAAGTGGTTTGCAGTACATATTCTTGGTTGTTCTTAGGATTCACTCGCATTGAATTTTTCCCTAGTTTTTCTAAAGTTGAGGTATGGCGGTCTCTTTCTCCCTTTCCCAGACAATCTCTCTTGAAGGAAACTCCAGATACCCACTGCCTTGTGTCCAACATCATCCACATGGCTTCCTTCCTTCATCTTCAGCAGTAAGGTTTAGCTAATGAGGCCAGTACTTCCTCTGTCTTCAGCGTTACTCAAAATCTTTTAGCGTCTGATCACATGTACTCAATGATGAGCTTCTTTTCCCTATACTGTTGCCTGAAACCAAGCATCATATACATGTTGTAGCGCCACACAGTTAGGAATTTGTTCCCAGTGTCCCCTTTCTCCACTCTAACAATCTGTGGCTAAACCACCTTTGGGAACCAAAATTGGTTTATGTAGATTAAATCATAACATCCAACACCCCCGGCGCCCCCCAAAGCTAGAAGGAACAGTGGTTTGGTGAATAAAGGTAAGGGGGATTACTTAAGGACCAAGGAGGAATTGGACTCGGGACATGAGGGATGACCAGGTGGAGATTTGCAGGACGTGACTTAGATTGAGTTCATGCCTGAGGTGACTCCCAACTCCCAGCTGGTCATTTGTTGCTCTCCTTTTTAGAGTCTTAACATGTGCACTCAAAAAGATGGGTGATGGTGATGCAACCATGGAGATATGAATGGTATAAGCAAGATATGGAATTTTTCTTTACAAAAAGTCCTCATATGTACCACTCCTAGTCTGAGGAACTTCAGGTTCTGGCTTACTCTTTTCTAGGGCACAAAATTGATAGAACATATGAAACCAAAGACTATGTAAAAAGCAATAGAATGAACTGCCACTAGGGGTGCATTCGGTCCGGATACGGCTCGGATATGATGTTTATCATATCCATATCCGCTTACCCATCTCGGATACGGATACGGATATACCTCGGTAAGAAAAATTTATAACCATATCCGCTAAAATCGGATACGGTTACGGATATACATGCGGATATATAAGCGGATATGCATGCAGATACAAAACATATATGAGAAAACTAGATAGTATTGAGAAAAACATAGTTCATGTGATACAAAGAGTTTGTTAATATGTCCATTATAATTGAAAAGTTAAGATTAGACATCTTGATCATCAAAATTAACCACAAATCCATAATCTAAGAATCGAAACTATCGTAAGAGTATGACTAATATGTATTCGGATATTTCGGATACAGATACGGATATTTCACTACAAAACCATATCCGTAACCATATCCTATCGGTTATAGATTTGAGTAACCATATTCGTATCCTAACGGATACAGTTACAGATATTTTCTCGGATACGGATACGGTTTAGCACCGCTAATTTCCACGAGATCAAAGCTAATGATGGGGATGGATGCGAGTCCATCCATTCAGGATTCTCCAAGTAAAGGGCCTTTTTTTTTTTTGTTACATGGTTACCAAACTAGCCAAGGGGATTCAACCAACACTGCTATGAAAGATTTTGACTAAAAGTGAGTTAAATATCATTGTTGATGGAAAGTGTTTAACCCCATCAAATGATAGGTTAATAATTCTTCACTTAGATGAAAGACGAGACCACTTGTATATGTGCATAAATGATGAATCATTAGGTGCTAATAATTCATCTTTCTCAAAGTTGGGTATGGCAATTTTAGCTGACTAGAATCTAACAGGTTTCCATTGAGTTCCTATTCAGTACCAAAGTCAGAGGTATGATCATGGCTACAGTAATTTAAAAAAATAGAACAGAAAGTTAATGGCTTTGACCTAGTTACAAAACAAAGCTTTTATGCACATCTTCAAGAGTCACTAAATGAAAAAAATCCTCCATCCATTTAGCGCTTTTAAGGGCAGTGGCAAGTGATCAATACATGTTATTACAGTCGAACTCCTAGTGATGCACTTGTTAAAACATGTCAAGAGAAACCATAATGTGTGCCTTGCTCTACAGGCCCAGGTACATAATAGAAATCTCATGAAATCGAAAGGAGTCAAAAATCCAGATCAATTACATTGAAAAGACCAGTAGAGATGAGGAGGAAGTAAATTGCACTACTTGGCATTCTAAGGGGAGCTGTTTGATCTTTCTACCCTGAAAAAGACATTCCTTTCCTGTACGTTGTATACTTGTATTCATAGCTACGATTCACAACTTTGCGTAAATAACCTTCCCTCCATTGTTTTATGACAAAACATTCATCTTATTCTTTTCTTTCCTGAAGCAAGCTAGAACATGGAAGGTTAAAATGGTAATAAAACCATAACAATCATTTCTATTTCTCTCCCCAGCCAAGTGGTTAAGGTACTCCTAATTATTTTTGTGCCTGACATGCATCTCTATGCAGATACTGCATCGTAACATGCTTAATTTTCTCCCATTTGATTCCGGTAGTGATGTGCTACCTCGAGGTCCCATCACAGCAAGTGAGTCAGATTCAAGAGGAAAGATGCACAATTACTGGCAAGGCAAGATTAAACAAGCTACATTGAGTCTCGTGTTCACGAAAATAGGTGTCAGTAACGATCATAACAAACGGACAGATGAACTGACCAATGGTGGTGCTCCAACAAGGTCAAATTGAGTTTTGATTATCGCAATGATGTTAACTCAGCACTAATGAAGTTAGATCAGGTTGGCAAGGAGTCCAACAAGGCTCATTAAGGTTGGAGAGGAAGATGATGTGGAAGTGGAGATTAGGATAATTAAGGTGGACAACCATTATTGATACAACGCGAATAATAGAGTTAAGGTTGGAGAGAAATGGAAGAAGATAAAAGGAGAGGAGAATCTCCGTCCCTAAGTTTATTATAATATGCACTGATTATATAAAACCCTTACGTGCATGTGTATGATGTCCTACCACTCCCATTGCAACAGCTGCATGTAAATGTTACTGGATTACTGACTGCCTAGTGCCTAAGTTGCGATATGCAAGATGCGTGAAGTTCCGAAATAGAGAAGAATATCGCCGAAGGAAGTCACATTTGGTTACAGCTTACAGATATCAAGATTTATTATTTCCCACAAAATCAATAAAAAAAAGTCAATCAGAAAGAAAACTGCGAGAATAGAGAGAAGATTCAGAAAAATAGACTTGTTAAAGGGTATGAAATAGTATTGAAAAATAATTAATTTTCTGATAGTGGATAATCAACTTTGCTTTAAAGCTTACCATCAATCAATTCTGGAAAAGACTCATCCATTTTGATTTTTATAAACCAAAATAGAGATGTTTTCTGAGAACACAGTTATTATGTATTTGATTGGTCTATTTGTTAGTTAACAAAAATTGATGCCAGTCACATTAATGCATCGACGAGAAGCTCATACAATTATTATGTGTATTGGTTATCAAAGTTTATTAGAAATGATTTTCAGAACAAAAAATTGTGTCAGCAACCTTATCTACTTTGCAAACATACGACCAAAATTGCACTGCTACAGGTAGGAGATACAGATGCAATACCGCATTGGTATGTATCAATGATATGCATCCATCATAGATATTATAAGAATTACGACCATATTTTTGTGTGAATTAATGTTATTCATCTATAACATAAGCTGTAAGTCAGCAATAGTTAAAGAAAGACAAGAGTTCAAGAAATTAAACAGATCTCCAAAGTAAATAAATCAATAACTATGATGTAAGCAGTGGTTTTTAGTTGAACCTGGACAGAGTACATTATGCATTTACAAGTACAATGAAATTGACTATATTTTTTAACTTCTTAAACTCAGATACATATCTGTACATCTTTGCTATGTTCAAAATACATTATAACTTCTTTAGGATACATCGCAGAACAATGAGTATCCCTCAAGTATCCAAATATCCAAGCATCAGATATGCAATGGAGACGGATGTCATTCAAATTGAAGTATCCGTGTAACACAGATATACAACATGTCACAACACCTCGAGTACATGCTTTACAGCCTTTTGCTGCTCCAATAACAGTGTCACAAGCGCAGTTGATCATAAATCTAGTAACAGAGATGAACATAGTGATGAATATAGAAAGTGATGAGCAAGTAGATTATACAAACAACTCATACAAACAACTTGCAGAAAGTGCAATGAGAGAAATATTACCTTCTTCTTTTCATTCTTTCCAAGAATAAGGAGCTCGATCAACGACCAAGTAATCCCCTCGAATGTCCTTTGCAACACGAATGTCATCATCTAAATACACAGACTCAAACCTACAGGCATGATCAAGGCCAGCGTAGTGAACTCTTGCACATAGAAAGAAACAAGCACACAAAATTCTAGAAGAAGATCGTATATAAGGACCACAAACTCAAAGTATTACATATTTAAAGGAAGACAAATCTGTGTAATTCGCCCCAGAACTTTTGAGTCAATGGAGAAAGGTGGAGCAAGATTTTTTGCTTATGATATAAAACAGTGAAAGAGCCAACTGCCTAGTGATAAAAATCTATCGAGAAAGAATGAAAAGCAAGTAAAAGAAAGTATGCTGCTTTACATAAGTCAGATTATCTTATCCACAGATGTACTTTTCCTGAATACTTCTTTTTATCAATCTCAGACTCTGGTTAAGTATGATATGCAATGGGCTCATTTAAGCAGATGGTGTGCATGATAGTCTTAGAATTCATAAGACCCAAAGGTGAATCCCTCTCCGAACCCCAGACCTAAATATTTAACCACTCATCAGAGTTAATTCGATTCCATATGGGATTGACAAGACACTTTACTCATGTCATATTCCTCTTTTAATGCTTGATTGGATTCAAACCGTTAACCTCAACATTTCATGATATGCTATTTACATTCTCCATATGCCTCTGCAAGTTAAAATAAATATGTTTGCCTTCCGGTACAGTCTGCAAGCATGTGCCAAAATTCATTATTCAGGATTTGGTAGAAGTAGAACTATTAGTTTAGAAAGGATGGACAGTGAAGAATTGCCATATGGAACTTCCTCAACGACTAGAAACCGCTAGAAGAACCTAAATACAAACAAGTGAAGTGGATTTGAAAAGAAAATGACTAGCATATGATGGATACAAAATAGTTTGGCTAAGATTTAGAAACAACATACTGATGGGAGATACTTTTATTAGAAAGAAGCAGCAGGAACTATTTTTCCCGCAAATGAAAATAGTAGTAAGGACTAAGGTGTCTGACAATCCTCTTCAAGAGCTATAATTGAAAGACAATAAAGTCTTCCAATCGATAAATAATCATGTTGGTCGTATCTCTAAGGACCAAAGGTGAGATGAAAGGATAGTTCAAATACACAAAAGGAACTACTATCTTCCAGCTGATACCACATGATGGGGTACTGGCAACAATGTAATAATCAAAGCTTATTAAATATTAAAAAGAACCACGTGTACCTCAAGTTACATATTGTCCTATATAGTTACTCAGCCTGGACTCATTTCTGAGTGCAATCCAAGAAAAGGCCAAAGCCACACTCACTGTTTACAAGAACCAAGAGTAGGCAACACAATTTGATCCACATGCTCCATGAGAAATGGACAGTGATATTCCAGAGACAATGGAAGTGATGCACATCAGCAACTATTTTTGGCTAATTATGGAGTTGGACAGCCTTTAACGAATCATAATTAACGTGGAATTAGAATGAACGTATGTTTTCATTTAACATATGAGGAAGGTAGGCTCACTAGCTTCATTGCACGAATATGACATGCTGACATAACAAATTCTCAAAAATACATACATAACATGGCACGACATCATGAAACAATTGTCTGTGCTACAATGCTTCATACAGAGGATGTTCTTCTCTTCTTCTTTCTCTTATTTTTAATCCTTTACAAAATTGTACTTGATGAAACACATGGCTCTAAAGTTTTCACTACTAAAAATTATAGAAAAAACCTTCCAACGAGCACAATTTGGAAATTCATAATTAAAAAAAGAATAGCTGAGAATCAAAACTCACCATCCTTGACCAAATGGCGGCAGAGGTATCTCCCAATTCTCTCCTCTCAGCACAGCACTAGTAAACCTACACCACAACAATAAAAATCAATTAAACCACACAACAACAAAAATCACCAAAAATTAGGGCAAAAATACCAACTATTCACCTAAAATTCACTCTCTGAGGCGGCACGGGCTCAATCGAAGACCGAACAAAGAAAACCCCAGCCGGTGGAAACGTGATCACATTATTCAAAAACCCCTTCTCAACATCAATCACCTGAAGAACATCTCCAGTCTCCGTCCCAAAGACGAAAGCTTTCTCGATTATAAACAGCTGCTCCTTCTCCGTGGTCCACAGCATCCTCCATGTTCCAGTCAGCGACGAGTCTGTCGTTATCGCGTCCTTGCCGTAGACTGCGAGCTCGTCGATGGCGTCGATGATCTCGGATCGCTTCGAGGGGTTTCGTTGAGTCTTGACGCCGCGGTCTTGGTCGGAGATTAGGGTTAGGAGGTGGGATTTGGCGCGAAGGGAATCGGTGGAGGTGGGGGATCGAGTGGCCGAGGGTATAAACTGGGGAGGGGTTCTAGGGTTAGGGTTAGGGTTAGGGTTTGGCGAGGGGGGTTTGGAGGAGAAGAGAGGCGGGAGAGAGGATATTGCCATGGATTTCGGGTGTGATTTGGGCCGTGTATATTATATTATTTGTTGTCGTAAGGACCCAAATAATAATAATAATAAACCCAGGTTAACTGTTCCCACTGGCTTTCACATTCGGCAGATACTCATGGGCCCTCCCGATAGACTTGAGTGGACCCGCTAAAGCATGTTGTGTTTTGCTCAGGGCCCGTTTGTTTAAAAAAAAATGGAAGAGGGAGCTTTTAGGACCTCTCCATGTCATATTTTGATTTCGCTCTTTTTTTTCTTTTCCCGAGTTTGGTTCGCTGAGGGTGTTATGGAAATAGATCTCAAACAAAGGGTGTCACGTCAAAGTTTAAAGAAAACCTAATTCAAAGTTGAAGCGGTTAAAATGGATGAGAAATAAAATAATGGCCCCTTAAAATTATAGTTTGCTCACCTTTCGTCAGCTACAACAACTTCTTAGAAAAAATACGCTAGGGTTCCCCCACACCGCTTTCCTCTCATATTCCATCTTCTCTCTCAATGCCTCCATAGCTCATAAAGAAAAAGAAATTCATTTGGCCCCCTAAATTTCGTAGACATGCAACAAAATTTAGTTTTTGCTCATCGCTGAAGTATTAATTACTGGTTATTTTCACTTGTTTTTATCAAGGGTGTGTTTCAAATATTAATATTTCTCTTGAATCAAAATTTTTCACTATGCTTCCCTTTTGTATACATTAGCATCTTTCTTATCATTTCTAATACTAGGATCATTCATGATTATTATGATAAGTTATGATTGTTAGTTATCAGTTAATATTTTCATTTTGTTCATGAAAAAAGGAAACTTTGAATTTTTGGAGTTTCAGATGAATTTTAGCAATGCAAAATCGTACTATGGTTAATGGGAGGTCCCATCTTCTTGTGTTCAACAAATTAATTCTGAGATCATCAGGTAAAAGGAGAATGGTCTTCTAAAAAAGAAATATCATCTCCATGAATAGTAAGTAGTATGAGCTGCTTCTCTTATGAAAAAGAAAAACGTCCAGTTCACTAATCACTATAATAGCATACTAGTAAAATTTGTAAACTTTATACTGTTTTTAGATAGGTTACAGCTTATTAATCAATATAATGGTGCACATTTTTATTTTCTTTGCACATATGAACTATATAACGTTGGTCATTATGTGGAAATGCATTGATGGTAAAATGATATTTGGCTATGATTTGACATGTTACTTTACCATGGTTATTAGAAAATTAATTTGATATTTGCTTGCGTGCTTTAAAATCAGCTAATATATTGTTTAAGAAATGATTATGTGAATCGGTTTCTATATTGTTTAAGAATTGATTATGTGGTAGTAACTATAATAAAAATCCATCATTTTTTAATTTAAAAGTGATTATTGTAGATGGAGGTGATTTTGATGATAAAGAGTTTGTTTAAAGAATGTGTTTTGGGGCTGCATTTTCTGTTATGATTTTAGTATTTACATTCTTGAGGGGAATGACGCAGACGTAGATCAACTCCAAGTGAAGAAAAGATAAGGCAAGAAAAAAGTAGAGATGATTTTATGGATCATGTATATCATGGTTTTAGTGATAATTATCAACACGTTGTTAGAATGCAGTTAGGGGCTTCTTTGAAACTAGCAAAGATTAGGGGGGGGGGCGGGGGTCTATTACAGGACTCAAGGCATATAACTATAGAGGAGGAGCTTGCAATAATATTGAATATATTGGGTTATAAATCTAAAAATCATATTGTGAGAATACAATTTACAAATCAACGGAGATAATTAGTAGGTATTTCAATAGAGCCTTGGAGGTTATTTCTAGCATACAAGGACGATATATGAAACAAGCATTGAATGAAGTGGCACTAGAGATCCTTAACAATCCTCTATATTACTCATTTTTCAAGGTACATCATCTACGCTATAATCTTAAGCAAATATCTATATAATAAAATCATACGTTAACATAGTAATTTGACATACTCTATAGGATTGCATTAATATGATAGACGGTACACATGTGGATGCAATGCTATCTACTAGTCTTGTTGCACGATTCAGATGGCATAAATGTGTCACACAAAATATTCTTGCAGCTTGTACCCCAAATAAGTTGTTCACATATGTATTAGTTGGGTGGGAGAGGTCCGCAAATGACTATTGAATCATTCAATATGCTTTATGTATTAGCTCAGGGGGAGAGATCCACAAGTGACTATAGAATCCTTCTAGATACTTTATCTAGACCATAACTATATGGCTTAAGAGTCTACAATGGTAACATTTTTAATCACTCCTCCAACTAATTCACATTATTAATATTCGTCACCAATATTTACACAGCCATATCTCTTATAAAATTTTGTTTATATTAAATGTAGGAAAATATAACTTGTGTGATGTGTGGTACACAGCTATGTTAGGTTGTTATCATTTGAAAGAATTTACGGGTAGAACACCTCAAAATAGAAAGGAGTTATTCAATCTTAGACATTCATATTTAAGGTCAAAGATTAAATCTACGTTTGGTATTTTGAAGAATCACTTCAAGATTCTCACGGCAAAACCCCACTACCCCTTCACAATTCTTCATAATTACATTACAACAGCTGATCCAAATGACGATTTACTCAATGAGAACATCAATATTGAAGAGGATGATGGTGAAGTGAGAAATGAAGAAGACAACAATATTGTTGACTTCACACAAAACCAAATACAAAGAGAACAAACTCAGTCAAGAGATGAGCAGCAGGCTCGTAGAAATCATATCGCTTGTGTGATGTGGGTTGACTATTGTGATAAAAACCGCCATAGTGTCACTACTGAGAGTGGTTATAGACTTTTACTCTATTATATCTTTGTTTTGTCGTAATGCTTTCTACTCTATATATCTATATTTGTTGTATTTATTTATAATTGACCTATAAATTTGAAGAACAAGTTTGTGTATTAATTAGAGATGTATGGTGTTACTTAACTGTCGTCATGATATAATATATGTTTTGTCATGATTGTGTGAAATATTCTTATTGAATTTATTACATCTATTATAAGATGCATTTTTCTCTACTATGTTTATTTTCTTACATTGCTTTTTTTGAAATTACCTTTTTTGAATTAAAATATAGTAATGACTGAGAAATCAACCATTGATGGTTTCAATATGAACGAAGGAAGGAATTCAAATCAATGCCCATCTTCAATGGCCCCAACCCCAACTCCAACCATCTCTGCCAACAATGGATTCAACCAAAGTTTCATGCCCTACTAGTCCTCACAGTATGTGCAGTCACCACCTGCTTTCTCAAATGTGCGTAACTATGATGTTAACTATTTCCCTATGCATCATCCAACTATGTCATACATGAACTTGCTCAACTGTTCATCATCTTTTTGTCAACAATGTTAAGGCTCAAATGCCTCTGGGATAGATATTTCTCTAACTAGTGTTAGAAGAAATATTTCTAAATCAGGTTGCAATAAAAGAGTAGCTACTGATGAAGTAGTATAAAATTCATTAGAACCTAAAATGAAAAAGAAATCTCTTGTTTCAAAGAAAAAGAAGAATGACAATGACAATGCTACTATTACCCCCAACCAGATGTTGGAACTCTACTCATAATCAAGTGTTAATACGTTTTCTTGCAAATATGGTGAAGACTGGTTATAAACCAGACAAAAATTTCAAACCATGTGCATTTTGCATGGCCGCAATTGAAATGAACAATCGCTTTGGAATAACTTTCACTACTAACAGTATCATCAACCATATGAAAACTATTCATACTAGGTTTCATAATATGCAGGCTACTCGTAATCTTAGTGATGCAGGTGAGGATGAGAAAGCTCAAACCACTACTATGGATACTAATAGTTTTGATAGATGGAATGAGGTTTATATTTTGTTTAAAAATTAGTTCCAATTTAAGTTTTACAATCCATATTCTTGTGTATGTTATTGATGTTATACGCTACTTGTAGGACAAAAATAAAAGCAAGCTAAGAGACTACATCAACAAATCATTGAAGCATTATGATAATCTAGCTCTCATTTGATTTTATGATCGGGCTAGAGGAAACTTTTTAAAAATTTATGTGGAGAAGTTTGGTGGACATAAGTCAATTAACCTTGCTGATGATGATGACTCTATTCCTATGACTCGAAACTCTCCTCAAGTGGCAAACTTAGATGAGGATGACACTCTATCCCAAAACAACAATAATGCTAAGGCACTCGTCCATGCTAATTCAAAAAAGCTAACTTCTCATAAAGGTAACAGGAAAATGTCAAAGTTTGAGCATGAGATCATGCAACAAATGGTAGATAAAGTCAAACATTTGTCTTCCTACATGAAAGATGTTAATATGCACTGGACTGATAAATTTTCTAAAGATAATTACCCAATTGAAATACTTGAGCTTTTTTATGATAGTATATTTGAGAATGATAGCAAAGAAAGGCGTTTCTATAGGAAAGAGTGAATTTGGACAAAGGTCTCTATTGGACAGTTTCAAGAAAGTCTAAGAAGGTACCAATTAGATACTAAAGATAATATTGTGTCTTAATTATTTCTTTACTGCTACTTTTTATGATGTTCGTAATTTGCAGTTATTAATGTAGGTATATTTTGGAGTTTTTGGCTTTTTTTTTGGGGGTGCACACTAACTGAATATGACACAAAGCAGTGAACTTGAAGTATGCTCACAATTTTTTTTTACTAGAAGTAACCAACATTTTTACTAGACCTAAGCTAATTTTTGGGTTTAACTGTATATGTTTGGCAACAATGCTATAATTCTAATGTTGGGAGTATATGATATTACTATTTATGGATTTATTATGTGATGAATATGCTAATATATTTATGTGATATATATTGTTCTATATGCATATTGGTCTTCGATAAATGCAGGTAAACATAGGAGCTACGCCACATGCATTGTCCCTAATAACTAGTATGATAATCTTTCATTTTTCTCAAATGGTGCTAAGATGAGTGTCACGGAATGAGATATGCAATTACATTTTCCATTAACACTGTCAAGGTGAGGCAATTAATTATAGGCATGATCAATATAGTAATGCAGCCTACAGTTATTAACATCAAATTTTTTCTGCATGACTGATTGTTGATGACCAACCTGAGCATTCTTTATTGCCTCATAACCTCATACTTCATTACTAAATATTGGTACTTCTTTGCATATACATAAATATTTTTTTCTTAACAACAACAAGGCTTTTTATTAATAGTAGTGGGCTTATTGTTATTTTTATAAGCATATATATATATATATATATATATATATAT
>BQKN01001100.1:331668-349298 GCA_022839385.1 Asparagus kiusianus
ATTTGTTACAATTGTGAGTGTTGTAAGGTTTTCGGTGAGCTAGAAAACCGAGTGTGTTGTGTAGTTTTCGGTGAACTAGAAAACCGAGTGTGAGGAGTGACGTTGATCGGTGAGTGTTGAAAACCGACACTGTGAGGTGTAAACGTTATTCGGGTGAGCGTAGAAAACCCGGTTGTGATAGTGGATTTCTCCCGGGGAGTGGGGAACGGAGACGTAGGACGGAAGGTCCGAACTCCGTGATCATTTGATTGTGTTTGAGTGTGCTTTGGCGTTCATTCATATTTATGTTCATATCATATATCGCCATTGTGCATTGCTCATTTCTATATCATCCACTATCTTGTTTATATTGTTTACCCTTGTGTTAGTTTACATATCCTTGCATATATTTCATCATATACCTCTTTGCTAGGATATATCTCTTTGATCATATTGCATATTCTTGCTCATATCATATTGTATATATATCTTGCAAGAATAATATTTGAATTAGTTTTAATTGGCATAAAATAGGATTAGATTAGCATAAGACCCTAATCACCCACCCTCTAGGGTCTAACATAATGCACATGCTTTGCACGTGGATATGTTGTTGTATTTAATATTATATTATTTAATAAATTATATATAACCATTAAAATTTTTTTTATTGCACTATGATTAATTTTTTTAACTTATACTAATATTAGTACTTATAATATTATTAACATATATTTATTAGTTATTTAAATTTTTTTATTATACTATTAAACAATTATTTAGGAGTATAGTTATTAAATAATAATGTAATCATTAGTTTAAGTAACACTATTGATATAATTAAACCATTTAAGTTATTAAATATTTATGCATGTACATATTTTATTACAATATCTATTAAATAATGGAAATAATTTTTAATATTATATGATATTATGTTGTAAAGAATATTACATTGTTTAATAGTTAATATCATCTTAGTAATAAAAAATTGGATGGTATAAATTAAAAATACTATTATTTAGAAAAATTAATTTATATAAAAATATTGGATCCTTGAAATATATGAGACATTTACTTTACAACAAAAAGTGCATGACTCATAAATTGCAAAGATCCAATATTTTATTACACTATGTTCATAATGTCCAATTTTTATGTCTAAGACGATATTATAATATCGTAAAGGGTAATAATCGTTATAATATAAAAAATCATATTTATAATATTATTAATAATTATATCTATGTATAATATTTTATTAAATAAATAATTTTACTATTTCATTACAATTAATAATTATTTTATATTAAATTATAATATATTTATTAATTTTGTTATCATTATAAATTATTAGAATATTCTAGCGAGTGGCCAAATATTTTGAAGAAAAGAAGAGAAAAATATATGTCTCATAAATTTAAAGGAACCAAATTTTTTATATACATTAATTTTCTAAACTAAAAGTATTTTTAACTTATAAAATCCAAAATTTTATTACTAAGATGATATTAATTATCGAACAATGTAATATTCTTTACAACATAAATAAATAACCCATATTTATACTATTATTAATAGTTATAATTATGTGCAATAATTTATTAAATGAATGACCTTTACTATTTTATATAATTAATAATTATTTATAATAAATTATCATATATTCATGAATTTTGTTATCATTATAAATTATTAATATATTCTAGTGAATAACCAAATAATTTGAGAAAATGAAAAGGTGCATAGTTAATGAGAGGTTATGGATCATTAGTTTTATAATTAATGGTATAATTTTGAGTTATAAAAAATTGAGGGGGTAAAAAAGGAAATCAAAAGTTTTAACATGGGTATTCTCTTTTATAAGTACTATAGATTTTCTAAAATTTTATAATTTTTAGAATTTATTTGCTATTTTTTAGATGGGTTTAAAGTTTAATTTAACTATGCCGAAAAATCCCTGAACACGTTACCAATCGACTAATGAGTTCATCAGTCGAACGATGAAAGTGGCTGGAAAGACTAAAAGTTTTTGCTCAGTCGACTGATGAACCATTAATCGACCGAAGCAATTGATCAACCGACTGATGATTTCATGAGTCGACCGACGAAAGATGAGCGATCTGTAACGGTCAGCTCATCAGTCGACTGATGATACTGTAACAGCTAGTTTTTCAGCTTTGCTGATTTTTTGGGTTTTTGTCTTATTCCTTAGTTTTTCTTAGTTTTTGGGCTATGTTTTGCGATCCTATAAATACGCCCTCAGTCTCAACATTTAGGGTCAACTAAGAAGTGTTTTAATCAAGTTTACAAGTTTGTTTAAGTGTGTTTTAAGTTTTTTTACAGTGTGTTTATGTGAAGAGAGTTTCACAAGAGGAGGAGACCATTTCATTTCTTTTTGAGCCTCAATCTCACATCTTCATCACTCTTGTTTGCAGAGAAGTTTTACTAAACTCAATCTCTAGCTTTGTATATGTTTATTGTTGATTATCATTTTTAAGCTAGATTATAAATTGAGTTTACATTTAATTTTACTCATTGATTGCACACAACCTATTGTGCTTTTAGTATTTCATATTAAGTATAATTTGGGTTGTGGTGAGTGATTAATTGAGTGTGGAATTAACTTCATTCTCGTCCTTGTTAGAAAACAAACAATTATATTTGTGCTTAATTATCATGAGATCATATTGTAATACACAAGGACACCGAGAGGAGTGGTTGGTGAGAGATAGGGTCAATTCCAAGAGGAGTGGCGTCGGTTGTAAAGCCTAAGAAAATGTGGTAAATCCGAGCACTTGAGGAAGGTGACACGTAAGAGGCTAACACTTAGAGGGTGTATTGTGTGATTACAATTGTGTGAGTTGTAAATGTTTATCGGTGAGTGTTAAAAACCGATTGTGTAGTATTTTGATATAGTTGAGATTCTCCTCGAGGGTGAGGAGCGGGACGTAGGTTGTGGGTCGACCGAACTCTGTGATCATTTGCTTTGTGTTTGAGTTTTGACATTGGTGCACTTATTTTCTAGTATACTTTTATATTACATATTGTCTCATCTTTATTGCCCACTATATTGTTTATCCTTGCATATCATTGCATATATCACTTGTACTCATCATATTGCTAGAATATTTGTTAATTAGTTTATTTGACATCAATATCGGATTAGATTAGCAAATACCCTATTCACCCCCAGGGTAATTTCACGAGGAAGAGGGAGAGGGAGAGGGAGGCGGGGAAGAGAGAGAAGAAAGGAAAGTAAAAAAGACTTGATTATTTTAAAATCATATAGTTTTATTAGTTTTTTTCAATTTGGCGGGGTTTTGACTAAAATTAGAGTTACAATGAGTTTTAATACATTAAGAGATAAAGGAGGGGAATGATGGTTTTTGACTAAAATTAGAGTTACAATGAGTTTTGATACATAAAGAGATAAAGGAGGGGAATGATATAAGTAAATCCAATGGAAGAGATGTTAGGTCTCATGTTTATGAGCCTACGATCTAATCTTGTTTTGATGATTTGTAAACAATCCCTAACATCGTTTGTCTCGTGTTTGTATTTATTTATTAGGTATTCTAGACAAATATTGAGGTTGGAGGTTGGTTGGATTGCGCCTTAAAGATGACATTTAATGGAGGTTGAATATCAGAATGAAGTCATTTACAATTCAAAAGTCAAATTCAAGATCAAGTTTTATCCACAACCAAGACGAGCTTTATTGAAGATCAACATATTGGGTATATTTAGTTTAATAGTTTATACGTTGTGTGTTTATACTTAGGGCTCAATTTATACACACACATAGTTTTTGTTTTATTGCTTTCAAGTTTAGCCACATGAATATGAAACAAGGGATATAATCATATGCACACATATTTGTTTCATGTTTATACGTGCTTAAAATGATTTCATTAAAATCAAGCTTTAACAATTTCCTATTAATGAAATCATGTTTATCGTTTTCATATTTTTGCAAGTTTGCAAAATATGTGTTTTAAGTATTAAAGACTCAATTATATCATTTTACATCTTTTATAAAGTCTATTAATCCATTTAAAAGAAGTTTGAAACTTGTTTGAAATCATTTTATCAAAATCATGTGTTTATTGAGTTTTCATGTTTTGGACTTTTTTGCAAAATGATGAGTATTCACAAATGGGAAATGTAATTTGAAAATTTTCTTTTCAAACATGTTCATTTTCATGTTTATAAATATTCCCCAAGTTTTACAATTTTTGGAATTTATTTGATTTTTTTAATGATGTTTCAAACTCAAAAATCTGAATTTCAAAAGTCTGGAAATCCATATATCTATTTTCGGTCGACCGCACAATGTCCGCTGATCGACCAACCAGAACACATGTTTTAGCTAATTTTTCTCAGGGTGTTTCAGTTGACCGACAACTTGGGTTCGGTCGACTGATGCACACCCTTTAATCGACTGATCAGTGTCATCTGGTCGACCGAACAGGTAGCCGTTGGCATAACGGCTAGTTTTTTAGATTTTGTTATTTTGTGATATTTTCTTGGTTTTTAGGCTTTTGTTTCTTGATCCTATATATACCCCATACCCTTTAACTTCCGAACTAATGAAGAAAGTTTTAAAATAAGTTTATAATGGTTTGAGTTTGTTTAATTGTTTTTACTAAGTGTTTATGTGAAGGTTTTCACAAGAGGAAGATGAGATCATTCTTTTCATGTTTGGGCTTCAATTTCATTCTCTCTAACTCTTGTTTTCAGAGAAGTTTTCTTTAAACTCAATTTCTAGCGTTATATATTTATCTGTTGATTAACCATTACATTAAGCTAGATTTCATATTGAATTTAGTTTTGATTATTGCTCATTGTTTACACACACACACACCCCTACTTGAGCTTAAGTATTTCATACATAGTATATTGGGGTTGTGAGGTTATAACATTGAGAGTGAGCTTCATTGAGTTCCTATCCATTGCAGAGAACAAAACTTGTATTTGATCCTTAATTGTGAGATCACATTGTAATATACAAGGACACTGAGAGGAGTGTGTGGTGAGAGACGGGGATGATTCCAAGAGGAGTGGCGTCGGTAGTAAAGCCTAGTCAGAGGTTGTAAATCCGAGCACTTGAGAAAGTCAACACGGGCTAGGCTAACACTTAGAGGGTAGATTGTGTGATTACAATTGTGTGAGTTGTGAAAGTTTCCGGTGAGCTAGAAAATCGATTGTGTGGATTGTAAACTTTTTCGATGAACGTTGAAAACTGGTTGTGATAGTGGAGATTCTCCTCGTGAGTGAGGAGCGGAGACGTAGGTCGAGGGTGACTGAACTCCGTGATCATATTGTGTGTTTATGTTTGACTTAGTGTATTATTCTTGTGCTCATTGCTTATCATATTTCTATATCGCTATGGTCTCATAGTTTATATTGCCATTTGTTTATTTGTTATCCTTATATATATCTCATTGTATATCATACTTGCTAGGATATTATAATAATTTTTAATATGGCATTAATATCGGATTAGATTAGCATATACCCTATTCACACCCTCCCTCCCCCTCTAGGGTAATTTCATTTGGTATCAGAATTTGGTGCTCTTTGATTTGAGGTTTAACCGTCTAGAGTCAAAGATCATCCTTTTGCTATGTTGCTAATCTAGTTTTAAGATTATTTTCATCTTCCTTGCATTTATAATTATGAATATGCATGGTGCACCTTGTTTAGGCTATGATATTAATATTGCTCTCTTGTTTAATAATTTTTCCTATGCTCAATGGATGTTTAGATTTAAAATATTTGCTAGATCTCAACATATCGATTGATGGAAAGTTATTGATAGTGCATATATTATGCCCAAATTAGATAAATCTAAATGTGACAAATGATAAGAGAATGTTTGTTTTGAATAAGCTATTGTTAGAATTCTTGCTTAAAACTTTTGATACATCTATTTCTAACAAACTTACTTGTTTGGATAGTGCCTATACAATATGGAAACATATAGAGGGACATCATGGTAACTTGGGGGAAATCCAACGTGTTACTGCGGGTTCTCCTTCAAGTGCTACTATTGGAGCTTCATCATGCACACGGTCACTAGGCGATAGCCCTAGTGAGGTATGTGAATCAGACTCTGAAAATGAACTATCTATAGATGATCTCGCATGTGCATATGATAGATTATTGCATGCCTATAAGAAATTGCATCATAATTTTATTAATTTAAAAAGCAAGCATGTTGAACTAAAATCCGAACATGAGTCGATAGCTTCCAAATTTGATATCATTGTAAAAGAAAATATGATGCTTAAAGAAAACAATGATAAGTTAAGTTTGGAAAATAAAAATTTGACCTCATCTATTGCTAGTTTAACTCATGAAAAGAATAATGCCATAATAAAAGTAGAAACAATTAAAAATAAATGTATATTATTATCATGTTTTCTCTACTTCCATTGTCAATGATGTTGTGCCTAATGACGAGTTGAATAATAAAAATCGTATTTCTTCATTAGACTCAACTCTAACTACATGCATTGATGTAGGTTGTCTAAAAATTATTGTAAATAGCTGATCCCTATCAAACACCAATGATAGAAGTTATAATCAAATAACTTTCACATTAACAAATGAATGCTACAATTAGAAGATTTTCATATAGATCGAGAAAGGTTATAATTCGATGACCTTCATGACAACCGATGAAAGCTCTGATTCAACAGCCTTCATAATCAACAGCGAGAGTTACAATCTGATGACTCTCACATTTCAAGGAGCTAAAGCAAATATTACAGAATGATAATATTTGTAACGCTCTAACAAAATAGATTACAAGTCAACAATCTCTTCAGTCCAAGACGCATAACTCATCTCTACATCCTAGAAATAAAACCAAATGGCCACGTTCCAGAGTCAAAGCAGCGTAGCTCACAATCAGCTGCAAATGTATCTCACAATCAGCTACAAACGCAGCTCACGTTCGGTCACAAATGCAGCTCAGATCCAGCTACAAACGCAGCTTCCAAACACTGCAAATGCAGCTTCCAAGCACTGCTAACGTAGCTTCCAAACGCTGCAAATGTAGCTTCTAACAGCTACGTTCGAATGCAGAATTCACACCCACCAATGCATGACCTGTATTTGACTCGTTCAAACACGAGCTGAATGATTTCAAAACTGTTTTCTCTCTACGATTTGAGGGATTTCTGCCCCCACTTAGGAGCAGATTAAGGGGGCAATTACACCCCTTAACCCCCTTATAAATACGAACGAACTCAAGTGAGTTTAGGATCAGCTTTTTGAATCGGAAATTCCTAGAGATCTTGGCTATTCGGCTGGAAGTTCTTTTAAGGAATCTTTTGGAGATCTTTTCTGGTCAGAGTTTAGGGGAAGAAGTTTGGCATTCTTCAACCGAGAGCATTCTTCAGCAACAAGGAATTTTGGTATTTTGCTTAAAACCGATCTTCAGTTCAAATCAACTCTGTAATAGAGTTTAAACTCGTTTTGAGTTTTAAAACTTATTAAGAGTTCT
Source organism: Asparagus kiusianus (assembly GCA_022839385.1). Lineage (NCBI taxonomy): Eukaryota > Viridiplantae > Streptophyta > Magnoliopsida > Asparagales > Asparagaceae > Asparagus > Asparagus kiusianus. The sequence continues at coordinate 339,164 of BQKN01001100.1, forward strand.
TTTCAAACTTGCCACGCAAGTTCTCCTCGACATCAATCAAGGGGAAGAAACCGTGTTCCACAAGGTAAAACATTCGGATCGTCAATGAAAAGCAAACTCGACACAAGCATTCGAGGGAGGCATTTCATCGACACCAAGAAGAACCCAGGTTTAAACAAAGGAAATGATCTTTGTCGATCTTTCTCTCTTTTGTAAATTAGGAATCTGATACAAGAAGATTGTAATTTCTTTTTCTAAATTTGTTAGAGAGAGATTGCATTGAGAGATTTGTAATTAATTCTTTTTCTAAGCCTGTTAGAGAGAATACTACAAATTCATGTTCTCAATTTCTTCTTTCAATTTTCCTAACAAACAATTAACAATACTAAGAAACTTATGAATATGTATGCTAAGTCTTGTACAAATGCTTCTAAATCTCATACACACTATGCACACATATATAGCAAAATTTATAAATGCTCTATTTGCGGTCGTAAAGTCCAGCTAAATTTTGCTATGATGCACACAAACCTAAGAATGCTAATGCTCTTTGTACATCTCATAAAGTTTCTTCATCACACACAAGCACATGCACACAATGTTCATCATAAGCATGTAAATGTGCTTAAGTGTGATTTTTGTGATAGATTTGATTATTTGGCCAAATTTTGTTTTGATTTAAGAAGAGTTTCTCATTTGCAAAATACTTTTAAGAAACCATCTATATTTTCAAATGCTTATCATGCACAATCTCAATGTCAACACAAACAAATGCACATATTTTATTGCACGTATTGCAATCGGAAGAGTCATTTGCATAATTATTGTTATGATCAGATTCGTGCACCGCATGCACCCAAATAGGATCTTAACCTAAGGGCATTGAATTTTATTGATAGGGTCATGTCCTTAAACTCTTCGGTACCAAGAGTGCTTGAGTTCCAAAACATTTTTGACTTTAAAGAACAAACTCTTAGAATTTTCGTTTTTCATCTTCTTTAAAAGATGATTTTTTGGATTTTTTAAACAAAGTTTTGATGATCTTTTATAAAAGAAAATATTTTCATTTGTACGGTTCCTTTTTAAAATGTTTATAGTTTCTCAAAAATTGGTTTTGAATTTGTATAAGAGGTTTATGTTTGAGCAACCCTCCCGGATTTATTAATCATTCGTTGATATTCTTTCATATCATGTTTACCGGATGCAAAATATTTCTATATGGGTTGAAACAAGCTCCAAAAGCTTGTCATGATTATTCATCTAGTTTTTCTTATCAAAACGATATTATTTATATTCATTTGTTTTATCACAACCATAATTCTTTTGACCTTTGTGGATAAAATATATAAATGTTTTGACATTACAAATTGATTGATCTCTTGTTCTTCAAAAATGATGATTTGTAGATTAAGCATGTTTTTATGTTATTATGGCTTAGATTTTGATTTATGATTTCATTTGATTGGTTTAATTTTTATTTGGACTTTTATGATTGTCATGATTTTAGATTAAGCATGTTTTTACATTACAAACATGTTTTTACATTACAAACATGTTTTTACATTACAAATATATAAATGTTTTGACATTACAAATTGACTGATCTCTTGTTCTTCAAAAACGATGATTTGTAGATTAAGCATGTTTTTATGTTATTATGGCTTAGATTTTGATTTATGATTTCATTTGATTGGTTTAATTTTTATTTGGACTTTTATGATTGTCATGATTTTTCATGGTTCTCATGATTTGTTTTTATTTGAAAAAATCTTTTATGATCCTCATGTTTTTCCAGTCTTTTGATTTTATAAATCTATATATGTTTGTGTATTGAGACACAATTTTCATGATAATATATCTATGTGTGTGTTCAATCAATCATGATTTATGTTTAATGATTTGTGAACTTTTGAATATATTGATCAAACATTTGAATTTTTTGATTTTTGAATATTTAATTTTCATCTTTGGAATATTTTTTATTTATGTTTATGATCCTTGTAACACTTTGTCTTAATGATACAGATGTAAGTGTTCACTTGGTATCTTTTGTATGTGAGTTGATATTAGTGCGTCTCTATATATATATTTACTCGCATATGAATGCTTGAGTGTTTTATTTCATACATTGTATATGACATTTTGATAGGGGGAGCTTCTTCCCTATATTTGTTTTATACTCACCCATGCTTACTTGTAGAGGGAGCTTAACGCTCTCTTTCTCTCTTATTGCTTTCTTCATTTTGATGTTGACAAAGGGGGAGAAACAAGTCAATTGTGAGTATATCATTCTATTGGTTTTTTGCATGAGGATTATAATTTATATATTTATTTGACATCATGCATTATATATCTTTTTGTGTAGATTATTTGTCATCATCAAAAAGGGAGAGATTGTTAGGTCTCATGTTTATGAGCTTACGGTCTAATCTTATTTTGATGATTTACAAACAATCCCTAACATCGTTTGTCTAGTATTTATATTTATTTATTATGTATTCTAGACAAACATCGAGGTTAGAGGTTAGTTGGATTGCGCCTTAACGATGACATTCAATGGAAGTTAGCGGAATATCGGAATGAAGTCATTTGTAATTCAAAAGTCAAATTCAAGATCAAGCTTCATCTGCAACCAAGACAATGTTTATCGAAGATCAATATCTTGGGTATATTTAGTTTAGTAGTTCATACTTTGTATGTTTATACTTAGAGCTCAATTTATACACACATAGTTTTTGTTTTATTGCTTTCAAGTTTACCCACATGAATATAAAACAAGTGGATATAATTATATGCACACATATTTGTTTCATTTTTATACGTGCTTGAAATGATTTTATTAAAATCAAGTTTTAACAATTTCATATCAATGATATCATGTTTATAATTTTTGGAATTTATTTGATATTTTTTAATGATGTTTCAAACTCAAAAATCTGCATTTCAAAAGTCTGGAAATCCATGTATCTATTTTCGTTCGACCGCACAAGGTCCGCCGGTCGACCAACCAAAACACATGTTTTAGCTAATTTTTCTCAGGCTGTTTCAGTCGACTAACAACTTGGGTTCGGTCGATCGATCCACAGCCTTCGGTTGACCGACCAGTGACATCCGGTCAACCGAACAGGTAGTCGTTAGCATAACGACTAGTTTTCCAGATTTTGTTGTTTTGTGATATTTTCTTAGTTTTTGGGTCTTTGTTTCTTGATCCTATATATACTCATACCCTTTAACTTCTGAACTAATGAAGAAAAGTTTTAAAACAAGTTTACAAGGTTTTAAGTTTGTTTAATTGTGTTTTCCAAGTGTTTATGTGAAGAGATTTTCACAAGAGGAAGAGGAGATCATTCTTTTCATGTTTGGGATTCAATTTCATTCTCTCTACTCTTGTTTTCAGAGAAGTTTTCTCTAAACTCAATTTTTAGCTTTATATATTTATCTGTTGGTTAACCATTTCATTAAGCTAGATTTCATATTGAGTTTAGTTTTGATTATTGCTCATTGTTTATACACACACCCACTTGAGCTTAAGTATTTCATACATAGTATATTAGGGTTGTGAGGTTGTAACATTGAGAGTGAGCTTCATTGAGTTTTCATCCATTGTAGAGAACAAAACTTGTATTTGAGGCTTAATTGTGATATTACATTGTAATACACTAGGACATCGAGAGGAGTGTATAGTGAGAGACAGGGACTATTTCAAGTGGAGTGGCGTCAATAGTAAAGCCTAGGGAGAGGTTATAAATCTGAGCACTTGAGAAAGTCGACATGGGCTAGGCCAACACTTAGAGGGTGTATTGTGTGATTACAATTGTGTGAGTTGTGAGCTAGAAAATCGATTGTATGGATTATAAACGTTTTTAGTGAACATTGAAAACCGGTTGTGATAGTGGAGATTCTCCTCATGAGTGAGGAGCGAAGATGTAGGTCGAGGGTGACCGAACTCTGTGATCATATTGTGTGTTTGTGCTTGATTTGACGTATTAATCTTATGCTCATTGCTTGTCATATTTCTATATCGCCATTGTCTCATAGTTTATATCGCCCTTTGTTTATTTGCCATCCTTGTATATATCTCATTGTATATCATACTTACTAAGATATTGTTAATAAGTTTTAATTTGACATTAATATCGGATTAGATTAACATATACCCTATCCACCCCCCTAGGGTAATTTCAAGAGGATGGATTACAATTATAATGAGTTTTAATACATCAAGAGGTAGGGAAGGAAAATGATTGAAGTAAATCCCATGGGAGAGGATGGAGAGAAAGAGAATGGAAGGAAATTAATTGTGTTTGGATCTAAAAGCAAGGAAAGAAAGTATAAGTTATGACTTGTATTTGTTTACCTCATGTTTGAATTGGGGTTAATGGGAGGTAAGGGAATGTAGGAGACTCATCAACCTTGTTTGGAACTCGTTAGGAATAGATAGTAGAGTGAAAGTTAAGGTAACTAAAGTGAGAAAATTTAAGATTTTGTTGACCTTATAATTAAGATGTAACCAAGGGAAAGTTAAGACAACTATTACATAAACATACTTTATCCTTCTATCAAAAAAATAATATTACACATATAAAGTTAATTATGTAAATTTACATAGATCCCCTTTCCTTCCCTTCACTTTGTTAAATTTCCCAAACGTGGTGAACTAAGTTCCCCTTGGTTTCTCTTATTAAATCGTCAAATAAGTTTTGCATGTTACATTAACTTACCTTAACTTATCATGTGCTCAATTAACTTACTTTCACTAGAAACAAATCCAAATAAGTCCTTAGGATAGAGAATGGAAAGAAAAATATACTACATGAGCGGTATACCCAATGAAGAATTAATTAACATCTAGTTTCTTTATTTCTACTAAGCGAAATATTTGAGTATTGAGAAAGTTTCACTTAAGGACCTCTTTGTTTGTATGAAAATAGCTATGAAGTAGGAAAAAAAAGCTATTCATGCTACTTTCCAAGAATAAAAATATATTTGTTTCTCTAAAAAAGCTACTTCTAGTATTTTCTTGAAAGCTGAAATGGTGCCTACATGTCATCTCTACTTCTTTTTCTCCCCTTAAGGCCTAAAAGTAGCTTGGAAGTAGCTAAAATTGAGTCAATTTAGCAATAAAATTATTTTTTTTATTGCATAGATTATTCTCTACTTCGAAATAAAATCTAAAAAAAGTGAACAAAGTGAAAAAAACACTATTTCCTCTACTTTCAAAATTTTATGAAAAAAGTACTTCTGCTACTTTCTACTTCATAATTTTAGAAATAATAGATTTGCGCTATTTCTAATTTTTGATACTTTCTAGCAACCTAACAGACCAAAAGTAATCCCCCCCCCCCTCCAAAGGGCGTTTTAGTCATTTTAGATTGCAGGTAGCTACATTAAAGGGATCCATTGTGAAAAGTTTAAACATCGCCAAGGTTTGTGACCCTGTAGATCCCCCGAGGATTTTGGTTGAATAACAGTATTCATAGGAGGTTAGTACAATAAAAATATTCATGTGGATTATTTGTAACGCCGCCACTGTTGAGGAGTTTAGTCGAATGAACAAATTTCGCGTGCTTATGTGCAACACTTTCCAAACTCAGGGGATTTGTCTGAAATTAACCCTTTTAGCCTTTGGGGTCGCTCAGCAGGCTCGACTGCAGTGCTGCGGGACTTTGCGGTGCGTTAAAAAAAAACAAAAAAACAAAAAAGAAGATATTTGCTCTTTGTGAACACTATATGGCCCAGTTTAGGACTTACAGGCCCATGTCTTTACTGGGCCAGAGCTAAAATTAGGTAAATATTTGCTAAACATAATTCAAACTTCTGGATATGCATATTTGACAATTTGGAATTATAATCCACTTAGATTATAATCTAGAGTGTTTGATAAATCTAGTAGATTATATTTTATTTCTAATTATGAGGTGTTTGGCAAAGGACGGATTTGTCAAAATGAGCAAAAAAGAAATGGGATCGGTGGTGAGTTATTAAATGAGGTCTTAGATTTTGTACACTTATAGGGGTAAAATTATCTTTTACTTGATCAAGTCTCATGGCCGACAATTCATCAAAACATAAGCTATAGTACCCTAACTTATTTGTTGTTGGATTATAATAAAACATAAGCTACTTGTCAAATCTTAATAAAGTCAAAGTAGCTTATAAGCGACTTTGACCATTTGCCAAACATACTCTAAATATAAATTGCAAATTAAGGAGATTTAAAATAACAACAACAACAACAATCTCCCTTTTTACTTATGATTTGGTAGACAAATGATGTTTACTTATTTTGAATTTAAAGTTATTAGATCTTGTCATAAAAAAAGTCATTGAATCTTTACAATAATCATAATTAGGAAATCAGATATGCATTTCTATTGTTTAATTAGAGCTTGAGATTATTGTAACACAGTACGTAAGTAATAAACCTCAAAATTCACCAAGGGTTATTCTTTGAAACAACAAAGAATTGTCTTTAAATCCGTGAAGAATTTTAAACCCACAAAGAGAATATAATAAAGAGGAAATTCTATTGATGAAAAGTTATACCTCTAAGGCTTACAATCCTCTGCTTAAATAGAAAACAAACAAGACTCCTACTATGACTCAAATTTTACCAAAAATAAAAATAATAAAAGTCTCCTTAAAGGACTCCCTTTAATTGAGGAAACACATCGGTTAAATTTAGAAATAAATCAAATTTGTTTCCTAATTAAAACAGACTCCTATAAAAGTTACTTAAATAGTAAAAAATAAAAAACTCTATTATTTCTCAATGTAGAGTGAATTTTGAGAAATAGATTACAACAAACCGAACAACAATCGATTTGCTTGACTCTATCTCTAAAATACGTGAATTTCATATATAATTCATCTAATTTCGACGTACGACTTAGACGATATGATAAGTCATTCATTCCAAGTCTTTTTCCTCTGCTGAACATGTGTTTGGGCTTCTGTCGGTCTAGTTTCTCCATGAATATATTTGCAGAGTGCTCTATATCAGCCACCCCTATTTGAAAAGAGCTCGACCTCGAGCTTGTATTCACATGAAAATTTGTTCTTCTAGCGGGTAACACTCAAACAAATACGCAACATTGAAAAGAGAGGAAATGGCCAAGTGTTCAGAAGGTCAACGATATAAGCATTGTCGCTAATCTTCTTCAGTATTTTGCATGCCATACCTTTTGTTCTTCAACATGTTGTAGGTTCCCAGTGGAAAGTGTTTTTTCACAAAAACACTATCAACATATCTCCTTCTTCAAACACCTTCTTCCTCCTGTGTTGATCAACATCTGTCGTATTTTAGTATTAGACTTCTCTATCCTTTCTTTCACTTTTTGTTGAATATCTTATATTTTTTCAGCCATATGATCTGCAACAATACTCTATTCCGGAAGTTTAGGCAATAGAACAAGATCAAGATAATGGTTCGAAAGCCTCTTATACGCAATCACAGAGGGAGATCTACCTGTGATTTGACTCTCCATATAGTTGCAAACAAATTCAGCATGAGTCAGAGCAACATCTCACAGTTTGGACAATCGTTAAAGATGGATCTGAGAATGTTACTAAGAGTATGATTTACCATTTCAGTTTGGCCATCTGTTTGAGGATGATAAGCAACACCGAATTTGAGTAAAGAATTGAATTGTTGCCATAATATCTTCTAGAAGTGGGATAAAAACTTCGAGTCACGAGCTGAGGTAATAGATTTTGGCACGCCATGAACTATCTCCAAAAAAAAAAAGAATTGCAATGTTGCTAGCATCTTATATCTTCTTACATGAAATGATGGTTAGGTCTCATGTTAATGATCCTACTGTCTAATCTAGTTTTTGAAAGCACCCTAAAGAGGGGGGGGGGCGCGGGGAATAGGGTTTATGCTAATTTAATCCGATTTTTATGCTAATTAAATCTTATTAACAAATATATCCCAGAAATTAGATACAACAAGAGATATATGCAAGGATATGAAATTAACACAAGGGTGAAACAAGATATAAACAATATAGTAGATGAAATAAGCAATGAGAGAATGACAATAAAGATGAACAAAAATATAAGTGCGTCAAACCAAACTCAAACAAGCAAAATGATCACGGAGTTTGGACCTTCCGTCCTACATCTCCGCTCCCCACTCCCGGGGAGAATCCACTACACAACTGGGTTTTTTACGCTCACCCGATGTGACGCCTCTGGGTTCACACAAGGCTGCAGTTCAAGGTGAAACCAAGAATGTCAAACCTGCCATACACCACACCGTGCAACAACATGTTTCACCATCACAATTAACATCTATCTAGTAGAGTCAATAACAGGTGTAGGTACAAAAGCAAGTAAAAGATAATACACGAAGAACTGATGAAATGATAATGATCAAATAAATATCTCATCATCCAACAAATGGAAATACATAGTCAATGTCTGAATAAATAAACTGGAGTACTCAACAAGTCTCAAATACAGACAAGAAGGAAATAAGACACACAGCCTTTACAACTTCTAGAACAATACTCTCAAATGTCTAACAAAATCTATAGTGAAACTCCAACATAAGCATAACTAAACAGCTGAACACTAAAGTGTGTCGCCATCAACCTGCGACTCTTCGGGCTTCTGGCTCGTTACCTGAAGTGGGGAGGGACAACGAGCGTCAAAGCGCTAGCGAGCAACATCACAACCAACCCCAAGGGAAAAGGGCTCGTTGTATAAGAAAATACAGTTTATACATAGTAAGTCTCAAATTCATAAATCTTAACTAAAGAAAAAGGGATTTTAGTATTTAGAAATTTACAACACGAGCATAGGTACGTCAAGAGAAATAATCCAAACAAGGAAACCCTCATGTATATATACCTTATATCTCAAATTGTACATCTCTAAATACCAAACCCAAAGTCTAATACAGAAACAATAATAACGAGAAATGTAACCCATCTCAGAACATAAACTACTGTATTCTGTCATAACCAAATAAGTGCCAAAGGTCTAAAATTTCATAAGTGTAATGTCCTGATTCAGATAAGTGTCATACTGATAGCTTAAAGAATAGTCAACACGTGGTCAAGTGGGTAAATATCCACACGAGAACTGAAATGGATTATAGTCCAACACGAGGACTTTAATGGATTATAGTCCAACACGAGGACTGAATTTAACATAGTTTTTCCAACACATGGGCCAAATAGTGATTATCGATGAGATGAATGAAGAAAGTGCACATATACAAATTTCACACGCGTCTCGACGTATAAGTTCTAAACTTGGTGCCCTGAGGTCATCTATCATGCTTAGATTCATGGCAACAGTGAACCCTAGTATCAGATAGTCGAGGGAAATCATCGAATACATGAAACACTTAGCAAAAACCAATTCTGCACAATACTGTGCGGCGGTCGACCGCACACAGAGATGAACTCCACTGTTCAGCGTATATGCTCACGATCGACCGGTGCGGTCGACCGCCAAGATGTCGCGGTCGACCGTCGCGGTCGACCGCGCAGAGAGCAGACGTGCTCTGCCCCTTGATGCGTGCCTAGCGGTCGACCGATGCGGTCGACCGCGAGGCAGACAGAACCCAGATCTGGTTTCTGTCAGCTTCTAAACCTGTAACACTTTCTCTTTAACAAAACTCAACATATGACTGGGTCATATAGAAGTAAATCACGAAATTTAAATCTTTAAAATTTTCGCCAAGATCCCAAATATGAATATACACATGATTTAAGCAAAAACATAGTGTAGAATAGTAAAAAACAGGTTTTTTTACTTATGCTAAAACGTTCGTAAATCTGGATCTCGTTGATAAAAACCCTTTGTTGAGCTTTAAAAATCTGAAATGCCTAAATCTCATATTGTATACCATAATGATCTATTAGCTATTCATAAAAATACGAATTTGGCCCAATAAAACCAAATGAAGCTCAAATCTTAACATGAAAACAAAGCAAGGTGAAGTTGGGCGAGATGTTACTCACCTCTGGTGAGAAGTGGGCTCCTAGATCTGCAGGAGGTTGATCCCCTTCGCTGAAAACCGACAAATCCTGCTGAAAACTCTTGCAAATCCTCCAAAATCACCCAAAACGAAAACTAGAGTTTGAGGGGGAAGAGGGGGGCTAGGGTTTCTGTTTTCAGATCAAAAGAGGGCTCTCTCGGA
>BQKN01001100.1:354298-368823 GCA_022839385.1 Asparagus kiusianus
GGGGGGCTAGGGTTTCTGTTTTCAGATCAAAAGAGGGCTCTCTCGGATTCATTAGATTATATACTAACCCCTCAACCCGACCCGAAACCCATTAAGACCCAATTCTGAGAAAACAACATGTCTGCTGCGCGGTCGACCATCGCGGTCGACCGCCACGGTCGACCGTGCAGCAAAAAATTCCCTGCTGGGAGAAAATTCATATGCTGGTCATTATACTTGATTCCTCTTACATATAATCACTTGATGGGTTCTCAAACACAGATAAACATATAAATCACATATATATATATGATTATTTATCATAAAAGAAATATTTATTACTATTAATTCACATATTTCATTATAAAAAAATTTCGGGGTTTTACACCCGAATAACGTTTACACCTCACATTCAGTTTTCTAGTTCACAAAAAACTTTACAATCTCTCACTCTTGTAATCACACTCTACACCCTCTAAGTGTTGGTCTCTTGTCCATGTCTCCCTCAAATGCTCAGATTTACAATCTCTCCCTAGGCTTTACTACCAACTCCACTCCTCTTGGGACAATCTCGTCTCTCATCACACATTCTTCTCGGTGTACAAGTGTATTACAAAGTGTATCCTCACAATGAAAGCTCTATATAATAATTTGTTCTCTAATATGGATGAGAACACAATGAAAGCTCACTCTCAATGTCACAATCTCATAACCCCAAATATACTATGTATGTAAATGCTAAAAACTCAATGTGGGTGAGTGCAACAAAGAGAATAAATCAAAACTAAACTCAATATAAACTTTAGCTTAATAAAATGATAATCAAACAAATGTATAAATATAAAGCTAGATTGAGTTTAGAAAAACTTCTCTATAGATCAAGAAAGATGGAGATGTGAAATGAAAAGCTCAAACCGAATGTGATCTCCTCTTCTTGTGAAACAATCTTCACAAAACCAATTTTGTAAAAATCCTCATAAATAAACAAAAACACCCTTAAACTTGTTTAAACAATTCTCTTAATTAGTTTTAGGTCTGAGGTATGAGGGGTATTTATAGAGACCCCAAAACACAAGAAAAATAAAGCAAAAAGACTAAAAAACCAAAATAGGATAAGGATGAAAAAACTAGTTGTTACAGCATCAGCCGACTAATATTGTTCATCAGTCGAATGATGAGATGACCGTTACAGGCCAACAACACGTCATCAGTTGACTGAAGGACTTTATCAGTCGATTGAAGATCTCATCAGTCGACTGATCAGTCGACTGACAGAAAAACAGAAACTTTTATCTATTCTAGGCGTTTTCATCAGTCGACTAAACACTTGCATCAGTCGACTAATAACACATTATCAGCTTGATTTGAATAGCAAAACTGATTTTTGAAGTGCCTTTAAAAATAGAAAATAAATTACAAAAAATATAAAACTTTAAAAAATATTTATAAACATCTTAATGAACATGTTACAAAAAGAATTTTTAGATTGCACTTCTCATTTGTGAAAACTCATCATTTTTTAAAACTAGTCCAAGACATGAAAATGAACAACACTTGTTTTTGACACTTTAGCTAAACCATGTTTTGAAACTTTACAAAATAATTTTATAGACTTAATAAAAGATGTATATAATGATTGTTAAGTCCATAAGCAAATTACTCAATATTTTCACAAATTCATATTTATATAAACATGAAAACCAAAAATGTATATATATAACTATATATATAGACTTGAAAACCAAAAGCTAAAATATGTATGTGTGTGTGTATATGATATTAAGCTTGAACTACTAAACACACATAATATAAACATATACTAAATATACCCAAGCTTGATGAATGTATTCAATGAGTACGACTTGGTAAACTTACAGATGAAGCTTGAACTTGAATCTTTAACTTGAATTGCATTACTTCACTCTACTATTGCGCCAACCTCCATTGGATATGATCGTTGAAGCTCAATTCCAACCATCTTCTAACATATTATTTGTCTATAATAAATACAAAAACACAAACACTAGACAAACAATACTAGTAGTAAATTATTTGTTAAACTTCATCAAAACAAAAAAGCCAACAGTTTTGATGATTAACAAAAAATTTCTAATAATCTTCGTGTTTGTGTTTGTGTTTGTGTTTGTGTTTGTCTATTTGCGCACTATCTCTCTTATTCATGTGTTCATATTTATTTCGCCCTTTGTTTAATTCTATACCCTTGTATTAATCACTTTATACATTATATAGCTAGGATACCATTAGTAAAGTTTTATTTTGGTATTACTATCTGATTAGATTAGCAAATACCCTATTCACCCCCTCTAGGGTACTTTTATTTGGTACCAGAGCTTGGTGCTCTTTGATTTGTGGATTAATTGCCTAGAGTTAAAGATCTTCACTTTGATTTATTACTAATCTAGTTTTGTGATATTTCATCTTGCTTGCATATATATCATGGATATGCATGGTGCACCTAGCTTAGGTTATATCATTAATATTAATCCAAGACTCGATAATTTTCCTTATGCTCAATGATGTGTTAAATTTAAACTTTTTGTTAGATCAAAATAGTTTGATTTATGGGAAGTTATTGATTATGCTTATGTTGTACCCACTTTTGAGAAATCTAAGCGGAGTAATGATGATAAGAGAATATTTACTAAACAAGCTCTTGTTAAAATTTTTACTTAATGCTTTTGATACATCTATTGCTAACAAACCTGATTACTTTGATAGTGCTTATACATCATGGAAATTCATAGAAGCACATCATGATAACTTAGAGGAGATCCAACGTGCGTTGGTGGACACTACTTCAAGTAAGATTGGAGCATCTTCATCATGCACATGGCCACTAGACGATAGCCTTAGTAAGATATGTGAGTCCGATACTGATAATGAATTATCTATTAATGATCTCGCTTGTGCATATGAAAGATTAACACATGCCTATAATAAATTGCACCAAAATTTTATTGATTTAAAAAACAAGCATGTAAGCTTAAAATCCAATCATGAGTTGTTATCTTCTAAGTATGATATTATTGCTAAAGAAAATATGATCCTTAAATAAAATAATAAAAATTTAAAATTGGAGCATGATTGTTTAAATTCAAATATTGTTAGCATAACTCATGAGAAAAATAAATGTCATATTGGAAGTAGAAAATATTAGAAATAAATTTAATTCTTTTTAAAAAAAAATCATATATGTTCTACTTCTAATAACAATGCACTTATGCAAGTTAATTTCATTTCGTATTAATTTTATTTGCAAGTTAATAATCCTTTAAAGAACATGAAGCTTGATGGAATGAACAAGTAGAATTATTATTGGACTTGATTGATTTTTGTGTATTATAAGAAAATTTAGCAAAATGACATTTGCGGTCGCAAATAGAGAACTTATAAATCTAGTTATACATGTGTGTATAGTGTATGGGAGTTATGTAAGAATTTATACGGTACTTTGTACACAAGTAGATAAGCTTAATGTTATTTATAATGTATATTTTTAATGTTGAATCTAAAGATGATATGCGATTCTTAACATGATTCAACTCATCAACTTTATTTTTTCATGGATTCTTATATTTTTTGGATGTTTTTTAAAAAATGGTACATATATATGTGTTCTTTGGTCTCTTTAATGATGAGTTGCGATTAATATTTTTTATATCAATTTGCTCACATTGTTCCTTGTTTGTGTAAAATTGCCTTAAAAACATTTATTATCTAAAGTCCTTTATTTGCTTTTTCATTACCATTGATATATGTTATGTGGCATTTTGATAATGGGATCTTTTTCCTATATTTTGTTTATACTCACTCGTGGTTTTTGATAGGGGGAGCATGTTACAACTTAGAGAGGGGGGAGGGGGGGAGGTTATTAGGGTCTTATGCTAATCCAATCCGATTTTATACCAATTTAAAACTTACTAAAGAATTATTTTTGCAAGATAGATATACAATATGATATGAGCAAGAATATGCAATATGAATAAAGTGATATATCCTAGCAAAAAGGTATATGATGAAATATATGCAAGGATATATAAATTAACACAAGGGTAAACAATCTAAACTAAAGATACAATTATGATAGGGCAATATAAACAATGCAAACACACAATATGATCACGGAGTTCGGATCTTCCGTCCTATGTCTCCGTTCCCCACTCCTGATGAGAAATCCACTATCACAACCGGGTTTTCTACGCTCACCTGAATAACATTTACACCACACAATACGATTTTCTAGCTAACCGAAAACTTTACAATCCACACTCTTGTAATCTCACTTTACACCCTTACAAGTGTTGGTCTTTAGCCCGTGTTTCCCTCAAGTGTTAGGAATTATAACCTACCTCTAGGTATTACCACCTACTACACTCCTCTTGGGACAACCCCGTCTCTCACCACACACTCCTCTCGGTATACAAGTGTATTACAAAGTGATCTACACAATTAGGCTCACAAATACAAGAATGATTGTTCTTTTTAATGGACGCGAACTCAATTAAGCATAACTCTTAGTCACAAACCCACAACCCCAAATTATACTATGAATGTAAATACAATAATCTCAATAGGTTGTGTGTGAATAAAGAGATATAAATCAAAACTAAACTCAATATAGTTCTAGCTTAATAAAAATGATAATCAAATATATAAAAGAGCTAGAAATAGAATTTAGAAAACTTCTCAATAGATCAAGAGTGGAGGGATGTAGATTGAAGCTCAAACAAGATTGATGATCTCCTCAAGCTCTTGTGAAATTCTCTTCACAAACAAACTCTTAAACACTCTTTTAAACAAACTCAAAACAAGCTTAAACCCTTGTTAAACTCTTTTAAAATATTCTCTTATATTATACATAAGATTTGAAAGCAATGGGGTATTTATACCCTCTCAAAACATCAACCAAAACCCTAAATAAATGACCAAAAAGCTCACAGAAAAACTCAGTTGGAAATAGCCGTTGGAAGCCAACGGTCAGATTAGAGGTCGACTGCGGAATTTGCACGGTCGACCACGAGCAGCAGAAAAATAGAGGAATGGCTCTAGATTCAGCCGGTCGACTGCACTGTAGCACAGTCGACCGCACTATAGCATGATCGACTGTAGCGGTCGACTGTGAAAACTGATAGTTTTTGAAATCTGGAAATCTGTGTATCTGGATTTGTAAAATTAGTTAAAATAGTAAATTAACTCTAAAAATCATGAAGTTTTTAGGGAAGCTTTTAGACATTTAGATAAATATGTTAGAGAAAGAATTTCTAAAATATCATTTCTCAGTTGAGAGAAATAAATGTTTGAACACAGATATATAGTTTCTAAAAAAAACTGCTGAAAACTCAGTTTTACAAATTCAATTAAAAATAACAAAATAACTCCAAAATTAGTAAAACTTGGAAAAATGTTTGAATATATGAAGATAAACATGTAAATGAAGAAATTTTTCAAATTATATTTTCTAATTGTGAAAAGTCATTTGTTTTACAAAAACATGCACGAACATGAACTTATTTAAAACTTGATTTTGTAAATTCAATTAAACATAACAAATTAATTTAAAAATTGATAAAACTTTCGAAAACATTTATAAATATGAAATTAAACATGTTAGAAAAAGAATTTTTTAAATTAAATTTCTTTAATTCCAAAATAATTTTATAGACTTAATAGAATATGTATATAATGGTTGTTAAGTCCAAAGACCAATAACGCAATATTTTGTCAAAATTACTCAAAATCAAGAATTGTGTGTATGTGTGATATTGAGTTTAGAGTATCTAACACATATAATATAGACTCCTAAACTAAATTACCCAAGTTTGAACTTGATCTTCAATGTGCTCTTCTTGGTAAACTTGCGAATGAAGCTTGAACTTGAATCTTTAACTTAAATTGCTTGCTTCACACTGATATTCCGCCAACCTCCATTTGATATGATTGTTAAAGCTCGATTCTATCCATCCTCTAACACGTTATTTGTCTACAATAAAAATAGAAATACACAAACACTAGACAAATAATATTAGTGGTAAATTGTTTATTAAACATCATCAAAACAAAGAGGCTAACAATATCCCCTTTTTTATGGTGAAAAATAATTTACAAAAAGGATATATGCATGAAAGGAAATGAATATACAAAGTATAATATATCATGCATATAAATAAGAAAGGCTATACTCATAATATTTCTCCCCCTTTGACAACATCAAAAAGGGGAAAACCATAAGGAATGAAGAGAGCGAAATCTCCCCCTACAAATAAGCATGAGTGAGTATAAAACAAAGGTAGGGATTGCTCTTCCTATCAAAATGCCTTAATGAATGTATGAAATGAAGGCTAAGGCAATCATATATGAGAAAGCTTAGATGAATATGCTAAATATTACTCACATACTACAAGATAATGAGAACACATATGGATGTACCTTTGAAAAATATGTCTCAAAACATAAACATAAAAATCATGTATAAAAATAGATTTATAAAATCAAAAGAGAGAGGAACATGAGAATTATGTAAAAAGTTTTCAAATGAAAACAAATCGACCAAAAGAAATCATAAATCAAAGTTTATATCCAAAAATGATGTTTGATCAATAAAGAAAATTTTCTTTGTAAAACTTGATCAAACCACATAAAGAATACATTATAAAGCATATTTAAATTTGAATCATCTATTGTGCTTATATAATGAATTCAAAAGAACAAATCAAAGCAAAATTTTTATAGTTCAAAAGTAACATACAAGAATCATGAACTATGGATTTTAAAAACTAAAAATCATCTTTAAGAGTATAAAACCAAACCATCATTGATTTTCAAAAAATTAAGAAAGGCAACCATATCTAGCTCTTGAGCTAGTAACAACCCATATAAACATTTAAGCACATGGTAAACAAGATTTGGGAATAAACACTCAATAAACTCAGAGGGTTATATAAACACAAACCTCTCATCAAAAGCGAAACTAATAATCATTAAAACAAAGGAATTGATCAATAAAAATTGTTTTCATATTCAAAAATTTCAAAGCATAATTTTCAAAACCAAGAAAAAAGAAAAATAAAAACACTAAAATTCTTGGAAATTTGTTTTGGTACCCAAGTACTCTTGGTACAAAAAGGTTTAGGGACACTAACCTCTATCATTTAAGCTCAAAGCCCTTGGTTATGAACCCATTTGGGCGCTCTTAATGCACGAACACGGTCAAAACAAAAATTATATAAATGACCTTTCCGATTGTAATAAGTGTAATGAAAGAGACCCATTTGATTTTGTTGACCAAGTGGTGGTGCACGGGAATCATTTGCAAACATTGATGGTCTTTTAATTCTTTTTGTAAATGAGAAACATTATCAAACAAAGGTGGTCTTTTGGAACATTTTGCAAAATAGGTGCTTTTTTGTATATCGAAATAAAATTTAGCAAGATGTCCAAACCTACCACAAACATCACATTTAAAAACATGTGGTCTACTAGAAACATTTGGCAAACTAGAATTCTTTTTCAAATCAAAGCAAAACATTGTCAAATGGCCAAAACGACCACAATAATCATATTTAAACACATGAGCATGCTTATGATGAACATGATGAGTATGTGCATGTGTATGTGATGAAGAAGCCTTATGAGATGCAAGCATTGATATTAGCATTTTTAGATTTTTGTGCATCATAGCAAAATTTAGCTAGATGGCCTTTTCGGCCACAAATGAAATATTTGTAAATTTTGCTATACAAGTGTGCATAGTGTGTATGTGATTTTGTAGCACTAAATTTAGCACACTTGTCCATAAATTTCATGTGGTTATCAATGCATGTTTTTAAAGTTGAATCTAAAGATGAAATGCGTTAATTCACAAGATTCAAATCATCATTAGGCACATATGCATTTTTATTAGAATTGGAACATAAATAGTCATTTATAAAAGAAGCAGTGTCATTTTTTATGCTCTCTACTTCTAACATGGCATTATCTTTTTCATAAGATAAGCTAGTTATAGATGTGGTTAATTTTTTATTTTTCAAAATTAACATGTCATTGTTTTCTTTAAGCATGATATTTTCTTTTGCAATGACATTCAATTTTGATACTAGCTCCTCATGATCGGATTCTAAATTATCATGCTTGCTTTTAATATCGATAAAATTATTATGTAATTTGTTATAGGCATGCAGTAATTTTTTACTAGCATAAGCAAGTTCATCACTAGATAAATCATTATCGGGTTCGACCTCGCAAACCTCACTAAGGCTATCGCCTAGTGCTCGTGAGCATGATGAAGCTCGAATATTACTTGAGGAAGAATCCGCCAAAAACATTTGGATCTCCTCCAAGTTACCATGATGTGTTTCTATGAATATCCACAATTTATAATTACTATCAAAATGAGCAAGCTGGTTAGAAATAGAAGAATCTAGTGCATTAAGCATATATTCTAACACAATCTTGTTCATGGTAAACAATATTTTTTCATTTTTACTCCACTTGGATTTTTCCATAGTGGGTACAATATAAGTATTATCAATAACTCCTCATAAATTAATATTTTTAGATTGCATAAATAGTTTAAATCTAGAAGCTCATTGTGCATAGGGAAAATAAATAAATTTAGGAGCAACATTTGATTCATAGCCTAACAAAAGTGCACAATTCATGTCCATGATAAATATATATATGTGCAAGCAAGACAAATGAAATCTAAACAATATTAGCACAAAAAGATAACTTGGATCTTTAACTCAATGTGATTAGACCTTAAATCAAAGAGCACTAAACTCTGATACCAATTGTTAGACCCTAGAGGGGATGATTAGGGTCTTATGCTAATCTAATCTAATTTTATGCCAATTTAAAACTTACTAAAGAATTATTCTTGCAAGATAGATATACAATATGATATGAGCAAGAATATGCAATATGAATAAAGCGATATATCCTAGTAAAGAGCTATATGATGAAATATATGCAATGATATATAAATTAACACAATGGTAAACAATCTAAACTAAAGATACAATTATAATAGGGTAATATAAACAATGCAAACACGTAATATGATCACGGAGTTTGGACCTTCCATCCTACTTCTCCGCTCCCCACTCCCGATGAGAAATACACTATCATAACCGGGTTTTCTACGCTCACCTGAATAATGTTTATACCACAATTTACGGTTTTCTAGCTAATCGAAAACTTTACAATCCACACTCTTGTAATCCAACTTTGCACCCTCACAAGTATTGGTCTCTAGCCCGTGCCTCCCTCAAGTGTTAGGAATTATAACCTACCTCTAGGTATTACCACCTACTGCACTCCTCTTGGGACGACCCCATCTCTCATCACACACTCCTCTTGGTATACAAGTGTATTACAAAGTGATCTACACAATTAGGCTCACAAATACAACAATGATTGTTCTTTTTAATGGACGAGAACTCAATTAAGCACAACTCTTAGTCACAAACCCACAACCCCAAATTATACTATGAATGTAAATACAATAATCTCAATAGGTTGTGTGTGAACAAAGAGATATAAATCAAAACTAAACTCAATATAGTTCTAGCTTAATAAAAATGATAATCAAATATATAAAAGAGCTAAAAATAGAGTTTAGAAAACTTCTCAATAGATCAAGAGTGGAGGGATGTAGATTGAAGCTCAAACAAGATTGATGATCTCCTCAAGCCCTTGTAAAATTCTCTTCAGAAACAAACTCTTAAATACTCTTTTAAACAAACTCAAAACAAGCTTAAACCCTTGTTAAACTCTTTTAAAATATTCTCTTAGATTATCCATATGAGTTGAAAGCAATGGGGTATTTATACCCTCTCAAAACATCAACCAAAACCCTAAAAAATGACCAAAAAGCCCATAGGAAAACTCGACTGGAAATAGCTGTTGGAAGCCAACGGTTAGATTTGCGGTCGACTGCAGAATTCACGCTGTCGACCGCGAGCAGCAGAAAAACAGCGGAACTGCTCTGGATTCAGCCGGCCGACTGCACTGTAACTCCCGATGTTGATTGTGAAGGCTGTTCAATTAGAGCTTTCATCTACGTGAAAGTTTTTAAATTGTAACCTTCTGGAAACTATCAAACTGTAACTTCTATCATTGGTGTTTAATGGGGATAAGCTATTTGTAGTAATTTTTAGATAGCCTACAGAACCTCCTCCAAAGTTTACGAAAGTTCACGGGTTGACTGGGATGAATTTTCGAAATACTTTGGATCTTAACTCTGATCTTGGAGTTGTTGATTACTTGTCATAAAAAAATTGTTCTCTGCACTCGCTTCGAATTCATCTTGGTTGAAAGGATTTGCTACATAGGACGTGTGTGAGGATGAACTTCAAAGAGAAACTGTAGCGACGATACAAGCTACTCATGAGCAGAAACTATCAAACATCACATTGCGGCTCACATCCATTCAGCTGATGGACTCGTAGATATTCATAGGATTTTTAGCAAACCCTCAGCCATCAACAGATTTGATAAGCCTTTACTGACTACTGTTTGAGTCGGGCAAGCATGTGGATTGTCTAAGTCCATTCCACATGTAACTTTGTGCTAAAAGAATGAACTCTCTTAGACTTAGTGCTATAATGTCGAATAAATAGGCTTTGTCAATTTTACGAGAATGGACTACCCGACAATGCGTATTAGGCATAGGCTTATCTCTAATTGGGAATTGAGATAAAGTCCCATATGCAAGTAAGGCATGGTTTTGATACGAGTCGTCGTGCGAGCACCTTTGATCGCGAAACTATTAAAGGTGGGTTGAAAAGAAAATAACAAAAACACAAGAATAATTCAGTGCGAAGAAAAATACCTTCTCTAGATTATGAGAATAAAATAACTTACAGTCTCTCACAATCTCTCTAGAATTGAAGAACAATCTCCCTCAATTCTTCTAGTATAATCTAATCTCTCTTGCTTGTTTTAAAACCCTAAAACAATCCCTTTTATATGTGGAACAACGTGGATGGCAAAGTGATAAATAACCAAGCCTAAACCCATAAGAAAATGTGTAAATAGAAACCCAAATAAACCAGGAAACCATCAATGAGTCGACTCACGACTGACATGAATCGACTCGTCCAAAACTGGACAAAACACAAAACCAGCAATGAGTCGACTCATGACTGAGATGAGTCGACTCGTCAGAGACTAGTGAAAAACGGCTGGGTTTCGTGAGTCGACTCATGACAGGCACGAGTCGACTCAACCTAATGAGTCGACTCATGTACATGTTTGAGTTGAGTCACGGGCTAAAAACTGGATGCTTCGATTCTTCGATTCGCTGTCTCGTTTCACGCTTCAACCTGTGTTTCACTGTACTGTTTTACACCTCTATTCTCAAGCTACCATGAGAATCATCTATCCTCAAGCTCCCATGAGGATCACTAAGTTCCGAAGAGAAGATACACCATATCATGGGTCCCCCCTTTAGGAACTTGAAGTCCGGCTCAAGTTAGAACTTCAGCTGAGGAAACTCGCGAGCTCCTCCTTCCCTATTGAACTACTTAGCCTTGCTAGGAACTTGACTTTGACGTCCAATGAGAAACGACTCCTTCGTCCCCACCTCGTCGTGGTCGTCTTCTGCTCCAAAATGTAATCTTCTTTTAGTAGCTCTTCTCTATCAAACCGTAAGTCTTCAACATGCGGTAAGATCACCTTGTCATCACATTTATCATCTAGCAATGGAGGCTCGAACAACTTCAAATACTCGGCATTGATCACCGAATATATGCTAACGTAAGGTGGAAAATCCAGCCTAAAAGCGTTGTCACTAATCTGATCGAGAATCTGAAACGGACCATATCGTATAGGTTTTAACTTCTTCCCTTCTCCTTTTAGCCTCTCCTTACTCAATTTCAGCCATACAATGTCGCCTATGCTAAAGTTACAAGGAACCTGATGCTGATCATGCTTCGCCTTGTACTTGGATTATGATTTCTTCAATTGTGCTTCCACCGTGGCATGAATATATGCAATCTTCTACAAAAATCGCTGAGCTCGTTGCCTTTCACTCCCTTCCTTGCCGTCGGCCATAGCTTCACTTGAAAACATGAGATCAAACAGACTCAGAGGTAAAAACTCATAACAAGTCTCAAACGGTAATTTCCCCAAAGATCCATGAATAGCCCGATTAAACGTAAACTAAAGATATGGTAAACTCTCATCCCAAGTCTTGGGATGCCTGGAATTGTATCCTCTCAACATGTGCACCATAGTCCGATTAACCACTTCTGTTAGTCTGTCTATTGTGGATGGAATGTCGTGCTCTTCTTCAACCTAGTGTCCAACAAGCTTCACAAAGAATACCAAAAATGTCTGAGAAACCGGCTATCTCGATCTGAAATAATCGAATTCGGTAACCCAAAGTACTTCCACACATGCTCAAAGAACAATTGTGTTGCACCCACTCCCGTCACGGTCTTCTTACAATGAACCAAGATCACCATCTTGCCGAACCGGTCCACCACAACGAACCAATAATCATGTCCTCGCTTGGTCATCGGTAATCCTCCTAAGAAATCCATAAAAATACTCTCCCACGGTCTCGAAGGTACCGGCAATGGTAGATACAAACTCCGTTTCCTATTGGAAGGTTTCGAGATACAACATAGCATACACTCTCCAACATACTTAGTGACATCCTCCAACATCTTTGGCCAAAAGACATGGCGCCGTAGATTGAGAAGCGTCTTCTGAATCCCAAAATGACCTTGCACACGTGATATATGTGCTTCTCAAATCCACTGTAATTGGTCGTTGTCCTCCAGAATGCAAAGCGACGTCCCATAATACAACAAACCATCCTCACCAATCTCTTACTCCCCTTTCGACCAGCCATCGCCCGCTCAAACACACTGCTAAAATCTTTGCTGGAAGTGTATATCTGTACATACTCCGAACGAACCAAGGGCTGAATGCGCGTCACCACTAAAAGTGCCCTCACTGGTGGGCGAGATAACATCTCGGCTAACTTGTTCATCGTCTCCTTCTTGTATCTAATAATGATGTTGAACGCCATCAAATAAGACATCCACTTAATGTGTCATGTCTACTACAGCTTCGTCTGAGCATGTAAAAATTCTAATGGTTTGTGATCTGAGTGCACAACCACCTCCTTACCTAACAAATGCACCCTCTAATGTTTGATTGCTTGATAAAGTACATAGAACTCCTTGTCGTAGGTGGAGTAGTTTTGAATAGCACTGTAGGTTGTCTAAAAATCACAATAGATAGCTGATCCCTACGAGATTACAAGGCAATGGTTCCTTCGAAGCAGAATTCATCCTTGCGATCAAAACAGAAGAGATTTCTAAATCATTACCTCCGCAGCATTATAATCGCTACAAACACGACCTCATGTTTGAGATGATTGATCTTGATGGTTGCGACAACAACATAACAAATATTATATTAGCAACTATTAGAGATGCTGATGAGCAGTGGAATGATTTCAGAAATAAAAGGTTGGACTTAGTTGGTGAGTTGCTTGGTAGAGAGCTGTGGGCAAATATTCGTCTAAAAGATACTATGGATGTTGATTCCCGACAAGTTCTAACAACGAAAGCTACAATCAAATAGTTTTCGGGTCGATAAGCGAAAACTACAAATGGAGGACTTTTCACATAGATCGAGAAGAGTTACAATTCGACGACACTTCCGACAACTGATGGAAACTCTATTCAGCAGTCTTCACAATCAACAGTGAGAGTTACAATTTGACGACTTTCACACCTCATAACAAGTGAGGATTACTGAACGACGGTCCTTGCAACACCTTACAGAAGAGGTTACAAGTCAACAAACTTCTTCTAAAACACGGAAGTCATCCCCGCGTTACAATTCTGGAAGTGCAGGCGACTCCCGCGTTTCCAAGTCACAAATCAAACGTGAGCGACCCTCGCGTTCGTGGGGGGTTCAACCCACTCCGACCCCCACGTTTCCAAGCAAGCAACAAGCCAAAACGCGAGTGACCCTTGCGTTCATCAATGTTCAGCCAACACCCAACCTCGCGTCTCAATCCTAAGACACGAAGTTGGGTTCTGAACGCCAGATTGGGCGTTTGACTTGTTCAAACATAAGTCGAACGGTTTCAGAACTGTTTTCCCACGATCTGAGGAAATCACGCCCACATAGGAGCGGATTTAGAGGGCAGTTATAACCTCTTACCCCCCTATAAAATCTCAACAAACTCAACTGAGTGAGAAGCGGGCTCTTGGAGGATCGGATTTTGTGATAATCAGATCAGGGGGAGATCTTCAGGATAAAAACCACTCAGCTTTGGCGGTTCAGCAACAGCAGCAGCGAAATCCTTGAAGATAGGATTTTTGAATTGATCTCAGAAGATCAAATCTGAGAGGATTTTTCAACAACAGAATAATAGCTTGATCATAACCGAATTTTCGGTTCTAACAACTCTATTAACAGAGTTCTAACTCGTTTAGAGTTCTTAAAAACTCATTGAAGAGTTATTCATAACCTTTTCCACAGAAGTTCATCGTTCCCAC
>BQKN01001100.1:373823-395068 GCA_022839385.1 Asparagus kiusianus
GAACATCTGCATACGAGTCTGATGTCAGTGTCGGACCTTTCTTTAGAAATCTGACCGTGAATATAGTTTCAACTAGTCACCCAGATGAAGACGCAGGGGGTGATGAAGAACTAATTGAATTAACCAGTGATCCTTGGATCAAACGCCTCAACGTCTTGTGGGATATGCGGTTTGAACAACGCGAACCACCTACTGAGGACAAAGTGGTCTAGATTAACATGGGAGATGAACAGGACCCCAAACCAATTTTCATAAGCGAAAGCTTATCACCATCTGAGAAAGAAGATCTTGTATCTCTCATCCGAGAATATATAGATGTCTTTGCTTGGAATTATGAAGACATGCCTGGTCTTGACCCAAAAGTGGCCACGCATCGTCTCAATATCGATCCGGATGCAAAACCCGTTAAACAACAACAACGTAGGTTTCGTCCAGAAATCATGGAATCAATCGAGTCTGAAGTGAAAAAGCTTATAGACTTAGGTTTTGTCAGGGAAGAACAACACTCAGACTGGGTAGCCAACATTGTTCCAGTTCCCAAGAAAAACGGTAAGGTTCGTATATGTATCGACTTCCGCAACCTTAACGCAGCTTGTCCGAAAGACAAATTCCCGCTTCCTATCACGGACGTTATGATCGATAACACCTATGGATATGAAAGAATGTCTTTCATGGACGGATTCTCTGGGTATAATCAAATCAAGATGTATCCAGAAGATGAGAAGCATACTGCATTCAGAACACCGCTGGGGGTGTATTGCTACACAGTGATGCCCTTTGGCCTGAAAAACGCAGGTGCAACTTATCAACGTGCAATGAACGCTATCTTCCACGAACATCTGCGTAAGAAGATAGAGTGCTACGTCGACGACATAGCGGTGAAAAGTCAAAGTAAGGATGATCATCTTGCAGACTTGAAGACAATGTTCGAAATCATGCGGACACATCAGCTGAAGATGAACCCTACAAAATCAGTTCTCAGAGTATCAAGTGGAAAATTCCTGGGATTTATTGTCACGTCCAAGGGAATTTCTCTCGACCCCGAAAAGGTGCGTTCTATCCAAGACATGCCACCGCCAAAGAATCTCAAAGAACTCAGAGGGTTGCAAGGCAGATTGGCTTACATCCGGAGATTCATATCCAATCTTTTGGGGCGCTGCCAACCTTTCTCTAAGCTCATGAAGAAAGGGGTATCCTTCGTTTGGGATGGGGAATGTTAAAAAGCATTCAAGGAGATCAAGAAATATCTCACCCAGCCACCTGTTCTCGTGGCCCCTATATCAGGAAAACCATTCCTGTTATATGTGAGGGCCATGGATCATTCTCTCGGGGCTTTGTTAGCCCAGAATAATGATCAAGGGCAAGAGCAAGCCATCTACTATTTAAGCAGGACCATGATGGGAGCCGAACATCGGTATAACCCGGTCGAAAAAGAATGTCTCGCTTTAGTATTCGTAGTTCAAAAGATGCGACATTACCTAGTCGGACAAACAATTCATGTCATCTTTAAGGTAAACCCTTTAAGAGTTCTGATGACAAAATCATCGTCTCTAAACTACCGGCTTGCAAAGTGGGACATACTCTTGTCACAATATGACATGCAATTCATGCCCCAAAAAGCAGTCAAGGGTCAAGCATTGGCAAACTTCTTAGCCGATCACCCGGTGCCAGGGACATCTAAGCTCTAAGAAGAATTACCCGATGAAGTTGCCGAAGCTTGCGTCATTCAAGAATCTACGCAAGTGTGGAAATTATTCTTCGACGGTGCATCTAGAGCAAACCCTCATGGAGCGATTACTGCGGGAGTAGGAGTGGTGTTCGTCTCTCCTAACGGTCACATAATCCCAAGAGAATTTTCCCTAATAGAACCTTGCACCAACAATGTAGCTGAGTATAATGCTTTGTTACTAGGGATGCAACTTGCTGAAGAACTTAATATTCGGCATCTTAAGGCTTATGATGACTCTCAGCTCATTGTAAATCAAGTCCGAGGAGAATAGAAGTACGTCATGAGGATTTGATCCCGTACTACTTTGCAGTGCTGAAGCAAGCTAAGAAGTTCGAGGGATTCTTTATTGAATACATCCCCCGGGCCCAAAACGCTTACGCTGATGCTTTGGCTTCATTGGCAACTTCGCTGGCATTACCGCCAGGTACCGAAACGACGATCCCCGTCGCAGGGCGTGAACTATACTGCTCTAAGATTCCTACGGAGGGAGATCCAGACAAGACGATGACGGAAGAAGTCTGTACAACCTCTATAGAATTCGAGTCTAGAGATTGGCAATTTCCATATATTGACTATGTCCTATACGGAATTTTGCCTGATGATCCTAAGGAAACGGCCGCCATCAAACGAAAGGCCCTCTGATTCTATTACGATGCAGTCTCTCAGATTCTGTATCGTAAATCCCATGACGGGGTTTTGCTTCGATGTTTTTCTCGAAAGGAAGCAAGGGAAGCTATTAAAGAAGCTCACGACGGAATGTGCGGAGCCCATCAACCCGGAGCTAAATTAGGAGATCGCCTCCGTAGAATTGGCTATTACTGGCTAAAGATGTTCTCAGATGCGGTTGACTACGCTAAACGTTGTCACACATGCCAAATTCATGGGGATTTTATCCACCAAGCACCTGGGAATTTACATCCCACATCTGCATCCTGGCCATTCGAAGAATGGGGCATGGATATCGTCGGACCGATTTCCCCTCCGACGTCCAAGGGACACCGGTTCATCCTAGCCGCAACCGACTATTTCTCCAAATGGGCGGAGGCTATCCCGTTGAAAGAAGTCAAGACTTCGAATGTGATCAAGTTCATCAAGCATCACGTCGTTTACCGTTTTGGAGTCCCGAGGCGAATAGTTCACGACAACGGGACACAGTTCGTTAGCTTTGGGTTTCAGAGATTTTGTGACAAATTCAAAATCCAAAGTGTCGCATCTACAGCATATTATCCGCCAGCAAATGGTCTTGCAGAAGCTTTCAACAAAACCATAGTGAAGCTTCTCAAAAAGTATGTTTCTAAGAGTCGGCGCGATTGGGATGAAAGACTCGGTGAATGTTTGTGGGCTTACCGTACGACGGTGAGGACCCCTACGCGAGCTACACCATTCTCTTTGGTATATGGCTATGAAGCTGTATTGCCACTCGAGATCCAGATCCCTTCTCTGAGAGTCGCAATCACAACTAGACTAACAGAAGAGGAGAAATATCAGCGGCGTCTGCAAGAACTTGAAGCCCTAGACGACAAGCGACTTCAGGCTCAACAGCAAATTGAATTATATCAAGCCCGTATTTCTAAAGCCTACAACAAAAAGGTTAAAGAACGGGTCTTTAAGAGAGGCGATTTGGTTTTGGCCAACAGACGACCCATAGTGATGACACACAAAACCAAAGGGAAGTTCAATCCTAAATGGGAGGGCCCTTCGTAATAGAATCAGTTTATTCGAATGGAGCCTATCGCCTTATCAACCAAAAAGGAGACAGGCTCATGATGCCAATCAATGGGAAATTCCTAAAGAGATACTTCCCGTGAATCATGTAGCCCCCTAAACCCCAGCTAAATCAGGCTGGGGGTTGCCAATTTATAGTGTAATTCTATTTGTATTTCGTTATGTTAACACTACACCTCTGACGATTGAAATTTTCTGGAATTATTCCAAGTAATAATAAAGAGAATTTCGTTTTCATATTGAGTTAACACTAGATTTACAGCAGTCGTATTACTTTTCATTGTCTTGAATCATACTTCAACAAAAGAGATCATGAAAACCAAAATGAAATCATTTCCATTCAATATTGTTAATTTGAATACAAAGGTGAAAACAATTGAAAGGAAAATGATACAAATTTATTCCTCCACCAAAAGTAATGCAAATCCTAAGCATCGGGACTCATCAGTCTAAAAGACTTGAGTTTAGATTTCAACGCTGATATATTCTCTCCGCGAGCCTTTCTGATTTGTTCAGTCATCTTGCTCTTGAGCTCCTCTTCATTAGGCGTTGCTTCTGCAAGCTCTCGCCGAAGCTTGTCGGCAGCAACAATTTCATCACAATAGCATTTGAAGAGTCCATCGCAGTAGCTAGCTAACCCTTTTAAAATTTCCATACCATCAGCTAGCTAAGCGTTTATCTGAGGTACTTCAACACCAGCATGAGCAAGTTCTGCTGCAGTATCCCGGAGACCCACAGCGAGATTGCCCATGTCTTCCTGTACCTGGATATGTTCCCCACGCAGGTGAGCAAGACGAGGTTCCGTTTCGGATAAACTCTTCTGAAGAGCCTCTTGCTGTTGTGCCTTCGAAGCCTTGGCCTCAGAAAGAGCCCGATTCACTTCTGGTCCTATGTCGTCGCGTTGCAGCATGGAAAGAAACTCCAGCTCATACTCCAAGATAATGATGCTCTCGCGACAGTTCTCGGTCCATATTTTATCGCCCTGATGCTTGATCTTAGTCAGGCATTCCAGCAGATGGGGTTCAAAAACCTTGTAGCTCACATCTCCGAGACTAACGACGTCGATAGTCATTTGCATCCAACGCTCCAATTGTTCGATAAGTTCCCTCAAAGTTTTTGAGCTTGGAGGAGGAGCAGTTGGATAAACAAAACAATTTGCATAATCGGTGCGAGTAGGGTTGTGCGTGGCTTTAGATAATAATTTTTTGACCATATCTGATGCTGAGCCTGAGAAAGTCGCTTCCTACCCACCGCTTGTCGTCCCTAGACTAGGAGGAGCGGCTGGAAGTGTCACGTCCTCTCCGCTCTCAGGGGATGCCGCACGCGCCGATTTTATCGCATCTCCCATCAACTTGGCCTTCTTTGAATTTTTGGCTACGACAGGCAGTCGTTTACGTACCCTCCTGTCATACTCGCCTTGCTCAGCAGCAGAAAGAGCCTTCTTACCCGATCTCAGAAGACGAGGTTCAGGAACAGGCGCTTCTGGAATTGGCTTTTCTTCGGGAGAGTCAGCAATCGGTGTTCCCTCTTCAATCCCCATAGGAATTTCTTCCTTAGGAGGTTCGATGGTGGACAAATTCCTAGGAGCTTCAACGGCTCCAGTTGTTTCTTGTTCGCAGGATATATATTCTTCTACCCCCGGCAAACGAGTGCTGGAAGAACGACTCCTCGAACGATACAATGCCCGAATTTCACTTATACATGAAGTATAAATATCATACCCCGGGACTTGGGAAACTTCTTCAAACCAGTTGCGGAAATCGGCAACAGTGGAGCAGCCAGGCATCGAATTAGGTAAAGTGAATTGCGCATGGGTTCCCCCGGCGGAAAAGAAATACCATGCACGAGCTCCTTCATATAAATTCCCAATCTAAGCTAACGCTGGGTTAGGATTGCCAACATAGAGTTGGTCATATCCAAACTGTCTGGCGAACCGAGAAGGCACGTAGGGCTCGATGATGCACTTCTCCCGCAAACGGTAGACCAGGTAGCCCAACCTGATCATAAGAAGTCAGTTGAATGTGCCTTCTTCCAAAGAAGACGAGCCCTCAAAAAGCAAGTCTATGAAGCGGGCATCCTTCACGTCAGCTCCGTCAAAATTAGGAGCGCAGCAGAAAACCCGGTAATTGTCTTCCCGGGATAGGAGTTGTCGAGCCCTGACTATGTAAGAATAAGACCATGTGGCCGACTCCAATCTCTGTACAAAGGGAATATAAGCATCATCGCCCTCGTATACTCCTGTCATCAGTGAAGGGCAGTGCAACACGAACCAGGCCACTAGATATGTGTACGGCATTGGTATACGTGGTTGAGGAGCTTTCATAGCTTTCTTCTTAGTGGCTTTGATTTCGGAAGCATTGAGAAGTTCTGAGATCAACATTCTCAGGCCATTTTGCATACAGCCGACCATAGCGGTGAGGAGACTCACAGGTCTTCCATGCGCTAATAAGGTAACTGGGTACACCACCTCAGCTAATATAGCCTCAGTTGGTTTTGACGGTACCACGCACCGCTTCAACCAAATCATGAAGAAACCTGCAAGAAGAGCCGTGTCAGAAATAGGGACTGTGGCTTGATGGTGGAAACTTTCAAACACAACACCAGCCTTGAAATCATCTTCTGCATGCTCTGTTTTGTAAGTAGCACTAGAAGCCTTAATCCGAGCTTTGGCTTTCTTGGGAGGGATGGCTGCAACGCGAGATACGGCTGCATCTTTCCGGTTCAAATTCTGAAAGAGGTATTCCGCCCACGTGGTATGCATAATGCCCCCTCCACGCATCCCAAAGACTTGAGCACATATGTGGAAGTGGCACATCAACTCCCAGAAAGTAGCATAAATTTCTGGGTACGCCAACCTCAGTTGGGAAAGCTCTTCGGTAGTGGTGATGAGCTCCTCGTAGGGTGTTTTTCCAAGCGGCAACCCCGACGCTGCCTGCATTTCATAAAGAGCAAAACCTAACTCTCCTGCAGGTGTGAAAAATGTGCAGCTGTCCAAATTATATTTCTCCAACATAGTGAAGAAATTGTGGAAACTCTGCACAACTCCCCGTCGAACAGCTAATACAGGAATTGTGAGACCCGATTGAGCGAGCGATTCCTTAAGCTCCTCAAGAACAAAGTCAACCATACGGGTCCACCAACCTCCGTCTCCAGAACAGACCCATTCAGGGGACCTGAACATTTGGGTAGAGAACTCACCCTGAGTTGCAAGGAATTAGCGAATAAAGATGTTCGCTGGACGTGGCATCTCCTGAACCAGCTCCTTCTTCTCGAACAAACCAGGTCTTAACCCCTTGATTTGTCCCCCGATTTGTGTACGAGCTTGCCGACCAAATCCAAACGACACATTTTCCTTCTCTTTGACTATGTCGAAAGGCAGACTCCGACGGCGGCTTGCATTCAAAAAGTAAGAGAGGGGGTACATCCTCTTCATGTTCGGAAGGAAGAAGTAGAGATTATCAACTTTCCGCAACAGCTTCGAATCTTCTGCATGCATGAGGTGATCATCGATGGATATTCGATCTCCGAAGATGAACGTCGGTTTGGGAAACTGGGCATGACCAGCAGGGGTCTCCATGTCTAAATCAGTGATCAAAATTCTAAGAGTAGAACATCGAGGGGACCTAACCATGACCGTTCTTTCCGAGTCGGCGAAAGTACAAAGCGGAATTATGTTACGAAGGCTGAAAATTTCATTCGCATCAGGCCCGCCAATATACCCAAAATGATGCTCTTGTGAAAGCGGCACGTTTGGTAAAAGCACTGCATAATCAAAAGCAGATGTTAGCAGCTATTAGCGAGCTATCGACATAAAGATAGAACCCGAAACATAGTGGGTTAAAGTCTCATGCCAAAATCTCCAACGCGAGGGTTGAGCCTCGTGTCAGAAGTCTCAAACGCGAGAGTCGAACCTCGTGTTGAAAAATTGGAACGCGAGGGTCAGGACCCAAAGGAGATCCCAACCCCGCGTTTTCTTCGAGTTAAAACGAGTCATCTTCCTCGTTATCAAGAACCCATCTAGGGTTTTCAGAAAAATTGCCAAAGCAAGTTATTTCGGTCAGCACTCACCACGACAGGGAGGCCCCTGCGACGGCGGAGACGACGACGATGTTCCCGCACGAACAAGAACACCGCCGGCGTCCTCAGCCAACGACGTTTCGGAAGTCGATCTGACGACTTTCTTGGAGGTCGAGCCTACTCTTCGAGGTGCCATTGATGCAGTCGATCGGAAGAAATGCTCTTGAACGAAAGAGACGAAGTTCGTCCGAGATCTCACCAAAATCAAACGAGATTTCTCGTTCTTGGAAATGGCTGAAAGTGGAAAGAGTCGAATGACTCTTGACGTGACCACTCAGGTCTATTTATAACAGCTATCAAGCTATTAAGATGGTTCGGGACTCTAAAAGAATCCCAACCGTTTTATATTTTAAAACGTAAACCTTTTACGTTTTTGGATTAGGTCAGTTAAGACTTTAATCTCAACGCGAAGTTCACCCCCACACGCTAGGCTCAGACCAGCGTTATGAAGGTTTTTTTAACCTCGCGTTTCATACCTCAAACGCAAGAGTCACCTTCGCATTGTAACTCTTCTAAATGAAGAACCCATCCTTGATACTTATCCTCTAAGTTCATGGATTCTTTCAATAGAGTGCGTTTAAAACTCTGTATCTCCTCAACTCATCAGGTTAATATTACACCTCAGATGGTCATCACCCTAACAGAGATTGAATTTAGTTATTATCACTACCAATATGACTACAATTCCTCTGCAAATGTCTATTTATCGATTCTCATCAATAGAACGATAAATCTCCTAAATTATCCAAATCCTGGTTAATTGATCAACTCTCCTCAACGGAATATCAAATAACCAATTGACCCAATTCGTTTCAGTGGGATCTTGTTCAAATCATAAGTGATACAATTCGTCACCCTGGTGATAAAACACTTATCAGTTCTCCTCAGTGAGACGCTACAATATTCTTTCCCCACAAATGTCACGTTAAAATTACACCTCTGACAAAATCAACTTATCGATTCTCATCAATAGAACGATAAGTCCCCTAAAATTGCCCTGATCACAATATTTTCCATGTCATGTTAAAATTACACCTCTGACAAAATCAACTTATCGATTGTCATCAATAGAACGATAAGTCCCCTAAAATTGCCCTGATCACAATATTTTCCATGTCACGTTAACCTCACACCTCTAACAAAATCAACTTATCGATTCTCATCAATAGAACGATAATTCCCCTAAAATTACCCTGATCGCAATATTTTCCCTATCACGTTAAAATTACACCTCTGACAAAATCAACTTATCGATTCTCATCAATAGAGCGATAAGCCCTCAAAATTGTCCTGATCGCAATATTCCCCTTACCAAGTCAGAACTACATCTCTGGCATTTATAGACTTCTTTCAGTGTTTAAAACCAAAATAACACGGGAAGGATTCTGCTTTGCAACTTGATTCTGGAAGAACAATCAAATGTTTGTCCCCAGCAGTTGAAAATTTTCTAGAGTTATCTTACGATAGAAAATTTTTGAGTATTCCTCGTGATTCGTTGTTTAAAATCAAGACATGATAAATTCAAGGAACACTAAAGGATCAATATCACTTTTTTATTCAAAAGCCAAAAGAAAGTGATACAAGACAAACTTGTTCTTATCAAAAGAACCTTACAAAAAAAACAAGTTCACTCACGCCTCAAATCAAAAGCTGTGAGTTGAGTCTTGAGCTCAGCTAATTCTTTCTCGTGATTAGCTCGCACTATAGCTTCGGCCTTGGCTCGGAGTTTATCCGCACTTGGTATGATAATGGCTGCCACTTCATTCCTGGCCTGCTCCAGGGCTTGGGCCTGCGAATGATATTCCAAAGTACCGTTTGCATTCTGGGTACTGAGGATATTGACAACATTTTCTTCGCGAGAAACTTCAGCCTTTAAGCGTAAGACTTTAGCCTCAGCTTCGACGAGTCTATCACGAAGCGAATTCAGAGAAGTAGTTGAGCGTTCTAGTTCTTCTCGCTTCTGAATATTACGCTCACGAAGCTCCGCAACCTGGCGCTCTTTTTCAGCTAAGTCCCGTTCTAGTGTTTCTCGGTGTATCACTTCAGCAACCTGAAGACTAGCCAGAGTTGACATAATTTGCGGCTGAAGGTCACTATGACCCATGGTCTCGAAGCGTTGTAATTTCTCCTCCAAACGAAGGATAATCTCTGAGCAGCACTCGAACCATTGAGTTTCGCCCACGCTCCTGACCCCGTTTAAGCCCGCCTCCAGAAGAGGTCGAAAGGAATTCAAAGTTCCTTGACCATTCATCAGGGACTCAACCACCGTCTTCGCAAGACTGTTTAGATACACTAAAGAGATTTGAAGGAATTTAGGTGCATTAGCAAGACTGCAAACTGCACCCGAAGATACCCCTTCAGCAGCTGAGATTGGTGTGTTAAGATGATGGCTAGCGGGCGATCCAGGTGCCGAAGCTACAGAAGCAATTGAAATATTCAGTTGCGAAGGACTTGAAGTCAAAGCCATCAATGCCTTCGCTTGAGATGAGCTTGGCCCAGCCTCTGTTGGGGTGAGTGAGATCTTCATCACCGCTTTTGGTGAAGTAGCTACCACAGAGGAATCATGTAAGGTTTGCTCCCGCAAAGGAGCTGACACCTGCACGACCGGTTGTTCCAGAGGAGGAGTCACGGCAGTGGTCTCAGGCAACACTACAGATGAAACAGTCGCCTTGGGTGAGCCAGATAAATGTTGCTCTTGTGGAGGAGCCGACATTTGCGCAGGTTCTTGCTCTAAAGGAGCAGCTGAAGTAGTCCCTAGAGTAGGTGAACCTGCACGGAAAAACGGTCGGAACGCGGAAAAAGCGTGCGGAATAAGTCGAAACAAACTAAGCTTACCAGTGAGATAAAAAGGAGTATAACCAGATGCCTTATCAGACGGAGCCTTAGGAGCATCGTCAAAAATAGTTATATCATCCATAGAATTAGGCTCCTCATCTTCCACATCATCACCTGGCAAGTTGCCGATTTCAGCATCCTCATCATCTCTATTTTCGCCAGCTTCATCGCCAACCGAGGAGCCTCCATAATCGACTTGCTCTTCATCATCCTGGGCAGCTGAAGGTTGAGGAAGATTGGTGTCAGCAGCTGGTTTAGTCATAAGACCCGTTGTAGGACTGGGCACCAAATCACCAGCTTGTGACATTAGTAAGGAAGGAGAAGGGGATGGATTCTCTTCAATATCCCTCTGCTCCGATACCGGAGACTTAGGAAGGTTCATCACCGGTGTAGATTCTGCATCTGCGGTCATTAACTCATCCTCTTCATCTTGAGGGGGATGGTAAGAAGAAACATCGCCCGAAAGGGCTGGCCCATGAGAGCGAAGCACAGTCCTATATGGCAAGCCCGCAACAGAAGATTCCTGTTGTTCTTCATCTTCGGCAGCTCTGATGGCATCTGCCATCAACTTAGACTTTCGTTGGCCTTTAGGGGGAGGCGAATCAACCAGCAACTTCTGACGAATCTGTTTATCATATTTGCCGGTCTTATTCGCTGAGAGTTTTCTCTTCCCAGCTGCCCTGGTCATGGGGGGATCAACCGCTCGTTGCTCTTCCGTCGGAACAGGCTCAGCTCTTTGTTCCTCTTCTTGTTCAGCCGGTTGGTTCTCGATGGATAGGAACTCGTCAATCCCTCTCAAGCAGGATGTCTTGGACCCCTTTCTTAAAGCATACATATGCCTAATGTCTTTTAGGCAAGATGTATTCGGGTTGTAATTGGGAGTCTGAGAAGCGGCGTAATACCAATTACAGCAGCTTATGGAAGTATAGGAGTTAGGAGTTTTGTAGGGAAGCTTGAAGACGGCCTTGGTACAACCTGCCACAGAATAATACCAGGCCCTGGCTCCTTCATATAAATTGCCCACAACCGATAGTTGAGGACAAAGGTTCCCAACGTACAACTGATCATACCCAAATTGGCGAGCGAACCTATAGGGTTGGTAGGGCTCGA
Source organism: Asparagus kiusianus (assembly GCA_022839385.1). Classification (NCBI taxonomy): domain Eukaryota; kingdom Viridiplantae; phylum Streptophyta; class Magnoliopsida; order Asparagales; family Asparagaceae; genus Asparagus; species Asparagus kiusianus. Next base: position 385,300 of record BQKN01001100.1, read on the forward strand.
CAAAACAGTTGACGCCTTGCCGGAAGACTAAGTAACCTGGCCTGATGGAGAGAAGCCAATGGAAAACGCCTCCGCTCAGCTGAGTGAATCCATTAGGACCTGCTACGTCCTGGTATTCTGCACCATAGACGCCGCCCTCGAAATCAGGGAAACAGCGATAGATATGGAAGTGGGTGTCTCGCGCTAAGATTTGGAGAATTCTAACCATGTAACCCCCTTCCCATTTCGCAGACTCTAGTCGCTGCACAAATGGGATGAATGAGTCTTCCGGGGGAGAGGCTGCGCTTATCAAAGGAGGACAGTGAAGCACGTACCAAGCCATCAAATAGGTATATGGCATTGGCACCCTAGGATTGGGAGTTTTGAAAGCCTTATGACCCTCAGACTCCACCTCCGTAGTGTCAACGAAATCCGAGGCCAACTCCCACAATCCAAACTGCAAACAACCCACCATAGCACTAAGGAGGCTCACATGCCTCCTATGGGCTAAAAGGACAGCCGGGTAGACCACTTCAACAGCAAGGGCATCGACCGGTCTAGTAGGAACGACGCAACGCTTGAGCCACAACATCAAGAATCCAGCCAGCAACGCTGTGTCGGAAATCAGAATCAGAGCTTGATAGTGGAAGCTTTCAAACTCTGTATGAGCCGGGAAAACATCTTCCTTGGCCTCATTGGTGTAGTGGGAGGTAGCATTGTCAATCCTAGCCTGAACCTCCTCCAAAGTGCTTGCAGGCAATCGGGTCACCAAGGCCCCTTTAGTGGTCAAGTTTTGGAATAAGTATTCCGCCCAAGACACTTGTTTAATACCGCTTCCGCGGGCCCCCGTCAGCTGCATGCAAATGTGGAAGTGACACATGACTTCCCATAGAGTGGCATAAATTTCGGGGCTGGTCTTCTTTAAAAGTTGGAGTTCTGCCGATCCCGGAACAAATTCTTCATATGGTAGGTCCCCAAGAAGAAGACCCGAGACTTCGTGCATCTCGTGAAGAGCGAAGCCTAACTCCCCCACAGGGGTGAAGAAAGTGCAAGTCTCAGGGTTATACTTCTCCAGTATGGAGAAGAAGTGAAAGTGGCTCTGGACAATCCCAAACTTAGTAGCCCGTACAGGAACCAGCAATCCAGCTTGAGCAAGGGGGGCTTTCAATTCATCCAAAACGAACTTGGTCATCCGGGTCCACCACCCTATCACCGGAGAATGAACCCAGCCAGGAGTTCTAAATCCTTGCGCGGGAAACTCCTCTTTCTTCTCCACAAACCTCTTGACAAAAGTCCTCGCTGGACTAGCCACTTCGCCAAGGGGATACTCTTTAGCAAACAAACCTGGTCGTAAAGCGGTCACCTGCCGGTTATAACCAGCTGTGCGGACCCCGTGGAAAGTCAAAGTCCCGAGAGCGACCCCATCTTGATCCTTAACAAGGGGCCAATCCATACGCCTAGGGACGGATGCACACTGGAAGTAAGATATGGGGAACATTCTCTCCATATTGGGCAAGAAAAGGTTGCGGTCCCCAACTTTTCGCAGCCACTTATAGTCCCCGTCATAAGTGGTACTTGCTTCGAAGTTAACAAAGTCCCCGAAGAGGTATCCAGGTTTGACTATCGGCTTACGGCTTGGGCTTTCAAGTTGAGCGTCTGTAACCAATACCCTAAGAGTTTCGGGAGAAGCTTGTGTGATTAATTCCGCGCGACTCTTATCTTTAATTCGAAAGACTGGGAGTTCTTGGCGCGAGCTGAAGGTCATGTTCATGTCCGCACCACCTTCATGTCCAAAATGGTGGCGAAAAAGAAGAGGTTCGCTGGTATGACGCACTGCAAAATAGAGAAAAAATTTAGAAAAGGCAAAAACAAAGCTCAGACGCGAAGGTCGATACCCGCGTCAGACAAGTTCAGACGCGAAGGTCAACACCCGCGTCAGACAAGCTCAGACGCGAAGGTCGAACCTAGCTACAAAAATCTCAGACGCGAAGGTCGAACCTCGCGTCATAAAGTTCAGACGCGTAGGTCAACCCTCGCGTCAAGAATATGAGACGCGGAGGTCGAACCCCTCGTCAAAAATACCAAACGACGGAGTCCAGCCCCGCGTTATTGAAACGAGTTTCCTTGTTGATCTCAAGATCAGAACTTGCCGAAGCAAGTTTAATGACCACGGAGGTCATACTCACCGCCAATCAAAGGAAGCTGAGGTGGCACATCCGCCTGAGCGGCAGCGCCGCCGACCGGCGCTGACGGCGCCGATTCTCGAGCCGCAGCGGCATCAGACTGAGAAGGACGAGGAGCGACGGGCTTCTTGGGTGCCATGGGATCTCGTCGGAGGAGAAGAACAGTTTTCGCCGGAGAGAACAAAAATTTTTCGTTGGAAGAGTCGAATGACTCTTGATTTTACCTCCAGCGGTCAATTTATAGACAGCTGTGAGCTGTCAAATCGTAACGGACGGGACTCGAGGCCAGAATCCCGCCCAAACTCGACCTTAGTGTTCGAGTTGTTTGGACTTCCAAACGCGAGGTTCAGCCACGCGTTTAAATTGTCCAACGCGGAGCTCACCCTAGCGTTCCAATCCTCAAATGCAGAAGTTATATATGCATTTGGACCGCTATAATAGCAGCTTCTTGACTATCAAGGCTATGACACGGCCCCAGATAAGTAAAAGAAGAGCTAACAGTAATCATCAAGGCGACCAAAATCAAGAAACAACAGGCGACTCCACTGAGGACTCTACCAGATGAGTGTGAGCAGATTGCGATCAGCAACGTTAAAACCATCAGACTCATCAAGGCTCAGAAGCTGTAGCAACACCTCAACATTCTAACAACCAGTTTCGCTACGTCTTCCAATCAGACGAAGTGGACAATCAGTTCATGAAATTTTAGGATCCAAAGTATTCCGAAAATTCATCCCAGTCAACCGCGAACTTTTGAAAACTTTGGAGGGGGTTCTGTAGGTTGTTTAAAAATCACAATAGATAGCTGATCCCTACGAGATTACAAAGCAATGGTTCCTTCGAAGTAGAATTCATCCTTGCAATCAAAACAGAAGAGATTTCTAAATCATTACATCCGCAGCATTATAATCGCTACAAACACGACCTCGTGTTTGAGATGATTGATCTTGATGGTTGCGACAACAGCATGACCAATATTATATTAGCAACTATTAGAGATGCTGATGAGCAGTGGAATGATTTTAGAAATAAAAGGTTGGACTTAGTTGGTGAGTTGATTGGTAGAGAGCTGTGGGCAAATATTCGTCTAAAAGACACTATGGATGTTGATTCCCGACAAGTTCCAACAACGAAAGCTACAATCAAATAGTTTTCGGGTCGATAAGCGAAAACTGCAAATGGAGGACTTTTCACATAGATCGAGAAGAGTTACAATTCGACGACACTTCCGACAACTGATGGAAACTCTATTCAGCAGTCTTCACAATCAACAGTGAGAGTTACAATTTGACGACTTTCACACCTCATAACAAGCGAGGATTACTGAACGATGGTCCTTGCAACACCTTACAAAAGAGGTTACAAGTCAACAAACTTCTTCTAAAACACGAAAGTCATCCCCGCGTTACAATTCTGGAAGTGCAGGCGACTCCCGCGTTTCCAAGTCACAAATCAAACGTGAACGACCCTCGCGTTCGTGGGGGGTTCAACCCACTCCGACCCCCGCGTTTCCAAGCAAGCAACAAGCCAAAACGCGAGTGACCCTCGCGTTCATCAATGTTTAGCCAACACCCAACCTCGCGTCTCAATCCTAAGACACGAAGTTGGGTTCTGAACGCCAGATTGGGCGTTTGACTTGTTCAAACATAAGTCGAACGGTTTCAGAACTGTTTTCCCACGATCTGAGGAAATCACGCCCACGTAGGAGCGGATTTAGAGGGTAGTTACAACCTCTTATCCCCTATAAAATCTCAACAAACTCAACTGAGTGAGAAGCGGGCTCTTGGAGGATCGGATTTTGTGATAATCAGATCAGGGGGAGATCTTCAGGATAAAAACCACTCAGCTTTGGCGGTTCAGCAACAGCAGCAGCGAAATCCTTGAAGATAGGATTTTTGAATCGATCTCAGAAGATCAAATCTGAGAGGATTCTTCAACAACAAAATAACAGCTTGATCATTAACCGAATTTTTGGTTCTAACAACTCTATTAACAGAGTTCTAACTCGTTCAGAGTTCTTAAAAACTCGTTGAAGAGTTATTCATAACCTTTTCCACAGAAGTTCATCGTTCCCACGAGATAGGACGGTCGGATCGTCAACGGAGAGCAAATTCGACGCGAGCAATCGAAGGAAACATTCCATCGCTACTAAGAAGAACCCAGTTTTAAACAAAGGAGAGAATCAAATTCGTTCTCTTCTCTTTTGTAATCAAGTTGTAATCGAAATCAAAGAAATACAAGTCAAATTTTCTTTTGTTTTCTTCATTGCAATTTTCCCTACATACAAGCACCTATAAACATCTCTGAATAGTACGCCACCGGCTTACCATTCTAAATCAACAAAGCGCCCACAGCATAACTAGAAGCATCGGTCTGCACCTCGAAGGTCCTCTGCAAATTCGGCAAAGCTAACACCGGTGCCTCCGAGATCTTCTTCTTCAGTAGCTAAAAAGCTTCCTCATGCACCCTACCCCACACGAACTGAACCTTCACCTTGGTAAAGCCATGCAAAGGTTCCGTATAAGTCAAAAAATGTCGAATGAACTTGCGCAAGTACTGGCAAGCCCCCTATGAAGCTTCTCACCTCCGTCACTGTCCTAGGTATCGGCCATTTTGTGATCACCGCTACCTTACTTGGATCTATCCTTTGCTGGCCCTTCCCCACGATGAAGCCGAGGTACACCAACTCGTCCTTCCTAAACTCGCATTTCTTCCTATTGAGCTTCAGCTGTCCGTTCTACAATACTTCAAACACCTTCTCAACATGAACAAGATGCTCCTCCCAGGTCCTGCTGTAAACCAAGTTGTCATCAAGGTAAACTATCACATAGTCCTCTATAAAGGGTGGCAACAAATCATTCATAAGCCTCATAATGGTAGTTGAAGTGTTGTACAAACCAAACGGCATCACCAACCACTTGAATAGACCCTGCTTGGTCTTGAACATAGTCTTCCAAGTGTCATCCTCCCGAATCCTTACCTGATGGTAGCCAGACATCAAATCTAACTTCGTGAAGAACCTTGCTCCCTCCAACTGATCCATAAGATCATCAATCTATAGTAGTGGGTAGCGATTCTTAATGGTTATCTTATTGAGTGCTCGGTAATCCACGCACTTGCGCCAACCTCCATCCTTTTTGGGCACTAACAATATTGGAGACCCACAAGGGGAACAACTTGACACAATCACTCTTGTCTCCAAAAGCTCTTAAACCTGCCTCTTGATCTCCTCAAACTCCTCTACAAATGTGCGGTATAGACCTATATTCGGCAAAGAACTCTCGCCGGTCAACATAATCTCATGCTCCACACTTCGTCATGATGGTAGTCCCGTGATCTCTAAAAACAAGTCCACGTACTTGGCCTTCAACCTGTCAAGCTCACCCTCCTGAAACTTGTTCAAGGTAGTCAAGCACACCCTACTCAGCTGCTCCTCATAAGGCCTAATGACTAACAATATGAACCTCTTGCTCGCATTCACTAGCCTCTTCGCGTGAGTCACTGTCACCAAACTCGTCTCCTATGGAAGAAATGTCGAACGGAAGATGAATTGCTCACCATCTTTGGTGAACGTATACTTCTGGGCTCGTCTATCGTAGACCACAAATCTATCCCATAAATAAGGATTGTCTAGTATTACTTGGTGACCTCGTCAATATATAATCGTGTAGTACAAATCTGAAAGTGCATTGGTTGATCACACTCAATCCCACCTCCTTCTGAATCCATCCTAAAAGATAGGGTTTCAGATGTTTAATCGTCTTTAATCCCAGCTTCTGAACCAAGGCCTCAAATATCAAATTCTTATGGCTCTCTGGATCCACTATGGCATCAACTAAACTGGTCTTGATTTGCAATTTCAAAACAAAGAGCTGCTCCATCGGGTCATCATCCTCCGTCGTGTTCTGCTTCCCCGCCATAAGGTTAAGACTGATATTGGGTGCTGTCATCCAGGAAACTTCCTTCGGACCCTACGATACCACGTATGCTTTCTTCTCCTTCTTTTTCTTAAATCCCTTCGGCTTCAGATGAGGATACTTCTCTCAGCAATGATCAGCTACGTGTCCTATCTGTTTATAGTGATTGCATGTCAATCCTGCCTTCCCCGAGTCACCCTTCTTCTTCTCTTCCTTAGGTTGAGAGCCACTAGACTTGCCTCCCGTTTATTTGGAGTCCCCCTTCATTTCATTACCCTTTTTTGCCTACCCTCAATGGCAATGACATTCACACTCGCATCTGTAATGGACTCAACTATGAAAAGCCTCATCTCCTTCCGGATATATTCATTCAGACCCGCCATATACTTCATAAAAATAGGATATTCCTCTGTTGTGATGTTGAGGACCATCGCTTGCTGCTAGAACTCTGTTGTATACTCTTGAATGGTCTGGTTGAACCGTTGGCGCAACCCGTACTACTTGTACCAATACTCTTTGAGGAACCCTACCAGATAGAATTTCTTCCTAAGTAGTTCCTTGAACTCGTTCCACGACATTGCCTTCTTCTTCTGCTTGTAATAGGATTTTCACCATGTCAATGCATGCCCCATGTAGGTGTAAATTTCTGATTTTCCCGGGAAAAGGGAGGGATTTCGTTTGTATTTATAAGAAAGCTTATTACAAACTAAATCAATCTGAATTACAACAAAAGCGGAGGGAATGCCCTCCTTGTTTATATTTGTGGGGACTTTACGGTAGCTACAGGATGCTTCGCCCGGTGCTCGCGCCGGGTCTGCTTCCCTTGGACGGTTCGACCGAGGTTGTTGGAGAGCTTCAGTACTCAGTAGAAACTCTGGGTGAAGGAGTTCGAATCCTCTAGTTCGCCGGCGATTGGAGCTCGGAGCTTGGGGATTTTCCGATGGGTTGATCGATTCTCCTGTCGATCGATGCTTTTTCTCCGATCTGTCGATCCCCACTTAGGTTGCTGTAGGAAGCTCTTTTAAGTGGGAGAGGGACCGTTCGGTTGTCCCTTGAACCATGGGATGTGACCATACACTGTTCAAGGACATCCTATTGTCCCCTGTACAACAAACGGTTGTCTTTTGGGGCTACAGGTCGCGTCACGTCGTATAGGAGTGGGAAAGCCCCTCCTCGTACTCGTGACAGCGACGGCCAGGCACTCGAGTGGATCTGGATATCTCATCGAACGCCGGTGGCTCTGACCTTTTGCTTGGAACGCGATACGCTGCATTTATGTGGACGCAGACGGCTCTGGCAACCGTCCGCTCATTTGTGCGGCGAGGTAACGAGTGACCATCCGGCGGTCCTGAGGTGCTGTACCCTTCCTCCCTTCACCCTATGTCTGAATAGGAGCGAGAGAATGGACGTTGCGTGTCTGAGCAAGCTCTGGGTAGCTTTCGGCACGTCATGGCTTCGGCCTCCCATTCTGACGGGTGAGGCGACCTGCATTTATGAGTCTACAGGCTGGTTCGGCGCCCGTCTCGTTCGCTTGAATTACGGACTGCCGTCTGACGAACTTGGGGCACTGTGCCTCCTTACCTTGCATCATGGGAGGCAGAGAAGGCTTGTCCCTGGAAACCTGGTTTTCGGCTTACGTAGGCGGACGTGGCTCCCTGCAAGTGGCTTCGGCACACGAGGGCGGATTTGAGTATCTTCCTTGCGGGCGGATTCATGCGATTTGGAGTATGCGGCCAATCGTGGGGTAGTCGCGTGTCAGCGAATCCGTTTAGTGGCTTAAGAGGGGGTGATCCTGTTCTGTGGGCGAATTCGTTCACTTAATCCGCCGCGGTAATTTTTACCGTCTACAAGACCCCCTTCAAAGTTTTCAGACCAAAACCGACTTACGTGTGGTCTGGAATACTTTGAATAAAGACGTTTCGGACCAGGTGCATTAGGATTTTTAGCAAACCCTCAGCTATCAACGGGTTTGATCTGCCTTTACCGATTACCATTTGAATCGGGCTAGCCATACTATTCCCCTCAGTATGATAAGTTATCGAGTAGTTTCTCTTAGGATTAGTGCTAAGATTTCTACTCTGACCCTTAGTCGCCTGGGGCGCGGGTGTAAACGAAATCACTTCGCCAGTTTCTAGATTTTGGGCAAATCGCCCTTTTCTTCAAAGGTGTGTGAGTCGTGCAGGCGAAATCAGGACTTGATGGCGAAATTTTGAAAGGCTTGCGGAGTTCATTCAAGTTTTCGCCGTCGGGACCCTTTCCTTAGGCGAAATCAGGCCTAATGTGAGTAGGCCACGTGCTCGCCTGCGGGGCTTCGTGTCTCTCCAGCTAAGGCGGAGTGGCCTTGTCATGATTTGACAACTCGACTCCGCCCAACGCGCCTCGTCTTGATCGTGGCCGTGGTTTTCAAATTCAACCGTTGGATGCAACCGTTGATGAGGGTGATCTGGGCCGTCGAACTCGATTGTGGCCACGTTTTCCCGTTCGAGGGCAGCCGTGGCCACGTGGGCAATCTTTCCCTTTTTTAAGCCCGCTGTTTTCCTCCTTTGGCATTCACCGTGCTCTTGATTCTTGAAAGAAACTTCTAAGAAAAGAATTCCCGCCTCATCTTTCAATGGCTCCAAAAACTAGGAAGCGCAAAGTGAGAGGTGCAGGCCCTGGAGGTTACTCCGATCGCCTCTCCGCCGGCATGCCCGCCAGTGCTCCGGAGTCGTGCTCAGGTACGTCGATAAGTTTGTTGGGTGACTTCGTGTAGGTTCCAGGCGTCGGAGTTGGGGAGATGAGCGTTGCTCACCGTCCTGGAATCCCACCGCTTTTCGGCAGTTTCTCCCAATTTGGGGCAAAGTTAGCCCTATCTGCCCTTAGGGGGGAGGGAGGCGACCTTTCTTTTTGATAGGCGATTCTGTCTGTCTCTGTTTGATGGGCGATTTTGCCCTTTTGGAGGATTTTGTCTTAATCGATTTTTCCTTTCTTACAGTGACTTTTTCCGATGAGGCCTTTCCGGAGGGCGTGGCCATTGGCCACGCCGGTGGTACGAATTACATGGTACCCCCGAGATTCCCCTCCTTGGCTCCATTACCCGCTTTCGCCGCCGACAAGCCGGACGGCTTGATAAAGAGGGTCACGGATGGTCATCACCTGACGCTGCGCGAGTTGACGACCGACGCGGTATTGACGGATGATGCCAGGGCAGAACTGCCGAAACCTCAATTCTTGTTCGGCGACGCCACGACCGACCCCTCTGCCTTGTTGCTCAAGGAGAGCATGTGGTTCCACACGGTAGAAGGGACTCACTACTACCTCCCCAGTATGTCGAGGGGGTTCTCGATCGTTGAGCTGCGATCCCTCGCGGTTCCTCGGACGATGAACTGGGAGCTGACCCCCACTCAAGACGGGGTCACCTGTGGCGTTTTCACGGGTTCTACCGCTGGATATGGAGTGGATGGCTCATGTAAGCGCGTGACGGGTCTGCGTCCTGGCTTAATGTCCGCTGAACTGCCCGTGGGGGAGTCGATATCGGCGGCGGAGACTTTTCGCCATCGTTTCTTTCGAGTCGGAGGGAGCTTTCCACCAAAGGATTTCAGAGCTCCGGGGTGGGTCTATTCTGCACCCGGCAGCGACACTTGGTGGTCCAAGATCACTGACTGTGTTCTGGCTGAGAACGCCGATCTCAAGAACACGGAGTTGTACGCG
>BQKN01001100.1:395078-423391 GCA_022839385.1 Asparagus kiusianus
TTCCCTGGTATCGGCGACGATAGCGTGCATCCATCGGGGGCTCCGCACCCTGACGGCTTAGTTCTGCCACGTGTCGACTGTTGATGAGGGAGAAGGGGAGGTCATCAGGACTCCCAACCCCAGGGTGGGGCTGCCGTATACTTATCTGATGGCGTGGTTCGTATACCACTGTGAGTGCTTGATGAGTGCTCCAGCGACGCTCCAAGGTGATAAGTTTGTCCCGTTCGTCCAGCGCTTGGAGAAGTGCTCCTGGAAGTGCAAGGACATCCCCGATGCAAGGAAGATGCTCTCCCACTTTGGGAATTACAACTTTCGCCGTTCCTTCCCCTATTTCAGCGGAGGCGGATACGGAGAATCTCTCAGGGATGCGCCGACGGCGGACCACTACACAACCCTCCCTCGCGGCGCCTTTCGCTGGTTGGTAAACATCCGGCCAAGGTATCACGTTCTGAGAACGGGCTCGTCGTGCTATCTCGAGCCGTACATCCCCTACAGGTTCGCCCGCCAGTTTGGGTATGACCAATTGTACGTGGGCAACATCAATCCCCAACTGCGGTTTGAAGGAGGGCTGTTGGATGGAGCTCGCGGATGGTTCTGGACTCATGCTGGCGGCACCGATGCTCGCTTTGAGTTACCCTCAAAGGACCGCGATTTGCACCATACGTTCTTGTATTGCCGGTGGTATCGGGGCGCCAGCGCCGATCCTACCGACTTCCGGTTCCAGAGTTCGTGCCTGGCGGAGCACAGACGTCACCCAAGAGGAGCTCCTCGACCTTCGAGGCGAATGGGCCATGCCACGGCTAGGGAGTTGTTCATGGAGGACCCCGCAGGAGATTCTGAGGGTGAGGGTGTGGGTCTAGACGAACCCAAAAGCGCCTGAAACACGAGCTCCTCCTCCCAGTCTTCCTTTAGATTCCCAGGGCGAGCGGAGGGAGCCCGTTGAGTTAACCCGGGTGAGCAGGCGCCTGGAGCAAGCCCGTAGTGCGATTGCTGGGCATATGGGAGTGCCCCTGTTATCTCCGAGCAGTTCGTTGCTCTCAAAACGGCAGCGAGAAGCGGCGGAGAGCTCTAGAGTGGAAGTGGCCAAGAGGGCCCGTGGCGATGAGACTATAGTGACCACCAGAGCGGCGGCTGGTCGGGCTGGTACTGTCTCCGGGGCGGAAGTGGCTCAATCCGCTCCTTCTGCTGCGCCGCAGGTGGCTCCGGCGATTTCGAAGGATACGCTTCCTTCATCGGGTGTGGAGCCACAGGCGGGGGTCTCAATGACCCCTGCACCTGTACCGAGAGGTAATCTTCCGATACGATGTCCTCGTGTACGAAGTTAGATTCGTATTTTCTGACTGTCCATATCAAATTCGTGTAGTTGAGCAAGTGATCCCTATCCCTTCTGATGAAGAGGAGGGGAGTGGAGATGAAAGAGAACCAGGGGGTTCAGGTAAGCATGAGTTCCATTGTTGTCGACCCTTTTAGGCCAAGGGGATACTAATTGTCATTGTTTTCTTTGTATCCGCAGTTGGCCCTTCCCATGAAAGTGCTGGCAAGGAGGATCTTCCCTCTTGGGAGGGTCCTTCTGGCGAATCTGAGACGGATGACAATGCCTCCATTCACGAGGCGCTATCAAGCGAGGAGGAGGTGGCGGTCCCTGCGAATCGACAAGGGGGAACCCCCACTTCCGAGGGGACATCGGTCGGGGGTGAACACTCAGTGCGAGAGTCTCCCGCTCAAGGGGGAACTCCCGTTGGACTAATGGTCAGCTCCTCACCTGTGGCGACTTGCGACTCTGCCACTGCCACTCTGGCGGCGCCAGCGATTATTCCGGCTCCGGCAGTGTCAGTCGCCACTTCAGCGATCGTGACCACCGGTGCTCCGATCGTGGCTTCGTCTTCTGTTGAAGAGGCTGCTCTCTCTCCTATGGAATGCTGGCGAAAGAGGCAGGTAGAGCAAGCCGTGGCCAATTTCGAAGACACTCTGGCCCACTGCACTCGCCAGGTCTTGGAGGGGAATTGTCCCTTCGAGGAGTTCAAGGAAGTCCTTGGGGACGACGCGTCCTTCTTGCGTAAGAGGCTCGGCACTGCTGCAGCGAGGCCCTATTTTCAGCGTTTGAACGAAGTGGAGGTGGCGGTTCAGCAGTTGCTCACTCTTCGTGCGGAGAGTTCCAATCTCTTAGATCTCGCCTCTCACGAAGTTCGAGCAACCCTGGCAGATCGGGATCGCCGCCTGGATGAGAATCTGACGCTGGAGTTAAAGTTGTCGGCGGAGCTGGAGCGGGCCAAAGCCGAGGATGCACGGGTGGCTCACGAGCAAGAGACGGTTGATAGCCGGTTCTCCCGAATTTCCTTTGAAGTGGAGAGGCTGAAACGGGTCATAGCTGACGCGCAGGCTTCTCTGGCGGTTCAAGGGAAGGCTCTCGATCAGGTGGCAAAGGAGTTGGAGGACGTTGAGTCCCGCCGGCAATTGACCATTGACTCTGTTGGGGAGAAGGATCGAGCTCTCAAGGATGTCAAGGACGTCATTCACAACTTGGTCTCATGCACAGAGGAAGAGATCCGTGGAGAGATCTTAAGGAGGCTTGAGCTCAGCCATGCCGAAAAGATTCGTAAGGCGGAACTGCGAGTGAAATCTTTGTAATTCGCCTTTAATTTTTTCGTTGTAACAGGATTCCTTTTTCATGAATGAAATTATCCTTTTGCTTCTGGCGATTACGACTTGTGTGCATACTATATTTAGTATAATTATTTTAATGCACTAGTTGATGTCAAGTCGAGGAAATTTCCCTTGGCGGATTTCAGTCACGGGCTTGTTTTGCCAGTAGGCGAATTTTACCTGTGAGCGAATTCGCGGTTGTCACATCAACGGCGATTTTAATTTGCAGGGGGGAGAGCTCCGCTTTAAACGGGTCGTGTGTCTGCCCACGTGCATGTCAGTTACGGAGGCGTGGGTGCGCCGTCTTGCTTTAATTACAGCAGTGCGATGGGTCTCTTCGTCCTCCACGCCCGATCTGGGCCGTTGATTAGAGATCATGCTCCGAAACTACTGAATTTCAATCATTCCTATAGGATGCGGGATATTCGGCTTCTCCCTCAACTGTTCGGGACTGAAGGGTCCAATCGAACTGCATATAACCGTCTAGGATCGGGGTATTTTAGTACCTTTTTCCTTCGTCAAGAAAAGCCAAGGCTTTCTCATCGTTCCTCTCAGAAGAGATCCTGATCACCTTGTGTCTCCCAGATGGCACCGAAGACGAAGAGGGTTACTTCTAAGAGGAGGAAGGAGGCGTCTCCCTCGGGTGCGGTCAGGACGGCCGCTGCCGGAGGTACGTTCCTAGTTCAAACCCTGTTTAGACATGGATAGGTATCTCTTGCTTAGATCCCCCCCCATGCCCTCACTGTGCTTCTCAGCCCACGATGATGCACCGCTTCCTGAGGAGCATGAGGCGGAACCTATCTTGATATCCGATGATGAGCCCGAGAGCCCGGAGGCTCCTCCTGCCCAAGGTTCCGCTCCGTAACCAGGAATGGAACCTTGTCTCGAGGTTCCCCCAATTGCGGCGCTCGCCCCTGGTCAACAACCTACTCCCCCTGGCTCCTTGTCTTGGCAGGCCCGCGTCGAGGAGTTCGAGAACACCGTGAGACAGGTAATTTCTCTTGTCGATCTCGGCTTGGGTAGTTTTGCCAGTTTCAAGCAATCTCTCCTGGACCGTGCGGTAGACATTCGACGATCCGGCGAAAATCGGCTTTTCACCCGTTGTATGCGAGAACTTCGTCTTCTGGAGCCGCGCATGACAGAGCTAGAGACATTGCGGCGGGGAGGCCCGGAAGCTCATATGGAGTCTTGCCTGGCTTTCATCAGACGTAGGGAGACCCAGGAACAGGAGCTCCGTTCCAAAGAGATCGCTGATTCGGAGTACATGGCCAATTTTTGGGCGGATCACCATCGCTCGTCGGAGGAAGAAGTCATCGATCTCAACCGCACGATAGCTCGCCTGCGAACTGAACTGGGGCACACGGAAGCGAGGTTGGAAAAGGTCCAGACTGACGTCGCCATTGCCCGTGAGAGAGCCGAAGCAGCCGCCCAGCGCCTCTTGGTTTTGCGAGAACAAGACGTTGCCGCTAGGGCGAACCTTGAGGAACGGATCAGGAAAACAGCCGAAGACAAGGCTCGGGAGGACCACGCGAGGAAGGTGGACCTGGTCAAGGAGGAGCTCTCTACTTTTAGCGTGTTTGATTGAAATTTCCGCTATGTATTCCTGCTTAAGATACTCTGTTTATTTGTCTTGCTTTTGAAACTATGTCATGACCCGTGAAGTCATGACTTCGTTTAGATGTATTAAACACTGGGTGCATGTTTTGCTTTTTTGAACGTAATATTATGCCTTTCGCGATTTGCAAAAAACATAACTTTGTTCAAATGTACTGTCTAGAAGCATTTGAGGCAGTTTGTGTTCTTCCTCATCATGTTCCTTTTGGATATAACCCCTTTAATACTCCTTTGGCACGGCCATCAGCAATTTCAGGTAGTACCCCCTTCGGGCGAAGGCTCGATTCGAGTATGGGTTGGCGAATTCGCCGAGAGAGTCGTATTAAACCGCTGGTGGGTTCGCTGTGGGGATTAACTTCGACTGCTGGCGAATTCGAACCGTGGGCGAATCCTTGGTGGTGACGGATTCGTATGCAAGCGAATCTCTCGAGAGGGAAATTTTTTTTTAATTTTTTTTTAATGGCAAAATCTCGTGCCACGCGTCTTTCAGCGGGCCCAAGTGCTTGCCAGCCAAGGGATTAAAGACGGGTTAATGCCCATTAATGGCGAAGCGACAGAGTGCCTCGCTTCTTAGGCTTCATCCGATCGGTCGATTCGGGTCGCGAGAAGTAGGGCTTTAAATGGTGTTGAACCCGAGGCGCCTCGAGGCGTCTGAACCGCTTGATCGTTTGAGGGGACAGATCATGGCCGTTGGATTTTCAGATATATCCCCGTACTCGCCATCCCTTCGGCCACGCTCTTTCCTTTTCGAGAAAAGAAAACAAGCGAGGAGAAAGAATACCGCCGCGATTTGCTCCTCTCATGGCCTCTTCTTCCGATCACAGTGATGCCGAAGGTGTCGGTTCCTCCGCCACCGTCGTCAATGTTGACGTTCCTACTGTTGCCCCTGCGAGCCCGGTTCAGGGATTTCCCCTCCCGGACCCCGTGGCTCATCCCGCTTTCGCGCCACTCCATCGGTTGGTGGGGTTGGTGCACGGGACCGCCCTCTCGATCAGCGTGGGTGACGGGCGGTACTACGACACGCTCCCCCTCGTGGAAGCGGGTTTGGAGGCGATCCGCTGTGCGGGTGATGTCTCGCTCACGCGGCGATGTGAGCGAGAACTCGAGCGCGTGGAGGGGTGGATGTACCGCCTCGAGGAATTGGCTTACGAAGACATCTCCGACGTGCCACCGCCTCTCCCATTGCACTTCCTGCTTGAGCGCAACGAGTGGGCGAAGCGTATCCAGGCGAAGGAGGCTGAGCTCAGACGCCTGAGAAAGCGGCACCAAGTGGTGACTGACCGGATGGACGTTTACTTGGACCGGGCTTTCCGCGAGGACGCCGGCACTCTTCGTGGCGAAGCGAAGCTGCAGGAGCGTTCGCGTGAGTTGGGGAGGCTTGGCGAGGCTGCCAAGGAGGTTGAGAGGGCGCAGGAGCTCCTTCGCGAGGAGGAAGAGGACAGCCAGGCGGCCCTGGCCAGGCGGCAGCAGGAGCGAAAGGAGAAGGCGAGGACCCGTCGTGCGGCGGAGCGGGCTACGCTCAAAGCCAAGATCGGCTCCTTCAGCCTTATGAAATTCCTGTAATGCTTGCGCCGTTTAAGTCTTCCCCTCTTTTTTTTTGTTTTGTCAACTCAGTTGGTGCTCCAAGCACCATAACTTGAAAAAGAAACTTATGCTTGTAAACTTTGGCCCGTAATGGCCTTGAGCTTTTGCTTATTTTTGTTTCGCATGCATAGTTTCCTTTTCTTTTTGTTTGTGTTGTTCTGGTATTTGAGTTGAACTCGGTGAGCTTCTGACCATTCTTTTCTGAACTTAGTCATTTCGAACTTTGGTTCTGCTCTCGGTTGCTCACAGCGTGGGATCGGGTTGATTCCGATTTCCGCGTTGTAGCTCCTGCGGGATCGAGAGAGTAACGCTCGGCTTGCAGTAGAGAACAGTCGTTCGCTGCTGCGGTCGAGTGAAGGACTCAGCTTCGACTTGCCACTCGGCAAGCTGTCGCTTGAGGAATTAGCAGAGCTGTCATCTGCCGAACTGCTCTTGACAGTCATCGTCGTCTGAATAGGCGGCGACAGATGATAATCGAATCGTCAGAGATGTAGGAATGTGACGCTCGATTGTTGTATGGACCCTCGTGCGGTAGGCCGTTACCCATCAGTTACCCTAAGGGAATGTTAGGATAGCTGGAATAGGCCAAATAGTTCAGGGACGTAGGAGTGTGACTATTTGACAGAAGTAATAACACGTCGCGTGGTAGGCTATTACTTAGGCTATGTTATTCGCTGGAATAACGGCGCCAACCATCAGAGGTGATCATTAACCTGATGAGGGTTTTGCCACGATGGGAGTGACTGTGGGGGAACTTACCACTCTTATGGAGGGGATTGGTAAGTAGATTGTGTCAGAGGTTTAATGTTAACATGACAGGGAATGTCGTGGTTGGAACGACTTTGGGGACCCACCATCCTTTGGAAGAGGATTGGCGAGTTGATTTGATTCGTCGTGGTATGAACGACTTTGGTGGATTCGCCCTCTTATTGAGGAGAGTTGGCGATTTAAGGATGTGTTTGTCGTGATATGAACGACCCTGGTGGATCCGCCATTTCATTGGAGAAAATAGGCGAATTGGATTGGTTTTGTCGTGATATGAACGACTTTAGTGGATCCGCCCTCCTATTGGTGAGGATAGGCGAATTGAATTCTGCCAGAGGCTTTCGCCATAGCGGGTAGAGTGGGGACAGTTTAGCCTCATATACTAGTTGGAGGGTTTAAGAACCAGTTTATACTCATGTACTTGTGGGAGTTTGTGAAGAAGAACTAAGGGTAGTACTTCTTCAAGTATCTGCCGTTGATAGGCATCATGATCTTGTCGCCGTTTGGCTTGACGAGACGGTAGGCGCCATTTGAATAGACTGTTTCTATTACGAATGGTCCTTCCCATTTGGATTGGAATTTACCTTTTTTCTTGGAGGTGAGAATCATCGGTCGGCGAACAGCTAACACCAGCTCTCCTTCCTTGAAGGCTCGGCGCCTGACTTTTTTATCGAAAGCCTTAGCCATCCGCGCTTGATAGAACTCAATGTGCTGTTGAGCTTCTAACCGTTTGTCGTCCAACGCCTCGAGCTCGGCGAGTCGTTGTCGGTGGTTGTCTTCCACCGTCATCCCTGTTGCCAAGGCGACGCGGAGAGATGGAATTTGGATTTCTAATGGTAGTATGGCCTCACACCCGTATACCAACGAATAGGGTGTGTGGCCAGTCGGTGTACGAACCGTTGTGCGATATGCCCACAAGCTCTCGCCAAGTTTCTCGTTCCAGTCACGTTTGCTGGTTGAGGTCAACTTGGTTAAAATCTTGATGATCGTTTTGTTGAAGGCCTCGGCCAAGCCGTTTGCAGATGGGTTATAGGCCGTGGAAGAGAGGTTCTGCATTCGGAACTTGTCGCAGAATCTGGTGAATGCATGACTGACGAACTGGGTACCATTGTCATGAATGATACGTCGTGGCACGCCATACCGATAAATGACGTGGTGTTTGATGAACTTAATCACGTCGTTGGTCTTGACTTCTCTCAAGGGGATCGCTTCGGCCCATTTAGAGAAGTAGTCAGTGACTGCAAGAATGAAGCGATGACCTCTCGCCGATGGCGGGGATATTGGTCCGACTATGTCCATCCCCCATGCCTCGAAAGGCCACGAAGCCTTGGTTGGGTGTAGGTCTTCAGGCGGCTGATGCATGTAGTTGGCGTGAATCTGGCACTCGTGGTAGCGCTTTGCGTAGGCGACGGCGTCTTGAACCATCCCAGGCCAGAAGTAGCCTGTCCTTCGTAGGCGATCCCAGAGTTTGGGTCCGGGCTGGTGAGCTCCGCCGATGCCGTCGTGGGCCTCGCGTAGAGCCTCCTGTGCTTCTGCTTTCGAGAGACATCGAAGAAACACACCGTCGTATGACCTTCGATACAACGTCTTGGTGGTCGAGTCGTAGTAGAATCTCGTAGCACGTCTCCGGACTGACTCTCGCTCCTTTGCATCCTCGGGCAATACGCCGTAAAGAACGTAATCGATGATCGGGAGGCGCCAGTCCTCAGCACTGGGCTGGTCGGAGACTTGATGGGTGGCGTTTGCTTCTGGAGCGTCTTTCAGTCGAAAGAGCCTCCTGCTCGCCACTGTGACCGATTGGATCGTTCCGAATGGTTGAGCCAAGTTGGCCGCCAAAGAAGCCAAGGCGTCCGCATGTGTGTTCTTGGAACGTAGCACATGCTCAATGTGGAAACTCTCAAATGATTCCACTAGCCGGGCGGCCGCCTTGTGGAGTGGGATCAGGTCTTCGTTTCTAACCTCATATTCGCCTATCATCTGTTTGACGATGAGCTGGGAATCGCCGTAAGCTTGGAGATGCTTTATTCCTAGCTCTTTGGCCAATTCGAGTCCGATAAGTAATGCGTTATACTCGGCCACATTGTTGGTACATGGCTCTGTCAAAGAGAAAGCCCGTGGTAGCACGTGGTTGTGTGGGGAAGTGAGGACCACCCCCACTCCCGCGACAATAGAGCCATCCGGGGCTACGCGAGACGCGCCGTCGAAGAACATCTGCCACATATCCGGTAACGAGGTTACGTTGACTACAAGTGGCTCGTCCGGCAAGTCTTCAAACAAGTCGGTCTTTGTTCCCAGCGGGTGACTGGCCATGAGATCGCATATGGCCTGCCCTTTGACTGACTTCTGTGGCATGAAGTGAATGTCGTACTGGGAGAGCAGAAGCGCCCACCTAGCTAGGCGCCAATTTAACGCCGCAGGTTGTGTCATGAAGACACGAATGGGATTCATTCGTGAGATGACGTGGATTGTCTGGCCAACCAGGTAGTGTCGCATCTTTTGGATGGCGAACACCAAGGCCAAACATTCTTTTTCGACCATCGGGTACCGCTGTTCGGCGCCTTGCAGGGTCCTACTGAGGTAGTAGATGCCTTGCTCGTGGCCGGCGTCATCGTTTTGTGCCAAGAGAGCACCGAGAGAGTGCTCCATGGCCCGAATGTAGATGAGAAACGGTTTCCCTGAAATTGGCGCAGCGAGGACCGGCGGATTTGAAAGGTAAGCCTTGATGTCCTCGAAGGCCTGCTGGCAAGGCTCGTCCCACACGAAGGAGGTGCCTTTCTTCATAAGTTTGGAGAACGGCTGACACTTGCCCGAAAGATTTGAGATGAATCTTCGGATATAGGCCAATCGTCCTTGGAGGCCTCTCAATTCTTTGAGGTTCCGGGGTGGTCGAAGTTCCTGGATAGCTCGCACCTTGTCTGGATCAATTTGGATCCCTTTCGTCGTGACTACGAAGCCGAGGAATTTCCCGCTAGCCATCCCTAGGAATGACTTAGTGGGATTCATCTTGAGTTGATGAGTCCTCATGAGTTCAAACATCGCCCTCAAGTCTTGGAGGTGGTCGCCTTTGTGGCGACTTTTCATGACCAGATCGTCTACGTAGCATTCCACCGTCTTTCGTAGGTGCTCTCGAAAGATCATACTCATGGCGCGTTGATAGGTCGCACCGGCATTCTTGAGTCCGAATGGCATGACGGTGTAGCAGTACACCCCCATAGGGGTTCTGAACGAGGTGTGTTTTTCGTCCTCGGGGTGCATTTTGATTTGATTGTACCCCGAGAAGCCATCCATGAAGGACATCCTCTCGAACCCGCACGTGTTGTCGATGATGACATCCGTGATGGGCAAGGGGAACTCGTCTTTGGGGCACGCCGCGTTGAGGTCTCTGAAATCGATGCAGATGCGGATCTTACCGTTTTTCTTCAGCACTGGAACAATGTTAGCCACCCAGTCGGGGTGTTGTTCCTCTCTGATGAAGCCGGATTCGATGAGCTTCTTTACTTCAGTCTCGATCGCCTCCATGATCTGGGGGCGAAACCGCCTTTGCTGCTGCTTGACTGGCTTGGCGTCTGGGCTGATGTTGAGGCGATGTGTGGCGACCCGCGGATCCAAACCAGGCATATCCTCGTAATTCCAGGCGAAGACGTCGATGTATTCTCGTATTAGGGCGATGAGATCCTCCTTTTCTTGAGGAGGCAGGCTACCACTGATGAATATGGGCTTGGGACTTTCGTCGGTGCCCATGTTCACTTGGAGGATTTCGTCCTCAGTGGGCGGTTCTCGCTGTTCGAAGCGACTACTCCACTGGGCGTTAACATGGCGATCCCATGTCTCGTCATAGAGCGGGAGTTGTTCATCTGTCGCCATCTCGGCAGGGTCCATTGTAGCCATGTTGATCGTGAGGCCATCGAATAGGTCCCTCACGCTGACATCTGAGTCCCACGCCGAGGTTTCCGACGACTGATCTCCTGAACATGCATAGTCGGAATCTTCGTCGATGTGGAAGCATAAGTCGGACGAGGAGGAGGAGTAGCCTAAGCCTCTCCTAGTCCGGTTGAAATAATTCGAGGGTTTCCCCTTAGGTACGTAAGCAGGTCGGATGACCGTCTTGCGTCCTCGGCCGTAATTGAGGCCTTCTAGGCGAGTGAGGTCGTACCCCATGTCGCTCATCATGCGTCTTGCAATTCGACTGTATTGCGAAAACTGGGGTGCTGGGTCTTCGTCTTCGGACTCATCCCAGAGCGTGCGCAAGGGCTGATCGATCCGGCCGAAAATAATATCTTTTCGATATTTGTTTCGGGCTGGCACAATGAATACAGCTCGCGACGAGTCAATCGGCGACCCCTTTGCGGCGTACGACGAGCAGACCGGCATGTGCAGGGAAGGATCTCGGTAGAGTTCCGACCACAGGTCGTTGGGTTCATCGTCCTCTGACGTAGAACAAGACGACACATAAGCAAAGTCGGATTTTTTATTGACGACAATCTTTCCCGCCTGAACAGCGTTGGTTACATGGTGACTCTCGTAACCAATTACAATTGACTCGAAATCGTTTAAGATTAGATTATCGCCGTACTCAGGCTCGCTGTCCGCCTCGTTGCCGCTTTCCGGCTCCTTAATCGGTGGTTCGACGGAGTCTTGATACAGCAGAGAGTCGGTGAAGTAGTTTTCGACGCCTTTGAAGGGTTGTCTGTCGGCCACCACCGTCTTCACGCGCTCGTAGTCGTCCACGTACTTCAAACATTGGTGCAGAGTGGATGGGACTATTCGATTGCCATGGATCCACGGGCGTCCTAGGAGCATGTTGTAGGAAGGCTCGGCGTCAATGACATAGCAGGTCACCTCTGTCTTCATGTCGCCTATGCGGCATTTCAGGCGGATTTTGCCCAGCGGCCGCGTCCCTGTGGCGTTAAAGCCAAAGATGGTTGTGGTGGTTGAGGACAGACGCTTCGGCGGTATTCCCAAATGCTTGATCAATTTCAGAGGCACGATGCTCAGTGCGGAGCCCGGGTCGACTTGGATCCGATCCACTCTCACCGATCCGACATAACCCGTGAAGTACAGTGGTCGATCGTGAGTCGTACTCTTGATGAGCATATCTTTAGGAGTGAAGGTGATGCACGGGACTCGTCTATCCGAGACCTGGCAGCAATTCGCACATTCTTGTTCCGCCTCCGTCTTTTTTAAGAAATGGGTCGAGAAAGCCTCTGAATCTGCCAACGCCTCCTGTAGGGCCTCCCGAGTTGACCTGGATAGTCTAAGGAGGTCGTACATGGTGATTCGCGCCGGGATGCTTTTCAGTTGTGCGAGCACGTTGAACCGGAAAGGTTGGCGGCTTGAGCTGGGTGCATCTGGATTGGGAGGGGTTATGGCGGTTGGCCTCGCGGGAGGTCTTGCCGCGTTCTCCACCCTCGCGGGGTATTCTTTGGCGAACTCTTTTCTAGCCCTCGTGGCGAAGACGTTTGTATCTTCTTCGGAGTCGGTAAGGGCGGCCATCGCCGGGCTGTCTCCGTCTGGAATGGCAGAGACAACGTTGCAATGCTTTCGTTTGGCCTCCTTCGGCGGTCGCGCGGTCCATTGCTCGTCGTTGAGGAGGTCTGGGTGGACCCACATTATTTGCCCCGATGGCAGGGTCTGTGGTACCAAGCCCTTCTCCCGCTGGTTGTGAGGATCGTCATTGGTGACCCTCAGAACCGCTTTGGGGATGGGAATCACCCCCGCTGGAGCACGAACTTCTGGGAGATCTGTTCCAAAGCTCAAGGTGATCATGTTCGTGGTCACCTGCTTTTGAACCTTCTCTTTCTTCAAGACCCCTGCATCGTAGAGGGCCTGGAGTTTGTCCTTGAGGACGTAACATTTGGTTGTGTGGTGACCAAGGAATCGGTGATAAGCGCAGTAGGTCGGGTCACCGGTTTTGTCTACCTCCTCAGGCTTCGTAGCCTCAGGCAGCTTGATTCGACCACTCTTGAGCAGAGTATCGAGCGTTGCCACCACCTGGTCCTCTTTGAAGTCATAGTGCCGTGGGGGGCGTTGTTCAAATTGCCTAGGCTTCGGTTTCGGAGCAGCCTTTGGCGTTGGAGCAGAATCAACAGCCATGATCTCCTTTCCTCTTGTTCGAGGGGGATTCTTTGGCGCGGCTGGTTCTGCAGCTCCTTTCTTGGGTTGGGGTTCTTCGGCCTCCAGCCTTTTGATCATGTTTTCTACTTGTTCGCCTTGACGAACAAGTTCTTTCCATGTCCGGGTCTCCACCGCGCCTATTTTGGATAGGACATGGATCGACAGGTTGTTGCGACACATCTCAATTAATGTTGCCTCGGAAACTTGATCCCGACAGTGGACCGATCGGTTCCGGAATCTCTTCACGAAGTCATTGACCGACTCCGACTTTCGTTGTTTTTCAGCGAGGAGAGTGGCCATTGATACTTCGGTGTCGTCGTCGAAGAAGCGGGCTAAAAAGAGCTTTTCGACGTCGGCCCACGCTTTGATGGTGCCGGGTTCCAGCTTGCGGAACCATTCAAAGGCCACCCCCTTGAGGGTGCCTATGAAGAGTCGTGTGAGAATGGCGTCATTTCCAGTAAGGAATCCGGTTTGTGCCATGAAGTAGTAGACGTGCTGCGAGGGCGAGCCTTTTCCGTCGAACTGTACCAAGCTGATCGGCTTGAACTTTGCTGGGTATGGGACCGTGTCCCATTCGACAGGGTAGGGGCGGACCACCCCCAGCTTGTTCATGTTTTGCTGAAGCTTCAGCGCGTTGAGCTGGTCCTGGAACTCATCGAACCTCTTGTCGCGGGTGCCCTCCCCGGTGTGTGACGTCCCTAGCGACGTCTTAGAAGAATAATCGGATTGTCGATTATCGTCGTCTTCCGTTTCCATCGCCGGGCGGTGAGGAGGTACCCATTCTCTATCCCCCGTCTGCCGAGGTAAGGGGCGTTGGATTCTTTTCTTCTTCTTCTTCTTGTTCAGAAGTTGTTCCATCATCTCCCGCAGAGAGTCGATGGTCGCCTGTTGCTCTTCGAGCTTTTGAGCGACTGTCTGGTCATGGGTAAGATCGGTCATGTGCACCCGCGCCCTCGCGTCCTGACTCGAGTGCGAAGTTTGAGACGTGGCCGCTGCCGAGTGAACCTCGTCCTCGCGGTAGGAGGGAGGGGGTACGGCGGAGTAGTCAACCCCGCTCCTCATCCTTCTGCGACTACGGGTACGCTGGTATATGCCCTCTGGCTGGTGTTGGGCGAACCAAGGATTCAGTCCCAGAATGGACTCTGAATCTGGGGAATCGGAAAATACCGTCTTGCCCTTGTCCGTCATGTTGATTGTGACGGACGAGAGCTCTGGGTCGTCAGTAGCGCGTTTCTTTTGGTGACGTCGCCTCCGACGAGAGATCCTCTGTTGAGAGGGTTGTCGAGAAATTCTCTCAAACACGGAAGGTTTCGCCGTTCCTACGCATTAGCAGTCGGCGAGCACTGTGTGAATGAGCCTTTCGCAGTGGCACTGGGGGTTCACCTCGTGTATGGTGCGCATGCGAATTAAATATTCTCGTAGATCTTCCGTGGGTGGTTGGTAACAACCCCCAGCATCGGAAGGATCACTTGGGTGAGCACACGAAGGATCTCTGGATGTGCTCTCTGGGGCACAATGGGTGGAATGTCGCGGCGTCGGAGTTAGGCGGTTTCGCCTTGACGGGCGAGTTTTCGCGTTTGGGCGAACTCTAGCGCGTAGGCGAGTTTCAGCCCTTTGTTTAGACGAGCTGGCTCGTGACGCGTCGCCTATCTCCTTGCCTTTGCGCTTATCCGCCAAGATCTCATGGCGAGGCTCGCCAGCCTTCGAGGATTCGCCTTCTTGGATAGGCCCACTCACTTGGGGTGGTTTGTTCGCGTCAGGGATATGACCTGAAAAGCGAAGTCCACCTGAGCGGGTGGTCCCCTCCTTCTCGGTTAGCGCCCCTGATTTGGAGGGCTTTCCGATATTGGGCGAGTTGCCCTCTCGTCTCTTGCTTCCCGGGTCTGTAGGGTGGTTCAGACCATTTTGTGAAGCGAAGGTTTGGGCTTTCTGCCCGACAAGCGTCTGCTGTCGCCGTTGGCTAGTTCTCCCGGCAGGGGGAAAACTTGCGTGAGCAGCGGCAGGGTGGCTTGTGCCGGAACGAACTGATGTCTCTTTCGGGACAGGTGCTACTGAGGGTCGTTTGGCGACCCATTTAGTAGACCCTTCCCCCCTGCTCTCGATATGGGACTTGGCCTCAAGAGCGTTTGGGGTGGATTTCCCTATCGGGACTCCGGTGGAGCCTTCTGGCGCGGGAGCTTTGGCCGTCTGAGGTCGGCTCCCGTGCAGGGCTCTGTGGCGCTTGCGGGACGCTCCGCCACCGGAAGAGGAGGAAGACAAGTACTCTTCGTACTTGGCCTGATCGAACTCGATTTCTAGGGACTCCACTGTCGTCCCAACAACAACCTCGTCGAACTGAGCTACCACCATTTCGTTCGAAGAAACAGCTTCTCCCACTGTGGTCGCCATCTTCTGTAGGTGTAAATTTCTGATTTTCCTGGGAAAAGGGAGGGATTTCGTTTGTATTTATAAGAAAGCTTATTACAAACTAAATCAATCTGAATTACAACAGAAGCGGAGGGAATGCCCTCCTTGTTTATATTTGTGGGGACTTTACGGTAGCTACAGGATGCTTCGCCCGGTGCTCGCGCCGGGTCTGCTTCCCTTGGACGGTTCGACCGAGGTTGTTGGAGAGCTTCAGTACTCAGTAGAAACTCTGGGTGAAGGAGTTCGAATCCTCTAGTTCGCCGGCGATTGGAGCTCGGAGCTTGGGGATTTTCCGATGGGTTGATCGATTCTCCTGTCGATCGATGCTTTTTCTCCGATCTGTCGATCCCCACTTAGGTTGCTGTAGGAAGCTCTTTTAAGTGGGAGAGGGACCGTTCGGTTGTCCCTTGAACCATGGGATGTGACCATACACTGTTCAAGGACATCCTATTGTCCCCTGTACAACAAACGGTTGTCTTTTGGGGCTACAGGTCGCGTCACGTCGTATAGGAGTGGGAAAGCCCCTCCTCGTACTCGTGACAGCGACGGCCAGGCACTCGAGTGGATCTGGATATCTCATCGAACGCCGGTGGCTCTGACCTTTTGCTTGGAACGCGATACGCTGCATTTATGTGGACGCAGACGGCTCTGGCAACCGTCCGCTCATTTGTGCGGCGAGGTAACGAGTGACCATCCGGCGGTCCTGAGGTGCTGTACCCTTCCTCCCTTCACCCTATGTCTGAATAGGAGCGGGAGAATGGACGTTGCGTGTCTGAGCAAGCTCTGGGTAGCTTTCGGCGCGTCATGGCTTCGGCCTCCCATTCTGACGGGTGAGGCGACCTGCATTTATGAGTCTACAGGCTGGTTCAGCGCCCGTCTCGTTCGCTTGAATTACGGACTGCCGTCTGACGAACTTGGGGCACTGTGCCTCCTTACCTTGCATCATGGGAGGCAGAGAAGGCTTGTCCCTGGAAACCTGGTTTTCGGCTTACGTAGGCGGACGTGGCTCCCTGCAAGTGGCTTCGGCACACGAGGGCGGATTTGAGTATCTTCCTTGCGGGCGGATTCATGCGATTTGGAGTATGCGGCCAATCGTGGGGTAGTCGCGTGTCAGCGAATCCGTTTAGTGGCTTAAGAGGGGGTGATCCTGTTCTGTGGGCGAATTCGTTCACTTAATCCGCCGCGGTAATTTTTACCGTCTACACCCCAAAAGCTTCAAAGTCGTGGACATGAGCTTCTCCTTGGATGAATATCCGTAGAGTGTGAAATAGGTCTCCATCCGCTCGATCCAATCATCAAGCCTCTCGATGTTGACACTCCTATCATAAACAGGAATCTCCACTTTGAAGTCTATCTTTAAATTCGGGTAAGAACCCTTACCCCCTTGGTGTGAAATAGACTTAACAATACGGGCCTCCTCATCTAAATCAGAATCCTCGCCTTCTCCATCGGGCTCCACAAGTTTCTTCTTGCCTTTTAAAGATTCCTCCTTGTTTCCTTTGTCTTGGATAAGATTGACAAGTTACACGAGGATCAAACTCATTGTCTCCATCTGCTTCTCCAATGCATCTAGCCTTGCTGAACTGTCTCCTTCAGTCATCTTTTTCTTCCTTAATTTCTGAACTCCTTCTAATGAAATAAGGATCTCTCTTAGCTTCTTGTATTGTGATCAAGTCAGGATCATACACAGGACGCCCCCTCTACTAGATCTAATCGCTCTGATACTAATTTGTTACGAGTCACCGTGTGAGCACCTTTGATCGCGCAATTATCAAAGGTGGGTTGAGAAGAAAATAACAAGAACACAAGAATAATTTAGTGTGAAGAAAAATACCTTCACTAGATTATGAGAATAAAATAACTTATAATCTCTCACAATCTCACTAGAATTGAAGAACAATCTCTCTCAATTATCCCTGTACAATCTAATCTCTCTTGCTTGTTTTAAAACCCTAAAACAATCCCTTTTATATGTGGAACAACATGGATGGCAAAGTGGTAAATAACCAAGGCTAAACCCCACAGGAAAATTTGTAAACAGAAACCCAAACAAACTAGGAAACCATCAATGAGTCGACTCACGACTGAGATAAATTGACTCATCCGAAACTGGACAAAACACAAAACCAGCAATGAGTCGACTCATGACTGAGATGAGTCGACTCGTCAGAGACTGGTGAAAAATGGCTGGGTTTCATAAGTCGACTCATGACCAGCATGAGTCGACTCATGACCAGCATGAGTCGACTCAACCTGATGCGTCGACTCATGTACATGTTTAAGTCGACTCACAGGCTGAAAACTGGATGCTTCGATTCTTCAATTCGCTCTCTCGTTTCACACTTCAACCCGCGTTCCATTGTGCTGTTTTACACCTCCATTCTCAAACTACCATGAGAATCATCTATCCTTAAGCTCCCATGAGGATCACTAAGTTCCAAAGAGAAGATACACCTGTATCATTTTTAGTGCTAGGATGTTGAATATGTAGACTTCGACATTATTACGGGAATAGGCCACCTGGCAGCATGTGTTAAATGTAGACTTATCTCTAATTAGGGATCGAGATAAAGGTCCCCATGCGTGTAATGTATGGATTCTGGTGCTATTATCAACCTGCTACGATATTAAATACGTAGACTTTTGTCATTTTCACGGGGAAAGACTAATCGGTGACTATATGCACGGGAAATTATGAGAAACTTGATGTAGGCGTATAAAATTGCCTATAGGTCCCTTAGCACAGCTCGGCACGGCGATTCGACAAACCATCGAATGACGAGGCAACGAGGTCAACAAATCGCACGCGAGCAACG
Source organism: Asparagus kiusianus (assembly GCA_022839385.1). NCBI lineage: Eukaryota > Viridiplantae > Streptophyta > Magnoliopsida > Asparagales > Asparagaceae > Asparagus > Asparagus kiusianus. The sequence goes on from BQKN01001100.1 coordinate 413,021, forward strand.
GAACGCATCCATTCGCGTGCGGAATTAAGCCAACGGTTCGGGGAATCAATGAGTCATCTAAACAAGAGCGAACTCGGATGAATCACGATCGAATCAAGGTCAGTTTTGGACTCGAAATCAGAAACCGGATTTACTACCGAATTGGGTCAACAACACAACAGGATCACGGACAGAACAACTGAAAGACAGAAAACGATGGAACCTAACACCTAGAGGAGGCTCGGCCGAAGCCGAGCCGTCTCAAGGTGGCTCGGCCCAAACCAAGCCACCTTGAGGTGGCTCGGTGGCCGAGCCACCTCAAGGTGGCTCGGCCCAGAGCCGAGCCACCTTGAGGTGGCCGGCCCAGATCTGTGCCCAGGCACAGATCTGGGTGCCTATAAATAGACCAAGGGGTTCATTTGTTGAGAGGACTTTTTGGGGAGCCGAAACTCTGTCGAATTGAGACCTCATCTTGGAGTTTTTGAAGGCTTGAAGACTTGGGCATTGAGATCTGGTTTTTGGTGAGCATCCGCGTCACAAAAGGCAGGAGTTCGAGAGAGGAAATCAGATCTAAGATCTACGTAGGCACACTCCGGATCAAAGCTTGGTCTTTGATCTCGAGATTTGGGCGATTTGTTCCTTGGTGAACCGATTCCCCCGGCTATTATTTCCTTAGTGGAATAATATCCGTCGTACTGCGTAGATCCGTCCGGATCTAGATCGTGTGGTGGTCAACGGATTAACCATCGGCGCAGGCAAACAACCCACGCAAGCGAGCGACCGCAAAACAGGAGCTCGTGATTTGTTCGACAAATAAGGAAAGTTGTAATTTTTACTTTTTGTTGATTTCTTGTAACCGGATCTTATAAAAAGACCGGAACTTTGTAATCGATAAACAATTACTGAGTGTGCAATGGAATCATCAATGAAGAAGGCTACAGTTTTTCCCACGAACAATCTGGCGACCACAGTAGGAGCCACCGATCTCGCTGCCGAGATCGGAGCGTCGCAGCCGCGGATCTCGATCCCGGTCATAGAGGAGGTCGAATACGAGTTCGACCAACATAAATACGAGGAGTACATGTCCTCGTCTGGATCAACCTCCCCCCATAAGTCCAAGTAATCCAAGAAGTTCTCCTCCAGGAGGAAAGTTCGTTGGTGCGAAGAAGTTGAAGCTACCAACGACGACTTCACCCTGATTGGTGCCGAAGTTGCATCGGGTGAAGCTCTACCGGCCTCCAAGCAGGTCAAATCCGCCATTGAAGGCGTGGTGACTCTCTCTAAGAGAGCTCGCCAGAGGCAGCGTCAACGCCTTGCGAAACAATTCGCAAAGGCCATGGAGTCTGTTGACGGGGTCCGCTACAATGCGGATCTGAAGAGCAAAAGAGGCAAACAGCCTCAACAGTCAATGAATGGTGGTTCTTCCAAGCCGCCAACGATGGAGTGGGTCCGTGTCAAACGGAACCGTTCGACGCTGGAGGAGCGCATCCGTAAGCACCACGCATTATCAACGTAGGCACGGGCTAAAGCTGAAGAAGCCCGTCGAAAGCTACAGCATAAGGTGGCCAAGAAGCCGCCATCAACACGCAAGGTTTGGAGGCCGAAGTCTGAAACGGCGGTTCAGACCAAGGAGCAACAACCGCAACCGTCGAAAGTGCAACTTCCGGCGAGTCAATCCAAACCGCCGATGACTTCCACAACTGCTCCGGGAGATCCCGCAGGACCGTCCCAGAAAAGGAAGTTGGTTTTGGAGTGCCTCGGTCCACTTCCCAAGGAACGAGGCAAAATTCTAGTTTAAGAACGTTTGGGGCCAATGAAGAAATCCCGAAGATTCAATACACTGGGGGTCTCCGCAACCTTCAGCATGACAGAGAAATCATGGCACCTAAGCGCACCACTTTGCACATCGAAGTTCGGGAGCCCGTTGAGAATTCACACCCACAAAGGCGTGTTTCGAGGCGAGTGACTCTCGAAAGCCCAAAGAAGATAATTCATCCTCAGAAGGAAACGTTGTCGTCCGATGACGATGACGTTATACCTGGGAAATCGTACCAACACACGATAGGTTGCTCCGACTTTCAAACGGATGAGATGTACTATCATGCTAGGGGTACGAGCAAAACCAGAAAGAGAAGTCCTCGAAGGCTAGAAACTCAGTGCCCTTGTTCAAAGCTCATTCGGGCAGTACTGTCTGAATGCGACTGCATCAAGGCAGTCCCCGAGAGAGTTTCGGTGTTCGAAAGACTTAGTACCGAAACGCCGAAACCAAGGTCTAGGCGTTTCTGATGAAGAAGAACGGTGGTCGAAGACGGTGAACATTCGAGGGTCACCGCCAACATGACCAGCAAAGGAACATCAGCTCAGGACAACCCCGAGGCAATTCCAGAGGTGCCCCGACGTGTAACTCGTCTTCAGTCCGGAGCTATCATTCGTGCAACGTATGGTAGGGTTCGGACAAGAGTACCTTCGGGAGATGAAGAATCAGATACCGACTCAGCAATTGCGTCTGACAATACCGTGTCCAGTGAAGGACAACCCCGCGAGTCATTCATGATAAGCGCGGAGCAAGTGGCCAAGATGCTCGAAGAAGCCATGGGCAAACAACAGGAAAGCTTCAGATTCGAAATACAGATGGCCATGCAGAACATGAGAGAGATGCATGATCAACAGATCCAAGCACTGACGAACCAGCAAGGCAAACCAAGTCGTCGTAACCAAGTTCATCAGGAAGATGAGGATACAAATGGAGCTCATAACGCCAATAATCCTCCCGTCAATGCAGGGGGTGGTAACGAGAATGCTAGCGAAGACACAGGTGAAAGCCTGAAAATTAAAAACCTCAAGGGCAAAATCAATACATTAATTTCCGCTCAAGAGACGAAAAAGACAGGCATTCCTTGTCCATACCCAAGAGAGTGGGAATCAATCCCATATCCGGCAAAGTTCAGTCTCATTAACTTCACGCCGTTTAATGGGATGGGATCACCCACTCAACATTTGATTTACTTCAAATCACACTTGGGGGTAATCTCTGGTAATGAGCCTCTAATGGTGCGGTCATTCATTGGCACTCTTCGTGGAGCCGCCTTCGATTGGTATCGCCGCCTCAAGCCAGGAAGCATAAACAGCTGGGACGACATGGAGACTAAGTTCCTCACAAATTTCTTCGGCGACGACACTGAGATATCTATCGGATCGTTGCTCGATGAGAAGCAGAAGGACGGGGAGCTAGTCGACACCTTCGTCAAAAGGTTCCGGAATAAGGCGATGAATTGCCGGGACCCGATCAATGAGGAGTTCATCCTCCAGACCTGCCACAACAATCTTTCGCTGGACGTGTTGGAAGCAATGGGCACAGCACCATCCAAGACATGGAAGGATCTAAAGGTCCGAGGGGAGCAAGCTGAGCGATTCCTCCGGAGAAAGAAGGCGGAGAGAGGCCAACCGGCAACAAATCCTCCGAAACAAAACTTCGTCCCAAAAGGGAAGGGTAAGGCACATGCTAACGCAGTTGATGCTAATCAAACTTTCCAACTGCAATCTCAGCAGCAGCCGCAGCAGCGAGTGCCACAACAATCGCAGCCGCATTGGCAGCAACGGCCTCAGAAGCAGAAATCTTCAAAGCCGAGGTTTCCTAAAGTGTACTCCTTCAAAGATGACGAGGTGCCCGCCATCTTCAAGTATTTGTTGGAGAACAACAAAATCCAGCTGCCGGCGATTATAGATCAAGAAGGGGCCAGCAAAGTGACGGATCCGAAGTACTGCGCGTATCACAGAGCAGTCCATCACCCTACGAGGTCATGCTACCACCTTAAGGACAAGATCCAGGTGTTGATTGACGTAGGGGTCATAACCCCAAAGCCTACCAAGAATGTGGGAGCAAACGCAGTGTCGATCAGCTTTGGATCGGTGCCCACGACATGGTTCGAGCCAAAACGCGTCACCAAAGTCGGGATGAAGACGGTGAATGATGACCCGCACGGACAACGCCAAAAGGGATTTGTGCCACACACAGCCCCAAACGGCGAAATTCTCTGGGTTCACCCCGACCTAATTGAAGATGAACAATGGGCCGGATCGTCATCCAAGAAGAAATCAAAAGGGAAAGGGAAGTCTTGCTGCGGAGCCTCTGCTATCCCCAGAGAAGATGACGAAAGAATCCTAGCTTTCCCGCTCTCCGAAGAAGAGCAAGAAGTCTTTGCGACCCGGAGTGGAAATGAGTATCACTTCAAATATCCATCTCCTGGTGATCAGTTAGCTGAGCAGGGAGTGACAAAACGGGGACCAGCCAAGACTCTCACAAAGCTGGGGGTGATTACGGTTCCTAAACCGGTTGAGGAGGCTCGACGACAGCCGGCGGATAAGCAGAAAGAGAAGGGACCCCAGGAGGTTCAGAATCCGAAGCAATCTCGTTTCAATCGTCCGATTGGAAGAGATAAATCGGAGAACTCGAAAACTCCGTGTATTTTCGATATCATGGCTCAATTAGCCAATATTCCGATGCGGATAACGCTATATGAGTTGTTGCGGTTGTCTAAGGAGACTAGAGAAGCCTTGCGAGAAACCTTGGATGATTCTGAAGCGTTCCTCACTCGGATTAAGCCGGCGCCTGAAGAACTAGAACTGTTAGCTCAACAGTGCAATGTAGCGGCTAAGAACCTTCCCTGCATCACCTTTACAAAAGAGGATATGCAGACGAAGAATTCGAACCATGATCGGCCCCTATACTTCGTCGGGTACATTGGCTCCAATGAAGTCAACCGAATCCAAGTGGATACGGGTTCCGCTGTGAGCATTATGCCGCTTCGCCTAATGTATAGCCTTGGCATTCTAGTCAGCAAGTTAGCATCTACAGGCACGGTCATTTACGGATTCAACAACAGCGGGTCGAGGCCTTTGGGAAAGATCCGGATAAAGTGCCAAATGGGTGATCTGAAGACGGAGGTCACGTGTTACGTGATTGATGCTGATACATCATATAACTTACTACTGGGTCGGCCTTGGATCCATAATAATGTTATAGTTCCATCCACTCTCCATCAGTGTCTGAAATATGTCGACACAGATGGTAGAGTCAGGACGGTGGTCGTGGATAAGCAACCATTTAAAAGGTTTGAGAATTACTTCACCGATTCTCTCCTTTATGGTAACGAATCCGATACAGAACCATCGGTCCAGGGCATGGACAGCAGAGAAGAAGCTGATTCCGAAGCCGGATTCGATTACAATGGTGGTTTTGTTTTAAATGATATTGTACCCTTTGTAATCAATCTTGACGATGAACAATCGTCAGATGGCAGTTGTAACTGGCAACTTGCTGATATTGAAATAAAAGCTGATTTAGAGTACTCCTTGTCTCTTGATGATGCGATAAAAGGATTAGACGATAAGCCTGAGTTATATACGCCGCTCCGATCATCTTATGTAACAAAGAAACGCCTCCAGCATTCTTTCGGAACAACCCAGATTATCCCTGCCAAAATAGGGGGACAAAAAGAAGTGATTTATGGTAAAGGAGAGAATTTTCCATTACCAGATCATTTCCTAAGGGAAGACGAGGAGGAAGACCAACCTAGTCGACATTTATCTAAGTACAGTCCGGAAGCGCGCAAGCTCATGGAAAAACAGGGATACGATTTCGCACTCGGAGAAGGATTGTACTTCGATCGAGGTTCTCGTATCCCAGCCAAAGCAGCATATGTACCAAAAGGGAAACCGTATAATTATTACCGTCACAAAAGAGGCTTAGGCTACGTTTCCTCGTTTGATGATGAATGTGGTTGGCAAATTATCGATCAAATTACTAACAAAGCCAAGGATGGGTACTCGGCAGATTCCTCAGGATGGGACTCCGACACAAGTTTGGGGGAAATGTTCAAGACCTTAATGTCCAACATGACTTCAGCTGATCCATCTACGATGGAAGAAGATGAGCAAATGCTAACGTGGGAAGACCCATGGGTCCATCATCTGAACCTGCAGTATGGAGATAGGTTTGAACAGAGGGAACCCCCCATAGAGGATAAGATAGTCCAAATTAATATGGGCAATGAAGCCAACCCAAAGCCCATATTCATCAGCGATAGTCTTCCCCCAGATAAAAAGGAGGAATTAATTGCTCTCATCAGGGAATATATCGACGTCTTCGCTTGGAATTATGAAGACATGCCAGGGCTCGACCCCAATGTGGCGACACATCGCCTCGATATCAAGTCGGATGCCAAACCTGTCAAACAACAGCAGAGACGGTTTCATCCGCAGATTATGGAAACCATTGAGGTGGAGGTTAAGAAGTTGATCGACTCAGGATTTATCCGAGAGGAACAACATCCAGACTTGCTAGCTAATATTGTCCCAGTCATGAAGAAAAATGGTAAGATCAGGATATGCATCGACTTCAGAGACCTGAATGCGGCATGTCCGAAAGATGACTTTCCCCTCCCAATCACGGACGTCATCATTGACAATACGTGCGGATTTGAGAGGATGTCCTTCATGGATGGCTTTTCGGGGTATAATCAAATCAAGATGCACCCGGATGATGAGAAGCATACAGCGTTCAGAACACCCCTCGGTGTCTTCTGCTACACAGTGATGCCTTTCGGTCTAAAGAATGAAGGCGCCACGTACCAACGAGCGATGACTAAGATTTTCCAGAAGCACCTTAGGAAAACGGTCGAGTGCTACGTTGATGATTTGGTTGTAAAGAGCCGCAACAAAGAAGATCACATCAAGGACTTGAAGACGATGTTCGATCTCATGCGGAGTCATCAATTGAAGATGAACCCTACCAAATCCTTCCTTGGAATGTCCAGCGAAAAATTCCTAGGACTCGTCGTCACCACTAAAGGTATACATATTGACCCTGACAAGGTGAAGGCGATACATGAATTGCAACCCCCGAGAAATCTAAGAGAACTCAGAGGATTGCAAGGGCGTTTAGCTTATATCCGGCGGTTCATCTCAAATCTCTCTGGGAAGTGCCAACCGTTCTCAAAGCTAAACAAGAAAGGTGTGTCGTTTATTTTGGACGACGCCTGCCAAAAAGCACTCGAAGATATCAAGACGTATCTGACAAACCCTCCTGTTCTTGTCGCACCAAAATCAGGTAAATCGTTCTTGATTTACATCAAGGCGATGAACCATTCGATAAGTGCTTTGTTAGCACAAGACGATGATAATGGTCACGAACAGGCAGTTTATTATCTAAGCCGGACCTTAGTAGGCGCTGAATCCCGGTATCCGATGATTGAGAAAGAATGCCTCGCATTGGTATTCGCAGTGCAAAAGATGCGACATTACTTGGTTGGGCAAACGATTTACGTTATCTCTAACGTTAATCCGGTACGGGTTTTTATGACGCAACCGGGTTCGATAAATTGGCGTTTAGCAAAATGGGCTCTTCTCTTGTCCCAGTATGACTTGCACTTCAAACAGCAGAAGTCGGTCAAAGGACAAGCGATTTGTGATCTTTTGGCGACAAGCACGACAACAGATACGGCAGAAGTATATGATGACTTGCCGAATGAAACCCATGAGGTTAACACCACATCGCATCAACAAGTATGGTAATTATACTTTGATGGTGCTTTGAGAGCAGTTAATAAGGCAGTAACCCCCGGATGTCCTAAAGTCTCCTCCGGAGTTGGAGTTGTCTTAGTTTCCCCGGGGAAGCATGTGATGCCTCGGGCTTATTCACTGACCGGTCCATGCTCCAATAACGTAGCTGAGTACAACGCGCTCCTTATTGGACTCAGTTTCGCCAAGGAGCTGGGGGTCGAATATCTCAAAGCTTTTGGGGATTCTTAACTGATCGTCAATCAAGTCCGTGGAGAGTATGAAGTCAGGAACCAAGACCTGATCCCATACCACCAGGAGGCCATCAAAATAGCAGATTCGTTCGAAGAGTTCTTTATCGAGTACATCCCTCGTCTCCAGAATGCTTATGCGGATGCACTGGCAGCACTAGCAGTATCACTCGCGTAGCCGCCTGAAACTGAACTGCTAGTCACAGTGAGATCACATCAACTCTGTATACCCATATACAATATGGATATCAAAGAAGAAGATGACAGAAATGCGAACGCCAAGGAGGTGAACTCAACTCAAATCGGGTCTGAGTCCCGAGATTGGCGTTTTCCCATCATTGACTATGTCCAATATGGCATTTTGCCGGAGGATGTGAAAGAAAAAGAATCTATTCGCCGAAGAGCACCAAGGTTCTTCTACAATGCCGAGACCCGTACATTATACCGTCGAGGGTATGATGATTTGCTCCTCCGATGCCTTTCGAACGAAGAAGCAAAAGAAGTTCTCAAGGAAGCACATGAAGGAGAGTGCGGCGCGCATCAGCCTGGTCCCAAGCTGTATGATCGAATCAGAAGAATGGGATACTTTTGGACAACAATGGTCCGTGACGCGATCGAATACGCACGAGAATGTCACGCCTGTCAAGTGCATGCAAATTATATGCACCAACCACCGGAGCGTTTACATAGGTCAACCACGTCTTGGCCATTCGAGACATGGGGTATGGACATTGTCGGTCCTATTTTTCCCCCTTCAGTCAAAGGTGATCGGTTTATTCTCGCCATCACGGATTACTTTTCAAAGTGGGCTGAAGCAATTCCTCTTAAAGAAGTGAAGACGAACAACGTCATCAATTTCATTAAGCATCATGTTATATACCGACACGGAGTGCCGAGACGGATCATCCATGACAACGGTCCGTAATTCATAAGCAACGCTTTCGTCAGGTTCTGTGACAAGTTCAAGATCCAAGATGTTTCGTCAACGGCTTATTATCCCGCTGCGAACGGATTAGCTGAGGCTTTTAATAAGACGATCATCAAGATCCTGTCAAAGCTCGTGAAGACCAATAAGCAAGATTGGGACGATAAACTCGGCGAAGCGCTCTGGGCTTATCGTACCACCATACGCACACCCACAGGAGCTACCCCATATTCATTGGTGCACGGATGCGAAGCTGTGCTGCCTTTGGAGATTCAAATCCCGTCCCTTCGGATCGCTCTCACAACGGAGATGACGAACGAAGAACAGCATCAGAAGCGTCTTGAAGAACTCGAGAGGTTGGATGAAAGACGCTTGGAAGCTCAACAACATATCGAGTTTTATCAAGCCAGAATGTCTAGGGCTTTTAACAAAAGAGTCCGACAAAGAAGCTTCAAGAAGGGAGATCTGGTCCTCGCTGCTCGCCGACAGATAATCCTCAATTCCAAGAAGAAAGGTAAATTCGAACCCAAATGGGAAGGACCGTTTGTGATAGACACAGTCTACTCAAACGGTGCATACCGCCTCATTTCTCTGGAGGGCGTCAGGCAATTAATGCCAATAAATAGGAAGTTCCTGAAAAAGTACTATCCTTACTACATTCAGGATAACCCATTTATCGGGAAGTTCCTTGAAGAATATTACACTTAATATTCTAGAGGATAACCCAAAATCATTTTTCGCCACTAAAATCCCTCACTGATCAATTTCAATTGACAGTGAGTCCACCAAAAATTGTCCTTCTGGCCCTCTTGACTCTTTCCATGAACAAGAGGTCCACTTTTAGTTCGGAGTCCCCTTTCGATAAACGAAAGAACTCCCTCTCTTTTCTCTTTGGTTAAACCTTCTCATAGTTATAACCAAAGTTAAAATTTCATTTCAATAAACGAAAAACTCATCTAGATAACCGATCCTATAAAAGGTATGCTTATTTAGATCTTCTGGATTCTCGGAGTGGAGATCCCACTTCTAGTTTCCTTCTTGCACTGGAAATAGAATATAAAATTCTTCCTTTCCAGAATCAAGGAACAGAATATAAAATTCTTCCTTCTTTGTTTGGGGAATAGAATATAAAATTCTTCCTTCCCCACACCAATCCTTTTTCAAGAATTTAGGATTCATCCTAGGAAGTTTATCCCGAATCCTAAGTAGGGATAAGTCTGCGCCTAACACGCGCTACCGGTTTAGTCTTTCTCTACAGAAGAAGACACCAGAGTTCGATTCTGGGGTATTTTATCCCAAAACCTAAGCAGGGATAAGTCTGCGCTTAACCCGCGCTGCCGGTTAGTTCTTAACCGTTAAAAAGAACACCAGTCCGTATATTCAACATTGTGGCAGGTTGTTATTAATAACACCAAAATCCATGCCTCATACGCATGGGGAATTTCATCCTGAATCCTAAGAAAGGATATGCCGGCGCCTAACACGTGTCGCCGGTTTAGTCTTTTTCCCGTAAAAAGAGACACCAGAATTCGATTCTGGGGTATTTTATCCCGAAACCTAAGTAGGGATAAGTCAGTGTGTAATACACGTTGCTGGGTAGCCTATTCCTATGACAATGGCGAAGTCTATGTATTCGAAGTCATAGCACAAAGTCTCAGA
>BQKN01001100.1:423401-498368 GCA_022839385.1 Asparagus kiusianus
TCAGAGAATTCAATCTCTGAGCGCAACGTTACATGCGAACGGATTTAAACAATCCGCATGATAGCCCGATTCAAACGGTAGTCGGTAAAGGCTCATCAAACCCGTTGATGGCTGAGGGTTTGCCAAAAATCCTATGAGTATTATGGTCAATCGTTTCAAACGGAATGACGAATCATAATAAAGATAAAGATGAAAACCAGTTTCACTAAGGGAATCAAAAGTCAAAGTACTCAGCAAACAAAATCATACATCAAGCCCATGACCAAAAATCTGCTGACTGATCTTAGACAGCTTCTCATCATAAGCTTGCCTAAGTTCAGCTCTGATGGACTCCTCAGTGGTGGTTAAAGTATTCGCAGCAATCTCCTCGGTCTCAACTAGCTTCTGCTTCAAAGATTTCAACTCATCAGATAAGGCAGTGTGGGTTTGCTGATCCTGTGCTTTCGTCATCTGAAGAATACCCAAAGTCTCCTCTTTTTCACGAAGTACTCTTCTGAGCTGGTCTATCTCGGTCGCACAAGAGGTAATAGAAAGGTCGAGCTCGGCAAGCGAAGATGATCTAGCAGCAAGACTGGTCTCAACTCGATCTACTCGGTCCCACTGCATCTGAATCTCCAGCTCAGCAAGAATCCGAGCCTCGCACAATGACTGTAAGAAGGTATCCAGCTCGGCAGCAAAAAATGAGGAGGCACCTGCATCTTGGAGCTCACGAAACATCTGAAGCTCATGCTCTAGGTAATCGAGGTCGTCAACTATAGCCTTAGCCAAATCTGGATATCCTACTTCCCTTATCAAATTGACTTTGGGATCAAGGAAAGGCTTGAATTGGCGAAGAAAAAGTCCACCGTGGAAAAGCTTGCCAATCATAGCATTTACGAAGGAGAAGAAGGAGCGAAGCTCTATGCAAAGAACGATCTTCTCAGGATCGTTGTCCGATAGCAACTCCTTCACAAGGACATGGAGCCGAGAAGGAGACCCTACACAAAGGAGGAAAAATCCGTCAAAAATGCCTTGAGGAGGAAATAAATAACATTCTCAGTTGCTTAATTCATACCCTCTTGAATCACTGGGGGTAGCGGAGGTGTTACCGCTGTGGATGTATCAACTGGTATAGTTGGTCTCACAGTCGACTCAACAGGGTCATCTCGACAAAAACTCCTGTCAAATACAAAACAGAATTCTCAGAAGCATCACATTATAGCTGCATTAGTCAAAAATTGGCTAGTCCTATAATTAACTTGGGAGGAAGCACGAACCTTCAAAAGAACCATCCTCAAGGTTCTCAGGGAATGTGGACTCAGGAAACATATCTCCAGGCAACTGGTCATCAATCTGAGGAGAGCCACACATGAAGTGAAGCATAGGAGTGTCCACAAGCAAGCCTTCCTCGTCAAAATCATCAATCGAGAAGTCTGACACAAGAAAGTATAAGTTCCAAAGAAGAATGAAGAGACTACAACCAATAGAAATGAGTTACCTTTTATGGGTGCATTAGCCTCTCTATTCCCGAGATCCATGTTCGCCTCCTGCAAGTCATCTAAAGGAGCAAGAAGCACAGAGACAATTAGGGAATGCACAAATCCCGAATCATTCGACTCCTTTGTGTGCCACCTAAAAGATACATTGTCAATGGTAGATGTACCTGGATTCGCTGAATCGGGTCCTACGTTGATGTCCTCCCTAACGTCGGCAGCTTCTGCAGGCCTTTCTACCTGGTGTGGTGGGTCAGGCTCGCCAGAAGATACAGGAATAGGATCAGGACTCATCTCGCTCTCCCCACGCTCTCCTATATAAAGATGGAAAAAGCATAAGTTGAAGTTCTGAATAATCAGCAGAATGGTCTACAGGGTAGATGTTACCTCCGTCACTAGCAGGGTCAACACCAGCCAAATCCATATCAGATGCTCGAGAAACTGCACGCGGCTTGCGGGCTAGTCTCTTCCGCCTAGCAGCAGGGACAATAATCGAAGGTCTCGCCTGGGGAGGAGGACGGAACTCTTCATCCTGGTCAGCTGTGGTCCCTAAGACATCAAACCATTATCAGGTTTAATAATTCTGGAAGACAGAAGAAAAAAAATGGGTAGTTAACCTCGCTCGGAAAAGTCCTCGTAATCTTCAGGATCTCCGCCTGAAGCCTCGTCTGCAGAATGGAAAACCCTCTTTCCCTCTTCATTAATCCGACGAGTCTTATTCTGTATCCTTTGTGACCAAGCGTTTTCCCAAATCCCACGAGAATCAGCCTGAGAAGCTTCCTCAGCCACTAGCTCTGCAATCGACTTCACGGGAACAGTTTTATTAGCTGCTAACAACCACCTGCAGCTTAAGAAGGTGAGATTCAACTGCCGCTCTGCACTCGGGAGACTAAACTTAACACCAGTGCAACCTGTCACGGTCCACAACCATGCTCGGAGACCGTCCACCAAACCACCATGGGTCCGAGGCTGTTGACGTGGATTCCCCACATAAAGCTGGTCATAACCAAACTGACGGGAGAATCGGCAAGGAAGATATGGCTCGATGAAACACTGATCCCTCACCCGGAAGGTCAAATAACCTGGTCTAATGTTCATTAGCCAGTTAAAGCAGCCGATATCTAAAAGAGTTCGGTACTCCCTCGGCCTCTCCTCATCAATCAGACACTCGCCATATCGGCCGAAGAACTGCGGGAAGCAAGTGGAAAATGCCCAACATTTGTGAACCTGCAGCTGCTTTCTGATTTCAGGGAATCCTCGCCCCTCCCACCTGCCGTGCTCAAGCAACTGTAGCAGGGGAACAGAATGGTCTGCTGCACTAGGTACCGACATCATATCAGGACGATGAAGAACGAACCAAGCCATCAAATAAGTGTATGGGAGCTCCACCTTAGAAAGAGGAATCTTAGCCGACGGCTCATCTTCTTTCTGGGTGAAAGCGCTAGAAATCTGTCGAAGCCCTCGATGAATATTAGCTACCATCACTAGAAGAAGCGAAAGTTCCTTCTTATAGACAAGCTGAACCGCTGGGTAGAGCACTTCCAATGGCATAATGTCACTGGACTGATACGGGACCACGCATTTCTTCAACCAGATAGCGAGATAACCAGCGAGAAGGGTCATCGGCTGAATCGAGGCGGTTGCATGCCACAAGAACGATTTAAACTTGGTCCCTGCAGGAAAGCCACCCTCGGGACTGCTGATGGTATAAGAGTGAGCGTCAATCTTCTTCAACAGACCATTAACCTCTGAAGGAGTAAGTGTTGCCCGCTCGCAAATAGCCTCGCCAGAATGACTCTCTAGATTCCTGAACAAGTAGCAAGCGAACTGCTTCAGACTCACATGTGACTTAGTCCTCTTCGCTAAAGGCTCAGACTGTGCCAAAGCGATGTGGTAGTGACATGTGAGATCCCATAAAGTCTCGTAGCGGTCGGGCATGCGATCCTTCAGCCGATTCAATTCATGATTGGAAGGAAAGTATTCCTAATATAGCATCTGACCCATAGGCAGACCAGAAATCTTGTGCATCTCATGAAGAGCCAAGCCCAACTCTCCGTGTTTAGTTAGAAAAGTGTTCGAGTCCGGGTTATAAAGCTCGCATAAAGCAAAGAAATGCTTAGCACTGACAGGTAAGCCATGCATGGTGGAACGAATGGCAGCATATAGGCCGCAAGCGTGCAACTCCTCACTCCATTGGCTGAGGACATACTTCGTCATACGAGCCCACCAGAACTTGTCCAAAGAATGGACCCAGCCATAGAATCTGTGGCGCGTCGCAGGCATCTCCCGTCCCAAGGTAGCGAGGCGATTCCTCAGAGTAGAAGCAGAGGAAAGAAATTCATTACGGGGCGGTGCATCAAGCCCTAATACTCCAGGACGCAATCCAATGATAGGACTCCTGCTCGAACCTGGAGCTGCCTGATGGGTGATATATCCACAGAGGACACTCTCATGCTCCTCTGTCAAGCGCCACGACATCTCCCGTGCAACAGCTTGACGCCTGAGCTCAGTCAACGAGCGGTGTCGAGGAATCTTCGGCAAATATAAGAAACCAACGCCATTTTTATGAAGCCACTGCTCGGCTTCAATGAGCACTGCATCAGGATCTCTCACGGAGTCGCCAAACAAATAGTCAGTCTTCCTGAGAGGCTGAATGGAACTGGCATCCTTCACGAAAGGCGCATCCGTAATCAACTGTCGAAGAGCTCAATGTCCATCTTCCTTCACCACTTGGGCAACCTCGGTCGGCGTGCCCAAAGCAAACTGAGGAATAACTGGAATAGGGGAAAAGTCATCGGAAGTCGAATAGTACTCGCCACGACGTCCGTACACTGTATGAGATAAGAACGCTCCAGAGGGATATCCCACTGGAAATGAACAGTTAAATATCTGTTAGTCTCAATTATAAAAGGAAATTGAACTCATCTTACAAATAGGTAAGATAGAGTCATTGCCTTATAAAGGGTGAGACGATTTGGCCACATTGTGCAATCACAAGATAGGGTATATTGACAATATATCCCTGCCTTATAAGGCACAATGCAGCGTCAAAACGCCCCTTTATTTTGAGATATGGTTTTGACCAAGCAAAACCTATCTTTAAAGCGTCGATCCTCACCAAGGAGAATCAAGACTCTTCCCGATTGCCTCACCAAGGAGAACAACGTGGGGTAAAAGGACTAATTTACAAATTTCCAGGAAAAAAAGGCTAATTTGTAAATTTCCAAATATTCCAAAAATAGCTCACCAGCGTAAGAAGGAGGCGCGCCATCAGCCGACGCGGTAGACGATAGACCTCTCGCAATACGAGACATGGTCACCTGCAAAATAAATTAGGGGGTCAGATCCAGAAAAGATTCCCATTTTTATTGCAATTCTACCCCCCTTAAAGATGAGTTCGAGGTACCAAATCATAAACCTAACCCTCATATGCAATCCCACAAATTCATGTACTAAATTAAACATGAAATATCCAAAATTATGGAGGATTTACTTGAGGAAAAGCTCGTGGATCCAATAAAAATCAGATTTTGAAAGAGGCTCGAACCACATGCTCGAGGGGTCTGAGAGAAATTATTATATGGAGATTTTTGAGGGATTTCTCAGTCAAGGGTCAAAAGGAAGGATGGATCTAAGAAGAATATGAGGATTTGAGGGAGACAGGATGCACGAGGGAAGAGAAATCCAAAAAATAAGGCAAAGGGGGGGCCGGCACTAGAGGGGAGAAAAGAGGGGGTTTTATAAGGGTGAACCAGCCTTGAACCAGACTGAACCAGACCGGACCAGGTTGAACCAGACCAGACCAGTCCAAATCAGTTCAAAAGGGGCTGAACCAGGCCAAACCAGGCTGAACCAGGCCAAACCAGACTGAACCAGACCAGACCAGGATGAACCAGTCTGAACCAGTCTGAACCAGTCTTGAATCAATGCTGAACCAGTCTTGAACCAGTCTTGAACCAGAGTTGAACCAGAATTCAAATTGAAGCTGAATCGAGCGTCGCAACGACTGCAAATCGACCGAGGATTCAGTCCCTTGCCTTTTCTCCCCTATCCCACATATTCGGAAGGGTCGAAAGATTTTCTGAGCCTAATTACTGCCTTTTTTGGTTCACAAGCAGACCGGTTCAGCTCATTATCAGACCGGTTCAGCTCATTATCAGGCCGGTTCAGCTCATTCGGGCACGAAAAATACTCCAATGAGGTATACGAGTATAAACTATTCCCTATTTCTTTTGAGAAGTTCCTGGAGAATATTTTCTAAAAATATTCTTAAGCATAACTCA
Organism: Asparagus kiusianus; assembly: GCA_022839385.1. Classification (NCBI taxonomy): domain Eukaryota; kingdom Viridiplantae; phylum Streptophyta; class Magnoliopsida; order Asparagales; family Asparagaceae; genus Asparagus; species Asparagus kiusianus. Next base: position 429,157 of record BQKN01001100.1, read on the forward strand.
ATAACACTATGCCGGACAACGCGTCGCAAATAAAGACTCAACGCCAACAATCGAGGGTTAGTTGAACCAACAAACACGAGCTAAAGATCAAAAAATCAGGAATCAACTTCAAGTTCGAAATTCCGACAACGGTCAGACAATAAATGCAGCACTGGAATCCCTACAGACGTTCGACAAAGCACCGAATAGCCTGAAGGAAGTGAAGGAATCCAGAACAAAAGCCATTCCAAAGTCCCATTACACCGACTAAAGGTTGGGGCAATCATATCCAAAGCATTCCAGACTCTTCTATAAAAGAGAGAGGCTGAAATACTTTGGAGGGGGTATCTGTAGGCGTATAAAATTGCCTATAGGTCCCGTAGCACAGCTCGGCACGGCGATTCGACAAACCATCGAATGACGAGGCAACGAGGTCAACAAATCGCACGCGAGCAACGGAACGCATCCATTCGCGTGCGGAATTAAGCTAACGGTTCGGGGAATCAACGAGTCATCTAAACAAGAGCGAACTCGAATGAATCACGATCGAATCAAGATCAGTTTCGGACTCGAAATCAGAAACCGGATTTACTGCCGAATCGGGTCAACAACACAACCAGATCACGGACAGAACAACTGAAAGATAGAAAACGACGGAACCTAACACCTAGAGGAGGCTCGGCCGAAGCCGAGCCGTCTCAAGGTGGCTCGGCCCAGAGCCGAGCCACCTTGAGGTGGCCGGCCCAGATCTGTGCCCAGGCACAGATCTGGGTGCATATAAATAGGCTAAGGGGTTCATTTGTTGAGAGGACATTTTGGGGAGCCGAAACTCTGTCGAATTGAGACCTCATCTTGGAGTTTTTGAAGGCTTGAAGACTTGGGCATTCAGATCTGGTTCTTGGCGAGCATCCGCATCACAAAAGGCAGGAGTTTGAGAGAGGAAATCAGATCTGAGATCTACGTAGGCACACTCCGGATCAAAGCTTGGTCTTTGATCCCGATATTTGGACGATTTGTTCCTTGGTGAACCGATTCCCCCGGCTATTATTTCCTTAGTGGAATAATATCCGTCGTACTGCGTAGATCCGTCCGGATCTAGATCGTGCGGTGGTCAACGGATTAACCATCGGCGCAGGCAAACAACCCACGCAAGCGAGCGACCGCAAAACAGGAGCTCGTGATTTGTCCGACAAATAAGGAAAGTTGTAATTTTTACTGTTTGTTGATTTCTTATAACCGGATCTTATAAAAAGACCGGAACTTTGTAATCGATAAACAATTACTGAGTGTGCAATGGAATCATCAATGAAGAAGGCTACAGTTTTTCCCGCGAACACTTGAGAATTTAATCTGTATTATTCTCTTTAACTAACTTAGAAAAAGAATGATTACTATCCTCTCAATATAACTTCTCTCTAACTGACTTAGAAAAAAACTATAATTCTCTTTATCGGTTCCCCGATTTATAAAAGAGGAAAGGATGAAACCCTCCCTTTGTTTAAAACTAGGTTCTTTCTTTGTGGTGATGGGAGTTTGAATCTTATATCCCATTGACGATCCGAACACTTCAACTGCGTGGGATGTCGGTCCTCTCTCCTTGACTTGACGCCTTGAGAACTTGCAAGACAAGTTTATAACTTTGGGCGAGTTTTGAGAACTCTTTATAAGAGTGTTAAGAACTTACAAGACAAGTTCTAAACTCTACACGAGTTTGGGGTTTTGAAAATACGGGTGAACTCTGTGTTTGAGTTCTGAAAATGCAGTGCGAACTCTGCGTTTGGTCTTAGCTACACGGAGCAACCTCTACATTTGAGTTCTGAAAACATAGGGCGAACTCTACATTTGTCTTGACAACACAGAACGAACTCTGCATTTGAGCTCTGAAAACATAGGGTGAACTCTACATTTGGTCTTAGCAACATAGAGCAACCTCTGCGTTTGAGCTTGGCAATGCAGGGTGAACCCTGCGTTTAGGATCTGGAATGCATGACAACCTCTGTGTTTAAGATCTGGAATGCATGGCGACCTCTACGTTTGAGCTCTATAAGCACTTAGCGACTTCTGCATTTGAGCTTGGCAACACGGGGTGAACCCTGTGTTTTGCCTTAGAAATGCGGGGTGACCCGTGCGTTTTGAGCTTCTAGGATGCGGAAGAGCATTTTCGCATTTGGATTTGTAGAGATCGTCAATTATAATCTCTTTTATTTGACTTTTATGCAGATAGACATCTTGTAATCTTTACACTTGGTCCTTGTGAAATGTGAGAGTCGTCAATTTATATCTCTCACACGTTGCTGTGAAAGTCTTCATATTATAACTTTCATCGACTGTTACAGAGGTCATCTGATTGTAACTTCTGCTTGTTGATGTGAAGGATGTCAGATTGTATCATTCATCATCTATTTTTGTGGGGATCAGCTATCTCCTGTAATTTTTAGACAACCTACAGAACCCCTCCAAAGTTTTTGAAAGTTTGCGGTTGACTGGGATGAATTTTAGGAATACTTTGGATCCCAAATTGATTTGAGATTTGTTGAAAGGTTATTCACTGCATCTGTCCGAAGACATCATGGATTTTGATTGTAGAAATTTGTTGAACGGGACCTGTAGAAGGATGATCTTCATGATTCTGCATACACTAGGATTTTTGACAAACCCTCAGCCATCAACGGATTTGATAAGCCTTTACTGACTACCGTTTGAGTCGGACTAGCATGTGGATTATCTAAGTCCATTCCACATGTATTGTTGTGCTAAAAGAATGAACTCTCTTAGACTTAGTTCTATGATACCGAATACATAGACTTTGCCGCTTTTTTTCCTGAGTTATTGTAGGTGTAAATTTTGATTTTCCAAAATAGGGATTTTGTTTGTATTTATAAGAATAGCTTATTACAAACTAATAAATCAAAGTTACAACAGAAGCGGAGGGAATGCCCTTCTTGTTTAATGTGGGCCTTTGGTAGCGATAGGATGCCTCGCCCAGTTCTCGCACTAGGTCTGCTTCTCTTGGACGATTCGAACGAGGTTACTGGAGAGCTTCAGTGTATAGTAGAAGCTCGTGTTGATCAAGTTCGAGTTCCCGAGCTTAATGGCTATCATGGACGAAAGCTAGAAGAGGATGCTACAATGCAAAGGTCATGCAAAGAGCCTGTCGTCAACCCCGTCAAGAGTTGAGAGCCGTGGTTCAGCTAACTGATCACTTAACTGTGAGCTAACCAAGCTGCTAAACCTCTTCTCTATAGCCGGAAGAAGTTCTTAAATAGAGGAGCTACGGCGTGGCCACTCCTTGAATCATGGGCTATGACCATGTACTATTGGGAGATACCATACTTCTCACTGGTACTATAAGCGGCTACTTGATAGGCTCAGAGTACTGTGCTCCTTCCCTTCACATCGTAGGAAGTGGGAAGGCCCTTTTCTGTACGTGGTATAGCAGCCGCCAAGTACTCTATCGAGTTTGGCGAGTTTGCCATTTGTAGGCGAATTTAGCTCTTGACTCGTGCAGGCGAGGCAAGCTTTATGCAGGCGGACCTGGCGACTGCATGGACTTGACCAATCACACGTACTGTGAGCGGCTACTTGATAGGCTCGGAGTACTGTGCTCCTTCCCTTCACGTCGTGGGAAGCGGGAAGGCCCATCCCTATACATGGAATAGCAGCTGCCAAGTACTCTAGCGAGTTTGGCGAGTTTGCAGTTTGTAGGCGAATTTAGCTCTTGACTCGTGCAGGCGAAGCGAGCTTTATGCAGGGGGACTTGGCGACTACATGGATTTGACCAATTACTCATACTGTGAGCGGCTACCTGATGGGCTCGGAGTACTGTGCTCTTTCCCTTCACGTCGTGGGAAGTGGGAAGGCTCATCCCTGTATGTGGAATAGTAGCTACCAAGTACTCTGGCGAGTTTGGCGAGTTTGCCGTTTATAGGCGAGTACGACTCTTGACTCGTGCTGGCGAGTCAAGTATGCGTGTGAGCCCTATTTTTAGTTTGTGCGGGCAACTTGAATATGCAGACGGATTTCACGTTTATCTGCTAAGGTAATTTTTACCATCTATAAGACCCCCTTCAAAGTTTTCAGACCTAAACCAACTCGCATGTGGTCTGGAACACTTTGAATAAAGAAGTTCCTAATGAGTTGGGGCGAATTTGGCTATCTTTAGGATTTTTAACAAACCCTCAGCTATTAACGGGTTTTATTTACCTTTACCGATTACCGTTTAAATCGGACTAGTCATAGTATTCCCCTCAGTATGATGAGTTATCGAGTAGTTTTTCTTAGGCTTAATACTAAGATTTTTGCTCTAACCTTTAGCCATTTGAGGCATGCGTTTGAGTTAATCGTAACTGCCAGGTCGCGATAGTCACCCATGAGTGTGTCCGGAGGGTGCATCAATGGGTTGCATTGCTCAGTAGGTCTGATCGTATAGGCAAGAATACTCCATCGTTGGTTCTAAACTTTAGATGAATCGGTCCACTCGAGATTCGTCTTCAGAGGCGAGCTAGGCCCAACAAACGAGCTGTTTGGGCAAAACTTATTTTCACTGGTGAAGCGAACTAGGCATTTGCAGGTGAATTTCGCCTCACGGGCGAAATTTGAAAATCAGGAGGGTGAGCTCGCCGTCTGTTCATAGGTGGAGTTCTTTCTTCAGGCAAAATTCGAATTGATAGAAGGCGAGCCACGTGTTCGTCAGCAAAGCCCTGTGCTTCGTGCTTTCTGGCTTAAGGTTGTGTGGATTCGTCAGGTCACATTGAATACGATTTGACAAGGCGACGTTGCTTCTGTGCGCCTTGCTCAATGACGAATCGTGGCCGTACTTTTTGACCCCGACCGTTAGATTTGGTTGCGAATGCTTTCTTGGTTTGGGTCTCGGATGCGACTCGCCCGACCCATTCTTCATTTCGACAGATTCTCTGTAACCGTTGAAAATCGAACTGCTAAGAGCTATCCGAACCGTCGATTTCAATCGTGGTCACGTCGTTCAACCGCAAACGTCTCGCCCTTAAATAGGCTTCATCTCCTTCCTTTGAAGACTACTGTGCTCAAGAATTTTTTTTTTCCAGCTCAAACCTTTCAAAGAGAAAAGCTCATGTTTCTTTCCCGACTTTCTGATATGGCGCCAAAGTCTAAGAGGTGTGTTTCGAAGAGAAAGGGCCCAGGCGATTCTTCTAGCGATGCTGCCGTTGGTGCAGTTGCCGGCGTCCCTGGAGCACATTTGGGCAAGTTCAACAACTTCACGTTGATGAATGACGCTGAATTGAGAAGACGAGCACTGTTTGTTCATCTTCTTTTATGAGTTTTGCTATTTTTTTTGGCAATTTCCCTGATTTGGGTGAATTCCCCCCTTTTCAGGCGGATTCGGCCTTTGTTAGGTGAATCTAGTCCCTGTCAGATAGTCTTATCTTTTATCAGGCGGATTCAGCCCTCGTCATGCGGACTTAGTCTCGCCAGGTGAGATCCGTTTGCGGCGACTCGCCTGCTTGGAGGACTAGGAAGTCTTCTGATTCTAACTACGAATTCCATTCTAATCCCTTGACCTTGTTTTGCAGCCACATTTTCTAATGAAGCCCTCCCGAAGGGTGTTGCCATCGGTCTTTCCGGTGGCTCGAGCTATGCAGCGGCCTCCCAATTCCCTCTTCTTGATCCGGTGCTCGTCTTTGGTGCTGACAAGCCGGAGGAGTTGGTCAATAGAGTAACCGATGGGCATCATCTTACGCTGCGTGAGTTGATTACTGATGCAGCATTGACAGACGTGGCCAGGGCGGAGTTGAAAAAGCCCCAGTTCATGTTTGGCAATGCCGCGACTGATCCTTCGGCTCTGTTGCTTGGAGAGAGTAAATGGCTCTGTGTCGTGGATGGGGTCTATTACTACCTTCCCAGTATGCCGTGGGGGTTTTCGATCATCGAGTTGCGGTCGCTTGCGGTCCTAAGATCGATGAACTGGGATCTAACTCCTACCCAAGATGGGGTAGTTTACGGTGTCTTTACAGGGTTGTCCGCTGGGTACGGGGTCGACAACTCTTGTAAGCTCATGAGCACCTTGCGTCCCGGCTTGCTGAATAATGAATGGCCCGTAGGAGAGACGACTGTAGTGGCAGAGACTTTCCACCATTGTTTCTTCCAGGCAGGGGGACAATTCCCTTCGAAAGACTTCAGGGCTCCAGGATGGATTCATTCTGTGCCTGGCAGTGGTACTTGGTGGTCTAAGATCACCGAGTACGTCTTGACGGAGAACTCTAACCTTGCGGGTTCCGAGCTGTTCGTAGCCATCCGAGCTACCCAGCATGGCCTGAAGATCAATGCCCTATAATTCCACAGTATCTTAGAACTCTACTATCCGGATAGTGGTACGTTCTTTACTCCCAACGGTGAGCTTAGCATAACCCTCCACGAGATGTATGATGTGTCGGGGTTGCCTTTGGGGAGCTTCCCCTATGAGGAGTACGTACCTGGTCAGGACGAGAACAAATCTTTCAAGCCGGTTTCCCCTAATGGTTGAGACGTTATGGGAGTTGCTCGGCCACTACCACATATGTCTTGACACCTTGGGCGTGGTGGACCACAAGGGAAAGAAGAAGAGGGCTCCCGGGATTAGTCACAAGAACTGGGCTGACTACCTATTCCCCGGGAACGATGTCAAGGGGAGGCTCACTCTACCATTGGGTGAGTATGACCAGGCCAAGGTGGAGAGTCAGATGGCTAAAGAGGAATCTACCATAACCCTTGAGCATGACGAGGGTGAGTTCCTGCTCTGGATGAAGGGATTTGCCACGTAGGACATGTGTGAAGGTATGCGTCATAATCCTGCTTCTGGAATGTGGGGGTGGACCCTGCATTTTGAACTTGAGATACTGGTCTCACCCTTATATTTTGAAATTGGAACATGGGTGTGACCTCGGCATTTTGGTTTTTACAACGCGGGTCTGATAAACATGCATAAGATTTTTAGCAAACCCTCAGCCATCAACGGATTTGATAAGCCTTTACCGACTACCGTTTGAGTCGGGCTAGCATGTGGATTGTCTAAGTCCGTTCCACATGTAACGTTGTGCTAAGAGAATGAACCCTCTTAGACTTGATGCTATGATTTTGAATACATAGACTTTGTAATTTTCACGGCAAAAGACTAACCAGCAACGCGTGCTAGGCATAGGCTTATCTCTAATTAGGGATCGAGATAAAGTCCCACATGCTTGTGAGACATGGATTTTGATGTCCTTTTCACGGTAAAAGACCAACCGGTAATGCGTGTTAGGCATAGACTTATCTCTAATTAGGGATCACGATAAAGTACCCCATGCGTGTGAGGCATGGATTTTGATATCCGACAACGCGTGTTAGGCGTAGACTTATCTCTAATTAGGGATCGAGATAAAGTCCCCCATGCTGTGAGGCATAGATTTTGATGTCCTTTTCATGATAAAAGACTAACCGGCGACGCGTGTTAGGCGTAGACTTATCTCTAATTAGGGATCGAGATAAAGTCCTCCATGCATGTAACACATGAATTTTTGGTGCTACGATGTTGAATACGTAGACTTTGCCACTGTTTCTTCCTGTGTTATATTTTCACTTGAAACACTGAAAGAAAATTGAAAGTGCCAAAGGTGTAGTATTAACTTGGCGTGAATTTCTTCACTTAGAGTGAAATTCAGAAACTTTCTTTATTATCACTGGGATAATTTCAGAAAATCTTTAATCCACTGGGGATTTTATAATGTAAACTTGCTATTCTTGTTGAAAAATGATTAACAAGCTCATTGGGGGTTTAACTGTTAGATGTGTGATGTTAACCTAACAGTATTTGGACCTATCGCTCTATTGAAGAGAGTCGATAAGTTGATTTGGTCGTCAGAGGTGTGATGTTAACTTGACAGGTTTGTGGACCTATCGCTCTATTGAAGAGAGTCGATAAGTTGATTTTGTCGTCAGATGTGTGATGTTAACTTGACAGGTTTGTGGGCCTATCGCTCTATTAAAGAGAGTCAATAAGTTAATTTTTTTAGAGGTGTAGGATTAACGTAACAAGAATTGGTTGCGATCGGAGCAACCTTGTGGACTTATCATCCTATTGAAGAGGATTGATAAGTGAATTTGTCAGAGGTGTGGTATTAACGTGATAGGAATTTGTGTTGCGATTGGAGCAACTTTGTGGACTTATCATCCTATTGACGAGGATTGATAAGTAGATTGTCAGATGTATGGTGTTAACATGACAAGAGAATATGTTGCGATCAGAGCAACTTTGTGGACTTATCATCCTATTGAAGAGGAATGATAAGTGGATTGTCAGAGTTGTTTGATATTAACATGACAAGAGAATATTGCGATCGGAGCAACTTTGTGGACTTATCATCCTATTGAAGAGGATTGATAAGTGGATTGTCAGAGGTGTTTGATATTAACGTGACAAGAGAATGTGTACTTGTGACTTGCACAAGATTTTAGGAATTAGCGTCTCGCTGGGGAAACTTGCTAGGTGAGTTTATTATCAGAAACAATGAGTTTTGATATTTGTGATTTGAGTAAGATTTTGAAGACTTAATGTCTTGCTGGGGAAGATTGCGTTTTGAGCAATTTTGAGGACTTATCATCAAGGATTGATAAATTGATTGTCAGATGTGTATTGTTAACGTGACAAATTAGGAGTGATGCAAGCTGCATTCATACTCTGTGGGGGTGATGGTCATCAGAAGTGTAATGTTAACTTGGCGGTGTGAAAGATTCGTTACTCTTAATCCATTGGATTCCAAGTAACCAACCATCAGTCTTGATTAAGACTTAGCAGGGGAATAAAAAGAGGTAGATAAGGCACATCACCTAGTGGGACACTATCCATGAAGTCGGAACAGAGGCACATCACCTGGTAGGCTATTATCTGATGAGTTTGACTATCAGAGGTAACTGTTAACTTGATAGTTTTGTGGACCTGCCATCCTATTGAAGAAGATTGGCAAGTTGATGGATTATCAGAGGTAACCGTTAACATGATAATTTTGTAGACCTACCATCCTATTGAAGAAGATTGGCAAGTTGATGGACTAGCAGAGGTAACCATTAACGTGATAGTTTTGTGGACCTGCCATCCTATTAAAGAATATTAGTAAGTTGATGGACTATCAGAGGTAACTGTGATAGTTTTGGTGGACCCATCATCCTATAGAAGAGGATTGGTGGGGGAGTTTGGGGGAATGGACTATCAGAGGTGATCATTAACATGATAGTTTTGGTGGACCCGCCATCCTATTAAAGAGGATTAGCAGGAGAATTTGGAGGAAATGGACTATCAGAGGTGATCATTAACGTGATAGTTTTGGTGGACACGCCATCCTATTGAAGAGGATTGGCAGGAGAATTTGGAGGGAATGGACTATCAGAGGTGATCATTAACGTGATAGTTTTGGTGGACCCATCATCCTATTGAAGAGGATTGGTGAGGGAATTTGGAGGAAATGGACTATCAGAGGTAACGGTTAACGTGATAGTTTTGGTGGACCCGCCATCCTACTTAAAGATGATTGGTGGGGGAATTTGGATGAAATGGACTATCAGAGGTAACTGTTAATGTGATAGTTTTGGTGGATTTCGTGGTTGACAGAGGTGTTCTATTGAACATGACAACTTAGAAAATTTATTGCTCATAATCGAATGAACTACGAATAAACCAACCCCCAATCTTGAACAAGTGCAGGGGGAAAAAGGATAGACATGGTACATCGCCAAATAGGCCATTATCTAACGAGTTTGACTATCAGAGGTAATTGTTAACGTGATAGTTATTGGACCTGCTATCCTACTGAAGAGGATTAGCTTCAGTGGACGTAGTATCTTCCCCTTCTAACTGAGAAGATTGAGCTTGGTCCGTTTGCTCGGGTGGATCCTGCCTACTTTGTTCTTCAGCTTTGACCCTGACAATAATCTTTTGAGCCTGTTCACCTTGAGAAATTAGTTGTTTCCAGGAATGGCATTCTGTAACCCTCATTTGTGCTAGAAGGTCGGTCTGCAAGTTATGTCAACAGGTCTCCACTAAGGTAGACTGTGTCATACCTGTCGGGCATCGAAGAGCCATGCTTCGGAACCTTTTGACGAAGGCTTTGACAGACTCCCTCTTCTTCTGCTTAGTGGTGAGAAGGGTATGGATGGAGACTTCTGTATCCTCTTTAAAGAATCTTGATAGGAAGAGTCTCTCTAGATCCGCCCACTTTTGGATACTTCCCGTAGGAAGTTTTCTGAACCATTCAAAGGCAACTCCCTTGAGGGTGCCAATGAATAATCGAGCCAGAATGGCGTCGTTTGATATCATATTCCCAGTCTATGACTTGAAATGATAGATATGTTGGTTCGATGATCCCGTGCCGTTAAAAGTTTGTAGCGTCGGGACCTCAAATTTTGAAGGATAAGGGGTTGTATCCTATTCGGCAGGATAGGGCCTAACAACTCCCTCATCTTGGAACTTGCTTCTGTCAGCAATGACATTGAGGCGGGCTTCCAATTCTTCCATTTTAGTAGATTGGAGATTCTGCTTGTTCTCAGTCTCTCTTCCTTTATCAGAGGAAGATTCCAGGTTGTGGGCTTCTTGGTCAGAAGCCGTGTCATCAACCATTTTTCCCTTCCCTTTGCTTGTGTGAGGTCGGGACGAAGACGTTTTTCCTCTCCGAGAGAATTCTTTCCTGGTTGGTGAATCTGTCTCCTGATATTTGGCCTTGACTGTGATGATTTGAGTCAACAGGGCCATGAGTTTATTGATGGCCTCCTGCTGAGATTTGAGCATGGCCTCCTGCTCGTCAAGTCTCTTCGTGAGATCTTCATGGTTTCCCATCATATAAGCAGAGCTCTCATGTTCAAAAAAAGAGCTTGATGATTGGGACTCTGCAATGGCTGAGTGTTCATCATCGGAATTGGTTCCTCTGGCTAACCTCTGATAGTTGACAAAGGGAATGGCTCCTGTTCGCATCCAAGTGCGTTGGTAGATTCCTTCAAACTCGTTAGTGATCTCTCTGACGGTCGGTGAACGACTTGTCTCAGAGTCATCGGAACTAGGAACTAATGATCTCCCTCTGTCGATCATGTTGGAAGTAACTTCAAGGTATTCATCCTCTGAAGTTTTCTTCTTGTGTGAACATCGTCGTTGGTTAGGCAAGGCAACGTTCGTTAATTGGTCGAACACCAACAGTTTGGCTGTATATGAGCAGCATTGATATCCCGAGAGGACCATAGGAATCAGTCGTTCACATTGGAATGAACGAATGACTTCTTGCATCGGTCTTTCTCTCGATATGAACTCTCTCAAATCTGTTGCAAAGACTCGAGAAGAATTACTCACTGATTGTGAGGTTTGAATTGGAACCCCCAGTCCATGATTAGACAGGACTAGCTCTTTGTAAACATGGATCTGGTTGAGATGCCTTGAATCCATAGACTTTTGACATCCGCCCATCAATCAATCTGATTGTGGGGCTAATAGGATGTAATCACCCCTTAAATCACTACTGAGTGGAGTTGTGATCCCCTCAAATCATGGGAAACGGTTTTAAAACCATTCAACTCATGTTTGAACGAGTCAAACGCAAAATCCGCGTTCTGGCGTGAATTCTGCATTCAAACGCACTGTCTGGAAGCTCGTTTGCAGCGTCTGGAAGCTGTGTTTGTAGCATTTGGAAGCTGCATTGGCATCTTGTTGGAAGTTGTGTTTGACAGCTTGGAAGCTGCGTTTGACAGCGGATGGAAGCTGCGTTTGGCAGCGGATGGAAGCTACATTTGGCAGCGGATGGAAGCTGCGTTTGCAGCTTTCGGAGGCTACGTTTGAGCTGCGTTCGTGGCTATGAACGTGATGCGTCTTGATGATGGTACACGGGGAGGACTTCCACATCTTGATTTTGAAGAGACCGTCGATTTGTAGTCTCTTTCTATCGAAGCGTTGCAAAGATCGTCATTTTGTAATCTTTGCTTTAGCTCTCTGATATGTGAGAGTCGTCAGATTGTAACTCCCGATGTTGATTGTGAATGTTGTTGATTAGAGCTTTCATCAATTGTTGTGAAGATCATCAGATTATAACCTTCATCGATCTACGTGAAAGTCTTCAAATTATAGCCTTCTGGAAGTCGTCAGATTGTAACTTCCATTATCGGTGTTTAATGGGGATCAGCTATCTATTGTGATTTTTAGATAGCCTACAGTCCCGTTCGTCCAGCGTCTGGAGAGATGCTCTTGGAAGTGTAAAGACGTCCCTGACATGAGGAAGACATTGTCTTATTTCGGTCATTACAACTTTCGATGGTTCTTCCCTTACTTCCCTAGGGGCGGATATGGCGAGTCGCTTCGGGACGTGTCGACGGTGCCCCATAACACCATTCTCTCTTGCGGCGCCTTCTGGTGGTTAGTTAACATCCGGCCGGGGTATCACGTCTTATGAACTGGCTCTGTGAGTTACCTCGAGCCTTATTTCCCTTGTAGGTTTGCCCGTCAATTCGGGTATGACCAACTCTATGTTGGGAATGACAACCCTCATTTTGATTACGAAGGAGGGTTGGTTGATGGTGCGCGAGGGTGGTTCTGGACCTACGCTGGTGGTACCAATGTGCACTTTGAACTGCCGGCTAAGGATCGCGACATTCGCCATTCGCTCCTCTACTGTCGATGGTATCAAGGTGCCAACGCGAACCCTGAGGGCTTCTAGTTTCAAAGTTCATGTTTGGCAGAGCGCGGCCATCGCCCAAGGGTAGCTACCCGCTCCTTAAGGCGAAAGGGTCGCCAGACTATGGAGGAATGGTTCGGGGGTGTCCCTGAAGAGGAGGCCGAGGATTTTCATGCTGGCTTAGGAGACTTCGGGGAATCCGCGGCTCGCGCTCTGTCCCCTCATCCTCCATTGGATCCCGTCAACATGTCGAGAGGGACAGATGAGTTGGCTCAGGTGGGTGAATGCTTAGAACAGGCTCGGGGAGCAATCACTAGGCGATTGGGGATGCCGCTCCTGGCTCCTAGCAGCTCTCTTCTTTCTAAGCGACAACAGGAGGCCGCGGTCGACAGTTCCAGGGTGGGGGTACCAAGAAGGCCCATCACGAGGAGGTGGCTGAGGCTATCGGAGTGACGAGAGGCCAGGATGACGTAGCCCCTGTGTTGATTCCCGTGGTGACTACCCTTACGGCCAGTGGTGTTACGTCCACTCCGCTTACTACCTCAGGGACGGTCCTGGTAACCTCGGAGGTTGTTCCCTCGTCATCCTCTACTAAACAATAAGTGGTGGTTTCAACCACCCCCACCATTATGCCGAGAGGTAACCCTTGGTACCATATCTTCGGGTGCAGAGTCGAATTAGTGTTATCTAACGTTTGCGTTGACTCAATGCAGGTACGATTGAGGAGGCGATCCCTATTCCTTGTGATGAAGATGGGGGAACAGGAGATGAGGCTGAGCTCGGCGACTCAGGTAAGAGTGTAGTCGAGCGTTGTGGATCTATCTTTGCTGAACCACCTATGAGGTTCTTTTTAGAAGTTGCTGTTAATCTCTTTCTTGTATTTGCAGCTGTTCCGGCCTTAGATGCCGCTGGAAAAGAGTATTCTCCCTCTTGGGCTAACCAGTCGGCTGAAGAGGGCAGTGAAACCGACAGTGAAGATGATGACTCGCCCCATGAGGCGATGTTAAGTGATGAGGGATCATCTGACCCTGAAAAGGAGACTCAAGCTCCTAAAGAAGCGTCGGTCGAGATAGGGACACCGGTCCAGGGGGCTTCTGCCCAAGGGGAAGCATCTACCCGTGTGGTGGTTGATTCCTCACTCCCCATCTCAACCACCACTGAGATTGCATTCAGATCCAAGGTCGAGACCCTAATAGAGTCGGCTCGTGCCTCTGCCTCAGCAGTGTATGTTACCATTCCCGCTGTTGTGGCTATCAGTGCTTCGGCCCCAGCTCTGGTGATGACCTCAACTGTCAATGAGGCCAACCTTTGTCCTTTGGCTCGTTCGCGTAAAAAGTTAGTGGATCGAACTATTGCCAGCCTCCAAGACACCCTTATAGACAGCATCAAGCTCGCATTGGACGAAAGCTGTCCCTTTAAGGAGTTCAAGGAGGCCCTTGAATATCACATGGGCTTCTTGATCAGGCTACTGGGTCCCTTCACCGCCAACCCGTACTTCAAACGTTTGGAGGAGGCCGAACGGACCATCCGACAGCTGCTTTCCCTTCGTGCCACGAGTTCTGAGATCCTCCATCTTGCTTTAGGTGAGGTCCAGATAGCATTAGAAGAGCGTAATCGTAGACTGGGGGGAGACGACATTATTGGAGGCAAGGCTGACGAAAGAGCTGGAGCGCGCTATGGCTGAGAACGAGCATATGAGCCTGGCGCACCAAAAGGCTGACTCTCGTATCTCCCGCCTGTCTTCAGAGATAGCGGAGACAAAACAAACAATCGCTAATGCACAAGCCTTATTGGCTACTCAGGAGAAAGCTCGCGAACAAGTGATAGGGGAGTTGGAGGAACTCAGGTTCCGACAGCAGCTGGCCGTTGATGCTATTGAGGAGAAGGGTCGAGCCCTCAAAGAGGCGAGACACACCGTCCAAGACTTGCTTTCACGCTCTGAAGTGGATATTCGTCAAGAGATCCCGAGGAGGCTCGAGCTCAAACACGCCAAAGAGATTCGTGATCTGGAGTCACGGCTGAGAGATTTGTAATTTGCTTTTGATTATATCATTGTATTCAACTCTTTTTTAATGAATGGAATCATGTTTTCATCCCAATCATTGTCCCTTTTATTCTATGTGCGCGCATTTTGTCGCTAGTTACAGCGGGCATTGTCAAATCCGTTGTTGGTTGATTTCTACCGGGTGACTCTTGGCCATGCTGAAGTCCTTGCTGCAGGCGGATCTCAGCTTTAGGTGAAGCTGCAAACAATTCAAGTTTTGCTTGAGTCCTGATTGGGCTCAATATTCAGACGAATTTTAAAGTGGTTCGAACCCCCACTGTGATTGAGCCTTAGTTAGGCAGATTGAAATAGCGTGCGGGTCTGAGCCTTCGGGCGGACTCAACATAAGTGAATTCGTCTGACGAATTTAATTCGTGGGAGGGCTTCATTTTGGTGGGCCACACAACTATCAATTAAGACGACCTAGGCACGTCTTTTCCCGTTAAAGGCGGCGTAGTGGGGGTTCCCCGTTCTTTGCGCCCGACCTAAACCGTTGGCTAGAGATCGTGTCGGAAACTGACGCATCTTGACCGTTCACGTGAGATTCGGCATCATCTTGCCTTATCTGTGACTGTTCGATTTGAACAGTCCAATCGAACGACGGACATTCACCTCTGCCATGTATTTAATGCTCCCCCTTTCTACATCGATGGATACTGTGGCTTCCAATTGCCTTTTCAAAAGAGGCGCTTCTTTCTAGCTATGCTTATGATGGCGCCAAAGGTGAAGAGGACCGCTTCAAAGAAGGCCAAGGGTGTTTCCTCCTCTTCCTCCACCGAAGCTGCCGCCGCCGGAGGTATTTTGGTGTCTGGTCCCTTGTCTGGGCCAATCATGGGTCTGTAAGGTGACATCCCCGCTCTTAACCCTCTCTTTTCTTTTTGTTGTCTCTTCATGTAGTTCGGGAAGGAGTGCCATACCAGAGAGAAGAGGACTGAACCCATACTTGTTTCTGACGACGAGTCCAAGGGGGCCGTGGCTTCTCCCGCTTTGCAGCCTGTTCCCCCGCCTGGAGAGGAGCCTTACCTTGATGTTCCTCCCATTGTAACATTTTCTCAGGGTCAAGAGCCCGTTCCCTCAGGCTCTCTGTCTCTTCAGGCTCGTATCGAAGAGTTCGAAAATGCCGCAAAGAAGGTAATTTCCCTCATCAGCCTTGGTGTTGGGATCTATGCCGACTTCAAACAGTCCCTCCTGGATCGCATGGTCGATCTCAGGTGGTTGGGTGAACCTTGTCTTGCCGCTCGTTGAAGGTAGTGGCTTCTCTATCTGGAGTCGTGTCTGACACACCTAGAGGCTCTGCTACAAAAAGGTCCCACGGCAGACATGGATCGCTTCTTATCTCAAGTTCGACGTAGGGAGGCATGGGAACAGGAGGTTCGCTCGAGGGGAATAGTGGATGTGGAGTCCCACATCGCCTTCTGGGTAGACCAACAGCGCTCACTAGGGGAACGAATGGGCACTCTTACTTCCACCGTATCTCGTCTGAGGGCTGAGTTGGAGCTTGCGGAGACGACTCTAGGGGGCCTTCGATCTGAAAGCTAGAAGGTTGACAAAGCTATCAAAGAGGCAACCCGAAACCTTCAAATACTGCGCCAGAAAGATTCTGTCGCCCCCTCTACCTTCGAGCGTTGGACTCAGAAGGAAGCTGAGGATAAAGCCCAGGAAGACCACGTGAGAAGGGTGACCACGGCTAAAGCGGAGCTCGCATCCTTCAGCCTCTTAGACTAGGTTCTCCGTGTTCAAGACATTTAGTGTTAATGGTTTGTAAAATCATAACTTTGTTTCAATATATTGTTTTAAAACTGGATGAATGATATCCCCTTTTGATTTTCAAAACGTGTTTGTGCATGTTCTCCTTTCTGTTATTGTTGCCTTTTATCCTTCCAGCCTTTGTTTCTCTCTGTGAATTCGCCATGGGCGAGTTCGAGTTATAGCCGGATTCTAATCACTGGCGAGTTCAGGCTATGGGCGAACTCCAGCCACAGGAAAATTAAGTCGAAGGAGAGATGAATGCTAATTAGGGAGTAGCCACGTGTCTAGTCGCAATCCTACGTGCTTGCTAGCTGGGTTGGTGCTGGCACGTCACTTCGTATTAAAGGCGGTGTAATGGGGGGCTCTTCGTTCCACGCCTAATTTGGATCGTTCGAGAGACACCCTTGGGTCGTACCTCATACATTGCCCTCTTTCTTTGTCAAAGAGGTCACTGTGTTCCTTGCTTCCTTCTTGTTAAAGATGGCACCGTGGGCGAAGGTACCTGGTGCGGAGAAGACAAGAGACGACGCCTCTTCTTCGGCTCCCGCACCTGGCCGTGACCCAGAGTCTAAACCTTTGAACTCTGTTCTGACCCAGCTAGAGGAATTGGAGAACACCGTGAAGCGAGTGATCACGCTCTTTGATCAGGGCCACAGCACTTTCACGGAACTAAAATAATCCCTCTCGGACCTTGTGGCCTGAATCCAGCAACAGGGCGACTATAGGCTCGCCATACGCTGCTATATGAGACTCATTGATCTGGAATTGCTCTTAACAAAACTAGAGGACTTGCGACATGCAGATCTGGAGCCTGAAGTAAAGCCATTCTTGGCTTTAGCTCATCGTCGTGCTGTGTGGTAGCATGAGTGCCGAAGGCGAGACATAGAAGACAAAGAGGCCCTTATCAGTCATTTGGATCTTCGCCACTGCCAATTATAATCTAACATGGATTCTATTGTTTCTTTGATTTTTTTAGGTATGATCCTACACACAGAAGGAGAATCAATCTTGACAGGCCTACGCATTCAGAGCGAGACCGTGCAAGGTGATCTTGCAAGGGAGAGGCGTAATCTTCCACTGCTGCTTTAGGAGGACGCCGCTGCTAATGCTTCTTTCGAGGCGCGAGTCCAACAGGAGGCAGAGGGCAAAGCTTGCATCATGCATGCGGAGAAGATAGCCGTAGTCAGAGCCAAGCTCGCGTCTTTCAAACTCCAAGAATAAACCTGTACGATAGGAGTAGATTCGGGATACCCGGTTCAATGTTTTGCTTCTCGAATGTAATGTTATGACTCTCTTGATTGTAAAGTCATAACTTTGTTCAAATGTATTGTCTAGAAACATCTAATGAACTTCGTCCTTTCTTGTAGCATACACAATTTTTTCATATTTTGTTGCGTCGCCATTCAGCGTCTTGCTCATGCGATGGGCAGACTCAATTACCGATGATTTTATGCTACAGGCGAAACTCGGACACAGGCGAGTTTTATCACAGGCGAAACTCAAACGTTGGTGAGTTTGTACCCAGGTGAAACTCAAGTGAGGCGAGTTTACACCACAGGCGAAACTCAAGTGGTGGCGAGTTAGAGTCGCATGCGAGACTCAAGTGCTAGCGACTTTATGCTACAGGCAAAACTCAAGCATGGAGAGTTTGCACTTCAGGCGAAACTCAAGTGCTGGCGAGTTTGGGCTGCAAGCGAAACTCAAGTGCTGGTGAGTTTAGGCTGCAAGCAAAACTCAAGTGTGGCGAGTTTGCGCTATAGGTGAAACTCAAGTGCGACGAGTTTGGGCTGCAAGCAAAACTCAAGTGCGGCGAGTTTGCGCTATAGGTGAAACTCAAGCGCGGTTTGTGCTATAGGGGAAAGTCAAGCGCTAGAGAGTTTGTGTCACGCGTTCGCCTACGGACCCAAATGATTGCCAGCTAGGGCGATGTGCGCGTGTCAATCCTCATTAATTGCGAAACGACAGGACGCTTCGCCTTCCGCGTTCGATCCGAACGGTCTGTTTGGAGTCCCAAGAGTCGAGGCTTTTATGGGCGTCAAGCTCGAAGCAGAGCTACAAATCTACGTCATTCGATCTCCTTGAGGCAGTGAATCTCGATCGTTGAACTTTTTGGCTATATAATGTGCTCGCTGTCTCTTCGGTAGAGTTCTCATGCTTACGAAAATTCACCAGAAGAGAACTTCTACAAAATTTCTCTGATCAATGGCCTCTGACCCCGATTCTGGTGTCTCCGAGGGAGAGGACGTTGGCTCTTCCTCTACTACTGCCGGTGTCCGTGTGACGCCATCTTCCACTGCCAGTTCGACCCGAGGGTCTTCCACTTCAAACTCTGGTCCGACGCTCGCCATCCTCCAGAAGTTGGAGGATGACCTATATAGGACAGCCACCGTCATCAGTCAGGGTGTCGGGAGGTATCACGACATGCTCCCCTTTGTGGGGCAGCGTCTTGAGGAACTTCGATGCGTAGGCGGTCCCCAGCTTGCCTGGCGATGTGAGCGGGAGCTTTAGTACTTGGAGGGGCTAATGTACCGCTTAGAGGAGCTGGTGCAGGCCGACCCTGAACCGGCACCTCTCTCCATGAGCATCCTATTCAAACGCGAAGCCTCGGCACGGCGTATTCAGAAATAGGAGGCTCTGCTCAGACGCCTGCACAGGCGACATCGCGCCATACTGGCAAAGATGGATGCCTTTCTGGATGCCGCCTTCTTCACAGATGCTGGTTCCCTCGAAGGTGAGGCGAAGCTGAAGAGGCTTGAGCGTGAGAAAGTGCAGGTTAGCCGTGCTGCCGAGGCGCAAGCCAGAGCGCTCTAACTCCTTCACCAAGAAGAGGAGGACGGTGAGGCTGCTCTCACCAGACTTCAACAGCGACAGGAGGAGAGGGTGCGGGCTAGGCGCGAGGCGGAGCTGGCAGACGTCAAGGCCGAGATCACCGCTTTTAGCCTGCTGAAGTTGATGTAGCACGTCTTTCTTGTTGTTAGACACTGTTTGTAGTTTAGCTGATGCTTGATGCACTGTAGTTTAAAACTTTGTCCCTAAATTTGGCCTGGAATGGTCCTCTATGCTTTTGTTTATTTATTGCTTTGCATGCACAGTCTCTTCTTTATTTTCTGTATTGATCTATGCTTAGGACTATTGGTTAATCCTTGATAGCCATTGTGTTGGACTCGCCTGCGCTGCTTGTCGCCTGAGTCGAGTCAATTATACCATCTTTCGCAGTACGGTGAGCCTTCGACGAGTCTGTCTTAGACTTAGTCGCTAGGACCCCATTCTACTTTAGTTGTTCACAGCGTGGGGTCGGGTTAACCCTGACTTTCGTGTTGTAGCTCAGGCGAACCCGAGAGGGTAACACTTAGCTTGAAACAAAGAGCGGTTGCTTGTGTAGGTGACCAGCTTAAGACCCCAACAATGACTTGCCATTTGGCTAGTTACTGTTTGAGGGGGCGGTTGGGGCATGTCGCCTCATAAGCCGCCTGTTGATGATTATCGTCGTCCTTGGGGGCGACGACGTGAATGATAATCAAATCGTTCCGGGATGTAGGAATATGCGATTGATTACTGTAAGGGCCGTCGCATGGTAGGCCGCTACCCATTGGTTATTCTAAGAGAATATTAGGATATTCGAAATAGGTCAGATAGTTCAGGGATATAGGAGTGTGACTACTGACCGAAGTAGCAACACGTCGCATGGCAGGTTTCTACTTAGGCCGCGTTACTCGTGGGAATAACGGGGCCAGCCATCAGAGGTGATCATTAACATGATAGAATATCGTTGTGATCGGAGCAACTATAGGGACTTATCATCCCATAAGAAGGGATTGATAAGTTGCTTTTATTAGAGGTGAGGGTTAACATGACAGCGTTTTGTTGCGATCAGGGCAACTATGAGGACTTACCATCCCATTGGAGGGGATTGGTAAGTTGATTCTGTCAAATGTGAGGGTTAACATGACAGCGTTTTGTTGCAATCGGGGCAACTATGAGGACTTATCATCCCGTTGGAGGGGATGGGTAAGTTGATTCTGTCAGAAGTGAATGTTAACATAACAGTGTTTTGTTGCGATCGGGGCAACTATGAGGACTTATCATCCCATTGGAGGGAATTGGTAAGTTGATTCTGTCAGAGGTGAGGGTTAACATGACAGTGGGAGTATGAGGGGCCAGTTTAGACTCTTGTACCAGTGAGAGTGTTAGAAAGACTATGGGTAGTACTTCTTCATGAATTTACCATTGATAGGCATCATGATCTTGTCGCCGTTTGGTTTGACTAGGCGATAGGCCCCGTTCGAATAGACTGTCTCCATCACAAACGACACTTCCCATTTAGATTGGAATTTGCCTTTCTTCTTGGAGGTGAGAATCATCGGCCTTCGGGCTGTGAGGACCAGCTCTCCCTCCTTGAAGGACCGACGCTTGACTTTCTGGTTGAAGGTTTAGGCCATTCGGGCCTGGTAGAACTCAATGTGCTACTGGGCTTCAAGTCGTTTCTCGTCTAGCGCTTCGAGTTCTATAAGGCGCCGCCGATGGTTATCTTCGGTCGTCATCCCTGTCGTGAGAGCGATGCGGAGGGATGGGATCTGAATCTCTAATGGCAACACGGCCTCGCAGCCATACTCCAATGAGTAAGGCGTGGTGCCAGTAGGTGTGCGAACCATTATGCAATACGCCCATAAGCTTTCGCCTAGCTTCTCATTCCAATCGTGTTTGCTACTGGAGGTCAGCTTGGTTAGGATCTTGACAATTGTCTTGTTAAAAGCTTCGGCTAAACCATTTGCCGATGGGTTGTAAGCCATAGAGGAGAGATTCTGGATTCTGAACCTGTCGCAGAATCAGTTGAATACATGACTAACGAATTATGTACCGTTATCATGGATGATACGTTGGGGTATGTCGTATCTGTATATGATGTGATGTTTGATAAACTTGATCACATCATTAGTCTTGACTTCTCTCAGAGGGATGGCTTCGGCTTATTTTGAGAAGTAGTCAGTGATCGTGAGGATGAAGCGATGACCTTTTGCCGACAGTGGGGATATAGGTCCGACGATGTCCATCCCCCATGCTTCGAATGGCCATGATGTTGCCATTGGGTGCAGATCTTCAGGAGGTTTGTGCATGTAATTGGCGTGGATTTGCCACGTGTGGCAGCGCTTGGCGTAAGCAGCTGCGTCACTGACTATCCCAGGCCAAAAGTAGCCTATCCTCCGTAATCGATCCCAGAGCTTGGGTCCAGGCTGGTGAGCTCCACAAGCACCCTCGTGGGCCTCCCGTAGTGCTTTTTGTGCCTCCGTCCGAGATAGACACAGAAGCAGTAGACCGTCATATGATCTACGGTATAACGTCTTCGTGGTTGAGTCGTAGTAGAATCTTGAGGCGCATCGCTGGACCGACTCTCGTTCTCTGGCATCTTCAGGTTGCATACCGTATAAGACGTAATCGATGATTAGGAGGCACCAGTCTTTTGGGTCGAGTTGATCCGAACCCCGATGAGTAGTGTTCACTTCCAATATGTCCTTTGGTTTGAATAGCCGTCGACTTGTGACTGCGACACGTTGAGTCATTCCTGACGGCAGGGCCAGGTTGGCTGCCAAGGATGCCAGAGCATCTGCGTGCGTGTTTTTGGAACGAAGCACGTGCTCGATGTGGAAGCTTTCGAGTGACTCGATCATCTCGATAGCCGCCTTATGGAGTGAGATTAGATCGTCGTTTCTAACCTCGTATTCCCTGGTCATTTGCTTGACAATGAGCTGAGAGTCGCCATAAGCTTTGAGAAGTTTTATCTCTAGGTCCTTAGCTAGTCTGAGCCTGATGAGTAGCGCGTTATATTCGGCCACGTTGTTGGTGCATGGCTCGGTCAAGGAAAAGGCTCGAGGCAGCACATGGTTATGTGGGGAGGTGAATACCACCCCCACTCCTGCGACAATAGATGCACTCATGTCGACGTGGGACGCACCGTCGAAGAACATTTGCTAGACCTCTGTGGGGGAGGTCATGTTGACTTCGGGGGGTTCATCCGGCAAGTCTTCGAACAGGTCAGTTTTCACCCCTAACGGGTGACTGGCCATAAGGTCGCAGATGGCCTGGCATTTGATTGACTTTTGCGGCATGAAGTGGATGTCGTATTAGGACAATAGGAGTGCCCATCTAGCTAAGTGCCAATTTAACGCCCCAGGATGTGTCATGAAGACACAGATGGGGTTCATTCAGGAGATGACATGGATGGTCTGGCCAACCAGGTAATATCGCATCTTTTGAATGGCGAAAACCAAGGCTAGACATTCTTTTTCGACCATAGGGTACCATCGCTCGGCGCCTTGCAGGGTCCTGCTCAGGTAGTAGATATCTTGCTCATGGCCAGCATCGGCATTCTATGCTAGGAGGGCACCCAAAGAATGCTCCATGGCTCGTATATAGATGAGGAATAGCTTCCCTGAGACTGGAGCTGCCAGGACGGGCGGGTTCGAGAGATAAGTTTTGATCTCCTCGAAGGCTTTTTGGCAGGGTTCGTCCCATACAAAGGAGACACCTTTCTTTATTAGTTTAGAGAATGGCTGGCATTTACCCGAAATGTGTGAAATGAACCTCCGGATATAAGCCAATCGTCCCTGGAGACTCCTTAATTCTTTGATATTCTAGGATGGTTGAAGCTCTTGGATAGCTCGCACCTTGTCTGGGTCGATACGAATTCCCTTTGTCGTGACCACGAACCCCAGGAATTTACCGCTAGTCATTCCTAAGAATGATTTCGTAGGATTCATCTTGAGTTGATGAGATCGCATGAGTTCGAACATCACCTTCAGGTCTTGGAGATGGTCGTCTTTGCTGCGACTCTTCACGACTAGATCGTCTACATAACACTCGACTGTCTTTCGCAGGTGATCTCGAAAGATCGTGCTCATGGCACGCTGATAAATTGCGTCGGCATTCTTGAGTCCGAAGGGCATGATTATGTAGCAATACACCCCCATTGGAGTTCTGAACGAAGTGTGTTTCTCATCGTCCGGGTGCATCTTGATCTGATTGTACCCTGAGAACACATCCATAAAGGACATTCTCTCAAACTTGCACGTGTTATCAATAATGACATCTATGATGGGAAGGAGAAATTCTTCTTTCGGATAGGCATCATTGAGGTTTCTAAAGTCTATGCAAATGCGGATCTAACCGTTCTTCTTCAGGACTAGAACAATATTGGCTACCCAGTCAGGGTGTTGTTCCTCTCTGATAAAACTGGATTCGATCAGCTTCTTGACTTCAGCCTCGATTTTCTCCATGATTTGTGGACGAAACCGTCTCTGCTGTTGTTTGACTGGTTTGGCGTCCGAACCGATGTTGAGGCGATGCATAGCGATCCGCGGATCGAGGCCGAGCATGTCCTCATAATTCCATGCGAAGACGTTAATGTATTCATGTATGAGGGCAATGAGGTCTTCCTTCTCTTGGGGAGGTAAGCTACCGCTGATAAATATGGGCTTAGGGTTAGCCTCGACGCCCATATTTACCTAGAGGATCTCATCCTTAGTGGGCGGCTCGCGCTGCTCGAAACGACTGCTCCACTGAGCATTAACGTGGCGGTCCCATGTCTCGTCATAAAGTGGAACTTGGCCGTCCTCTGCCATCTCGGCGGGATCAGCCGTAGTCATGTTGGCCATGAGGCCTTTGAACCAGTCACCCATGCTGACGTCTCAGTCCCATGCAGAGGATTTTGACGATCGCTCCTCCGAGCGGGCACTATCGGAATCCCCACCGAAATTGCAGAGTAGTTTTGATGAGGAGGAGGCATAGCCTAAACCTCTTCGAGTCTTGTGAAAGTAGTTCGAGGGCTTTCCCTTAGGCACGTAGGTGGGTCGGATGACCGTCTTCCACCTTCGGCTGTAGTTTAGTCCTTCTTGACGAGTAAAGTCATAACCCATGTCGCTCATCATGTGCTTAGCAATTTGACTGTATTGTGAAAACTGAGGCACAGGTTCTTCCTCTTCGGACTCGTCCCACAACGTGCGTAAGGGGAGATCGATTCGCCCAAAGACGATATCTTTCTGATGTTTATGCCGGGCCGGTACCATAAATACCGCCCGTGAAGACTTGATCGCTTGTCTTCTCATGGCGTATGACGAGTAGACGGGGAGGTGCAAGGAGGAGTCCTTATACAGTCCCATGATCGAATCACCGGGCTTGTCATTCTTGAATGTCGGGTGAGACGATAATTAAGCAAAGTTAGACTTTTCATTTAAGATAATCTCCTCCGCCTGAACAGCATCGGTTACATCGTGGCCTCCGTAGCCGATTACAATTGATTTAAAATCGTTCAGGATAAGGTCATCGCCATATTCGGGCTCGCTATCCGCTTTGTTGCAGCTCTCGAGCTCCTCGATCGACGGTTTACCGGGATCTCGGTATAGCAGAGAGTCTGTGAAGTAGTTCTCAACACCCTTGAAGGGTTGTCTATCGACTACTACTGTTTGGACTTGATCGTAGTCATCCACATACTTCAGGCACTAGTGTAATGTGGATGGGACTATCCAGTTGTTGTTGATCCACGGTCGTCCCAAGAGCATGTTGTAGGATGGCTCGGCATCAATGACATAGCAAGTCACCTCCGTCTTCATATCGCCTATTCGGCACTTCAGACGGATCTTGCCGAGCGGCCGGGTCCCCTGGCATTAAAGCCAAAGATAGTCGTGGTAGTTACGGATAGAAGCTTCAGGGGCACCCCTAGATACTTGATCAGCTTTAGGGGTACGATGCTTAGTGCGGACCCCGGGTCAACCTAAATTCTATCCACTTTCGATGATCTGACGTACCCTGTGAAGTACAGGGGTCGATCATGAGAGGAGCTCTTGATGAGCATGTCCTCAAGAGTGAACGTGATGCAAGGGACCCGTCTTTTAACGACTTGGCAGCACTGCATACATTTGCCTTCTGCGTCTTCTTCCCTCAAGAAGTGGGTAGCGAAGACCTCTGAGTCGGCCAAGGCTTCTTGTAGGGATTCTCGGGTAGGCGTGGACAATCGTAGAAGGTCGTATATGGTAATCCATGCGGGGATGCTCTTTAGCTGCGCGAGCACGTTGAATTAGAAAGGCTGATTGCTCGAGCTCAGCCTATCGGGGTTCAGAGGAGCTGTTGCAGCAGGTCTCGCGAGAGGTCCTGCCGGGTCTCCCTCCCTCACGGGATACTCCCTGGCGAATTCCTTCCCTGGACTAGTAGCGAGGGTGATAGTTTCATCATCAAAGTCGGTAAGAGTAGACACTGCAGTCTGGTCCCCATCCGGAATAGCGGAGATAGTGTTATAAGGTCTCCCTTTGGTCCGCTCGAGGGCTTCGAAGTCCAATGCTCATCGTTGAGGAGGTCTGGATGGACCCACATCACTTGACCTGATGGCAAAGTTTGGGGCACTAAACCTCTCCCTCGTTGGTCGTAAGGGTCATCGTTAGTGATTTTCAGGACTACCTTCGGGATAGGAATTACTCCTGCCGGGGCCTGTACCTCTGGAAGACATGCTCCAAAGCTTAAGGTGACCATATTCGTGGTCACCTTATTTTGTATCTTCTCATTTTTTAGGACCCCTGCATCGTAGAGGGCCTGGAGCTTGTCCTTGAGGATATAGCATTTAGAGGTGTGGTGGCCGAGGAATCTGTGGTACGCACAGTAACTCGGATCACCCGTCTTGTTCGCCTCCTCGGGCTTTATGACTTTCGGCAGCTTGATCCGATTACTCTTGAGGAGGGTGTTGAATGTCGCCACCACTAAGTCCTCCCTGAAGTCGTACTGCCTTGGAAGGCATTGCTCAAACTGTCTAGGCTTCGGCCTTTGGACCGTCTTAGGTGCAGGAGCGGAATCAACAGCCATGATCTCTTTTTGTCTTATTCGAGGAGGATTCTTTGGCGTGGTTGGCTCCACGGCTCCCTTCTTAGGGTGAGGCTCTTCTACCTCTAGCCTTTTGATCATATTCTCTACTTGCTCACCCTGGCGAACAAGCTCCTTCCATGTCCGGGTTTCTACCGCGCCGACCTTAGACAGGATGTGGATCAAGAGATTATTGCAGCACATCTCAATCAACATGGACTCAGAAACTTAGTCCCGGTAATGGACCGATCGGTTCCTGAACCTCTTTACAAAATCGTTGACCAACTTTGACTTTTGCTGCTTTTTGATGAGTAGGGTGTCCATCGACACCTCGGTATCATCGTCGAAGAAGCGAGCCAAGAAGAGCCTTTCTGCGTCAGCCCACGATGTGATGGAGCCGGGTTCTAATTTGCGAAACCATTCAAACGCTACCCCCTTGAGGGTGCCTATGAACAAATGGGTGAGGATGGCGTTGTTTCCCGTGAGAAACCCGGTCTGCGCCATGAAGTAATAAATATGTTGGGAGGGTGAACCCTTGCCGTCGAACTGGACTAAGCTCATTGGCTTGAACTTCGTCGGGTATGGTATTGTGTCCCACTCAACAGGATAGGGTCGGACCACCCCCAGCTTATTCATGTTCTGTTGGAGTTTCAAAGCATTAAGTTGGCTCTGGAACTCATCGAACCTCCTGTCGCGGGCGCTACCCCTAGTGTGCGTCGTTACCAGGGATGTCTTGGAGGAGTAATCGGACTGCGGATCGACATTATCTTCCGCTTCCGTTGCTGGATGAGGAGGGAGTCCCCACTCTTTACTCCCCATCGCCCATTGTAAGGTGCGCGGGGCTCTATTCTTGTTCTTCTTCTTCTTGTTTAGAAGTTGCTCCAGCATCTCCTTCAAAGAGTCGATGGTCGCTTGTTGTTCTTCGAACTTCTTGGCGACCGTTCGATCATCAGCGGTGTCCGCCATGTGTACTCTTGCCAGTGCATCCTGGCTTGAGTGTGAGGTTTCGGACATGACTGCTGCTGAGCAGGCTTCGTCTTCAACACCGGCAGGGGGCGCTAAGGTTGAATAATCAAACCTAATGCCCGCCCCCGTGCGACTACGGGTACGCTAGAATATACTACCTTGTTTGCGTCGAACAAGCAGATGATTAGACCCTAGGAAGGAGTCCGGATCTGGAGAACCAGAAAGTACGGCCTTACCCTTATTCGTTATGTTGATTGTAGCGGATGGGAGCTCCAAATTGTCAGCGGCGAGTCTCTTCCGGCGGTGGTACCTTCATCGAGAGGGCCTCGGTTCGGAGGGCCGTTGAGTGAGCCTTTCGAACACCGAGGGCCTCGCCGTTCCCACACACTGGCAGTCGATAAGCACTGCTTGAATGAGTCTCTCGCAGTGACATTAGGGACTCACCTCTTGCATGGTGCGTTTGCGAGTCAAGTAACTTCAGAGATCCTCCACGGATGGTTGGTGACAACCCCCAGGGCTAGATGGTTCAGCTAGGTGACTGCACGATAGGGGTTTAGTTGAACTCCCTTGTGCACACCGGGCAGGATGGTTCAATGCTGGAGATGAGCGGATTTGCCTCGACAGGCGAGTTGTCATGCTAGGGCAAGTTTGTGCCTGTTGGCAAACTTCGACCACTGGCTCATGTGCGCAAGTTTGGGAAGTTTCACCCCCTGCTTTGCCTTTATTGTGAAGGCTTGTTCGGCTGTGTCGTCCGTCCGTCGAGCGAACTTGACGTGGCTCGCTTGATGCTGGCGGTCCAATTGCTTGAGCAGATCCACCTGACCTAGACGGTTGGCTCGTTTCGGGGATGTGACCCGAGAACCAAAGTCTGCCTGTCTTGGTGGGCCCACCTAGAGCATTGGACTCGCTAGAGCAGGGGATGTTGTTGTTAGGGCAAACCTCGCTTGAACGTGAGAGTTCATCCAGTTTGGTGACTCCTTCCGCCTTAGAAGGACTAAGCCTCTGTCTCACGTTTTTCAAGCCCGAATAGTAGTTCAAGCCGTCATACGAGGCAAAGGCATGGGCCTCCTGCCGGGCAAGGATCTATCGTCGCCGCTACCGAGCTCTTCTTGAGAGAGTAGCGTCTGATCAGACCCTGATGGCGTGGTACGCGTCGAGGCGAACCTCTGTATCCTCTCGAGCGGAGGTTTGCGAGGGTCGTTTGGTGACACACTTGGCAGTGTTTCGCCCAGTGTCTCCGCCCTTCGGCTTGGCCTTGATCGATCTTGGGGGAGCTTGACCCCCTGTTATAACTCGGGTGGCGTCCTCGAGCGCGGGGGCTTTGATAGTTTAAGGTCGGCCTCTACGTACGACTCGGTGACGCTTGTGGGATGCATCACCACCAGAGGAGGAGGACAAGTACTCTTCGTACTTGACCTGGTCGAACTTGATTTCTAGGGACTCCACAGTCGTTCCGACAAGAACCTCGTCGAATTAAGCTACCATCATTTCGGTTGAAGAAATAGCTACTCTCACTGTGGTCGCCATCTTTTGTAGGTGTAAATTTTGATTTCCTGAAATAGGGATTTCATTTGTATTTATAAGAATAGCTTATTACAAACTAATAAATCAAAGTTACAACAGAAGCAGAGGAAATACCATCCTTGTTTAACGTGGGGCCTTTGGTAGCAATAGGATGCCTTGCCCAGTTATCGCACTGGGTCTGCTTCCCTTGGACAATTCGACCAAGGTTACTGGAGAGCTTTAGTACACAGTAGAAGCTCGTGTTGGTCGAGTTTGAGTTCCCGAGCTTAATGGCTATCAGGGCCGAAAGCTGGAAGAGGATGCTACAATGCAAAGGTCATGCAAAGAGTCTGTCGTCAACCCCGTCAAGAGTTAAGAGCCGTGGTTCAGCTAACTGATCACTTAACTATGAGCTAACTGAGCTGCTGAACCTCTTCTCCGTGGCCGGAAGAAGTTCTTAAATAGAGGAGCTATGGCGTGGCCACTCCTTGAATCATGGGATATGACCATGTACTGTTAGGAGATACCATACTTCTCACTGGTACTGTAAGCGACTACTTGATAGGCTCGGAGTACTGTACTCCTTCCCTTCACGTCGTAGGAAGGGGAAGGCCCTTCCCTGTACGTAGTATAGCAGCCGCCAAGTACTCTGTCGAGTTTGGCGAGTTTGCCATTTGTAGGTGAATTTAGCTCTTGACTCGTGCAGGCGAGGCGAGCTTTATGCAGGCGGACCTGGCGACTGCATGGACTTGACCAATCACTCGTACTGTGAGTGGCTACTTGATGGGCTCGGAGTACTGTGCTCCTTCCCTTCACATCGTGGGAAGCGGGAAGGTCCATCCCTGTACGTGGAATAGCAGCTGCTAAGTACTCTGGTGAGTTTGCCGAGTTTGCAGTTTGTAGGCGAATTTAGCTCTTGACTCGTGCAGGCGAGGCGAGCTTTATGCAGGCGGACTTGATGACTGCATGGATTTGACCAATCACTCGTACTATGAGTGGCTACCTGATGGCTCGGAGTACTGTGCTTCTTCCCTTCACGTCGTGGGAAGTGGGAAGGCCCATCCCAGTATGTGGAATAGCAGCTGCCAAGTACTCTGGCGAGTTTGGCGAGTTTGCCATTTGCAGGCGAGTACGGCTCTTGACTCGTGCTGGCGAGTCAAGTACGTGTGTGAGCCCTATTTTCAGTTTGTGCGGGCAACTTGAATACGTAGACGGATTTCACATTTATCTGCTAAGGTAATTTTTACCATCTACAATTATGTTTTTATTTGAACACTAAAAGAAATTGGAAGTGCCAGAGGTGTAGTATTAACTTGGCATGAATTTTTACTTAGAGTGAAATTCAGAAATGTTGTTTATTATTACTAGGATAATTCCAAAAAATCTCCAATCCGTTATGGATTCTATAATGAAGACTTGATATATATAGTTTTTTTTAAGAGACCTAACAAGTTCATTGGGGGTTTAACTGTTAGAGGTGTGTTGTTAACCTAATAGTTTTATGGATCTACCGCTCTATTGAAGAGAGTCGATAAATTGATTTGGTCGTCAGAGGTATTTTGTTAACGTGACAAGATTGTGGACCTATCGCTCTATTGAAGAGAGTCAATAAGCTAATTATCTGAGGTTTGTTGTTAACTTGACATCATCAAAGGTGTAATATTAAGGTGATGAGATTGTATTGCGGTCAGAGTAACTTTGAGGACTTATCACCAGATTGAAGAGGATTGATAAGTTGACTGTTAGAGGTGTAGTGTTAATATGATAGGAATTTTGTTGTGATTTGAACAACTTTGTAAACTTATCATCTTATTAGAGAGAATTGATAAGTTGACTATTAAAGGTGTAGTGTTAACATGATAGGAATTTTGTTGTGATTTGAACAACTTTGTGAACTTATCATCTTATTAGAGAGGATTGATAAGTTAACTGTAAAAGATGTGATATTAACGTGACGAGTTTATACTTATAATTTGAACAAGATTTTAAAGACTTAGCATCTCGCTGGGGAAGATTACGATTTAAGCAATTTTGAGGAACTATCATCCTATTGGAGAGGATTGATAAGTTAATTGTTAGAGGTATAGTGTTAACATGACAGAAGTTTTGTTATAATTTGAAAACTTTGTGGACTTATCATCCAATTGGAGAGGATTGATAAGTTGACTGTCAGAGGTGTAGTATTAACATGATAAGAGTTTAGTTATGATTTGAATAACTTTGTGGACCTATCATCCTATTAGAAAGGATTGATAAGTTGAATGTTAGAGGTGTAGTGTTAACATGACAGGAGTTTTGTTGTGATTTGAACAACTTTGTGTACCTATCATCCTATTAGAAAGGATTGATAAGTTAAATGTTAGAGATGTAGTGTTAACATAATAGGAGTTTTATTATGATTTGAACAACTTTGTAGACCTATCATCCTATCAGAGAGGATTGATAAGTTGACTGTCAGAGGTGTAGTGTTAATATGACAGGAATTTTATTATCAGAGAAGTTTGTCATATTAAGAATGAAACAAACTGAAGTTATAATCCATGGGGATGATGATCATCAGAAGTGTAGTGTTAACTTGACGATGTGAAAGATTTGTTATTCTTAATCCAGTGGATTCCAAGCAGCCAACCCCCAGTCTAAGTGAGTTCAGTTTCCTTTTTTAGACTTAGCAGGGGGGAAGGAAAGGGGGTCTCATGATTCTCTATGGGTAATATTTCTTGAGGAATTTACCATTGATTTGCATCATAAGCCCATAACCTTTTTGAATGATGAGATGGTAGGCTCCATTCGAGTAGACTGATTACCACGAAGGGTCCTTCCCATTCGGGATTAAACTTTCCTTTCGTCTTGTGCGTCATGACCATGGGTTGTTTGACTGCTAAGAAAAGTTCTCCTTTCCTAAAGATCCTTTCTTTGACCTTTTTGTTATAGGCTTTGAAGATCCGAGCTTGATATAACTCGATATGTTATTGAGCATAAAGTCGCTTATCATCCAACACTTCTAGTTCTCGAAGGTGTAGTCGATGATGGTCCTCATCTGTCATCCTGGTCACAAGTGTAACTCTCAGTGATGGGATCTAAATTTCTAATGGTAGTACAGCCTCATATCCATACACCAAAGAGAAAGGAGTAGCTTTTGTCGGGGTCCTCACCGTTGTGCGGTAGGCCCATAGACATTCACCGAGTCGTTCGTCCCAGTCATGTTGGCTTTTGGAGATGAACTTCTTGAGAAGTTTCGTGATTCTCTTGTTAAAAGCTTCTACAAGGCTATTAGCTGACGGATAATATGTTGTTGACGTAACGCTTTGGATTCTAAACTTATTGTAGAATCTCAGAAAACCGTAGCTGACAAATTAGGTTCCATTGTCATGAACTTTTCGCCTGGATACGCCAAAGCAGTAGACGACATAGTGTTTGATGAACTTGACCATGTTCGAAGCCTTGACTTCTTTCAAAGGAACCGCTTCTGCCTATTGGAGAAGTAATTAGTTATTTCTAAGATAAACTGATGTCTTTTGGATGTTAGAGGGAAAATGGGTTCAACAATATCCATTCCTCACATCTCGAATGGCCAAGAAGGATATGTTGGGTGCAGATTCCCTGGTGCTTGATTAATAAAATCACCATGGACCTGGCAGGCATGACATCTTTTAGCATATTTGACAGCATCGATCATCATTTTAGGCTAGTAATAGCCGAGGTTACAGAGTCGATCCCCTAGTTTAGCTCCAGGTTAATGAGCTCCACACATTCCGTTGTGAGCTTCTCTAAGAGCTTCTTGTGCCTCTTTCCTAAAAAGGCAACGAGGCAAAATTCCATCATGCGATTTTCGATACAAAGTTCAAGATACTGCATCCTAATAGAATCGAAGGGCCTTCCATTTAATGGCGGCCATTTTTTAGAGTTATTGGGTAGTATATCATGCAAGACATAGTCGATGAATGGGAATCACCAATCTCTTGGTTCAAGACCTGTGAAAGCTTCACAAACGATCTCTGTTGTTGGCTCTTTTGAGCAATTTTCCAGAGGGAACTTGGGGTGATACAAATCATGACCTGCCACAAGTACCTTTGTTTCTGCCTTTGGTGGCAATGCCAGTGAAGTTTCCAACGAAGCTAAGGCGTCTACATAGGCGTTACGGGATTGCGGAATGTGTCCAATAAATAAGCCCTCAAAATTTTAGGCTAACTTTAGCGCCGCAAAGTGGTATGGGAGTAAATCCTCATTACGCACTTCATATTCTCCTCGGACTTGATTTACGATGAGTTGAGAATCACCATAGGCTTCAAGGTATTGGATGTTGAGTTCCTCGGCCAAATGCATTCCTAGTAGTAAAGCATTATACTCTACTATATCGTTAGTGCATGGCTCGAATAAGAAAAATCCTCTTGGGATCACCTGACCAGTTAGGATTAGAGCACAACCCCCACACCGGCTATGATTCCTCTATCAGGACTTGCTCTAGATGCACTATCGAAGAACAATTTCTCCTTGAGTTACATAAGCCTCTGCAACTTCATCTGGTAGGTCTTCATATAATATGGAAGAATTAGGCACCGGATGGTTAGCTAAGAAATCTGCTAGGGTTTGGCCTTTAATAGCCTTCGGAGGCATGAACTGTATTGAATACTATGACAGAAGTATCACCCATTTTGCGAGGTGCTAATTTAGCAAACAAGGTTTTGACATGAGAACTCTCAGAGGGTTTACTTTGGAGATAACATGAATAGTCTGTCCAACTAAGTAATGCCTACATTTTCTGAATGGCGAAAACCAAGTCAAGACATTCTTTTTTCTACCAGATTGTACCGGTGTTCAACTCCAATCATGGTTCTACTGAGGTAGTAGATTGCCTGCTCATGGCCCTCATCATTGTTCTGAGCTAATAAAGCTCCCAGAGAATGTTCCATGGCCCTCACATATAACAGGAATGGTTTTCCTATCACCGGGGCTACTAGGATGGGCGGCTGAGTGAGATATTGCTTGATTTCCTTAAATGTCTTTTGGCAGTCTCCATCCCAAACAAAGGAGACTCCTTTCTTCATTAATTTGGTGAAGGGCTAACATCGTCCCGAGAGGTTTGATATGAATCTCTGGATGTAAGCTAATCTACCCTGCAGGCTTCTGAGTTCCTTGATATTCTTCAGAGACTGTATTTTTTGGATAGCCCGAACCTTTTCTAGATCGAGGGAAATCCCTTTAGAGGTGAATATGAATCCAATGAATTTACCACTAGATACTCCTAGGAAAGATTTGGTGGGGTTTATCTTCAGTTGATGTACTTGCATGATGTCAAATATCATCTTCAAGTCTGAGAGATGGTCGCCTTTATTCTGGTTTTTCACTGCGATGTCATCTACGTAGCACTCTACCTTCTTGTGTAGATGTTCATGAAAGATCGTGCACATAGCACATTGATAGGTTGCACTGACATGCTTCAATCCGAAAGGCATTACTGTATAACAGTACACCCCAGTGGTGTTCTGAAGGTTGTGTGCTTTTCATATTCAGGATGCATTTTGATCTGATTATACCCTAAGAATCCGTCCATGAAAGGCATCCTCTCATACCCATAATTATTGTCAATCATAACATCTGTGATGGGAAGGGGGAATTCATCCTTCAGACATGCGGCATTTAGGTCACGGTAGTTAATGCAAATCCTGACCTTCCCATTTTTCTTAGTTACGGGAACAATGTTAGCCACCCAGTTAGGATGTTGCTCCTCTCTGACGAAGTCTGAATCGATAAGATTTTTGACTTCCAATTCAATTGCTTCCATGATCTCTGGACGGAAGCGACGTTGTATGATATGCAAGGTGTAATATAAGGATCGGTCATGCTTGTGCTTGATTTACATATCTTCTTGGGTGAACAATGTGCAAGGTAGACTCCTTGTGGCTTGTAAACATTATGTGCAAGAAGATCCTTCAGTAGCTTCTGGGATGACAGGCACTTGTGCAATAACGCTCTTTGTATCCGTTAAAGCTTCAATCAGAGCCCTTCTTGTGGACTTGGATAGCGTCAAAAGCTCATAAAGAGTGATCCTGGTATGATATTAGCTAATTGTGCCATGACATTAAAGTGGAAGGGAGCGCTTGAGCCTCCTGCCTCTGGTTGGAGGAGGTTCTTTTTATAACAAACTTCTTTCGACTTCCCTTTATCGGTTGGCTTCTTGGGGAGGGAACCCCCAGCCTCCTCAGCTAGCTTTTCTGCTTCTTTGGCAGTTTGATCATACCTCTTTAAGTATGTCTTCCATGACCTGGTGCCTGCTCCCGGGTTTGCTCCTTGCTCGGCCGCCAGAGCAATTTTCTCTTCCTCCGAGTCAGTGAGTGGGACTAAATGTGCATCATCCTCATTCAGGGAGGGGCTAATCATATTAGAAGGTTTAGCCTTATTTCTCTTCTTCTTCCTTGATATCCCGATCCACTACCGGCCATCAAGCAAATCAGGATAGACTCACATTATCCCTCCTTTTGGAATAGTAAAGGGTACCAATCCTTTGTCCTTTTGACCATGTAGGTCAATGTTTCTCATGTGTAACACTCCTTTAAGGATAGGAACAATACCATCCGGAGCTTCAACAGGTGGGAAATCTCCGAATTGACTGATATTATGTTGGTAGACACGGTCTTCTTCTTTGGCCTTAATTTAAGCATTTTGGTATCAATCAAAGCTTGTAGGATAACATTAAAGATATAAAATCTCTTTGTTGGATGTCTCATCGCTCTATGGTACAGGCAGTAGTTAGGGTCTTCTACCTTTCCTACTTTTTCAAGTTTCTTAACTTCGGAAAGCTTCAACTTGTTATTCTTCTGAAGTAGCTTGAAAAGAGTGATCACATGATCCTCTTTGAAGGAGTGCTCCTTGGATGTTCTCGGCTGGCTCGATGCCTTGCCCTGCTTAGCAGTTGGCACTCGAGTGTTAGCTTCAACGGCCAGAATATCTTTCCCCTTGGATCGGGGAGCATTATTTTGGCCACATTGTGTAGGCTTTCGTTGCTTGTCTTTCTCTTCAGCTTAAACCCTGGCGATGCTTTCCTCAGCTTGTTCACCTTGAGAGACTAGTTGCTTCCATGAGTGGCATTCCGTGACCCCTATCTGAGCTAAGAGACCGATCTGTAAGTTGTATCGACAGGTTTCCACCAGAGTTGTTTCCGTCATACCTGTTAGGCATCGGAGAGCCATGCTTCAAAATCTTTCAACGAAGACTTTTATGGGTTCTCTTCTACTTTGCTTGGTGGCAAGAAGAGAAGGGACTGAAACTTCTGAGTCATCTTCGAAGAATCTGGCTAGAAGTACTCTCTCTAGGTCTGCCCACTTTTGGATAGATGCCGCAAATAGTTTCATGAACCATTCAAAGACAATCTCCTTGAGGGTGCTAATGAACAAATGAGTCAACATCACGTGATTTGCTATCATATTCTCAATCTGTGACTTGAAGTAATAGATATGATGATTGGGGGATCATGTGCCATCAAAAGCCTGTAAGGTCAGGACCTTAAACTTTGAAGGATATGGGGAAGCATCCCATTCGGCAGGATAGAGCCTAACAACCCCCGCCTTAGAGTTCACTTCTATTTGTAATGACATTGATGCGGGCTTCCAATTCCTCCATCCTAGTAGATTGAGGGTTTTGCTCATTTTCGGTTTCCTTCTTTTCTTCAAAGGAAGAACCTATGTTGTGGGTTTCTTGGTCGGAATCAGTATTATCAATCACCTTTTTCTTCCCCTTTGATGAAGATGATCTTTCCTTCTGGAAATTCTTATGCCTGGGTGGGGAGTTTGATCTTTGGGATTTAGTTTTGTCTGCAACTAACTGGGCCATCATGTTTCGAAGTTCACTAATGGTCTCTTGTTGTGATCTGAGCATGGCTTGTTGTTCATCAAGTCTCTTTGTTAGATCTTCGGGGCCTCATGTCTTATAAGTGGAGCTCTTATGTTCAGCGAAGGAGCTAGAGGATTGAGACTCTAGCGATAGCTGAATGTTCATCATCAGACTTCATCCCACTATCTAGTTTTCACTAGTTAACAGGGAGTATAACTCCTTTCCACATCCGAGTACGTCAAAAAATTCCATCAAATTCGTTCAAAGCCTCTTTCAAGCTATGTGGTTGATCCTCCTCTGACTCGTCGAAGCTAGGGATTCGTGACCTCCTTATTCCGATTACATTAGAAGTGGCTCCGAGGTACTTATCCTCTATAGCCTTCTTCCTGTAGGAGCATCATCTCTTGTATGGCCTTAACGAGACAACATTTGTTAGTCGGTCAAACACCAATGGCTTGGTTGCATGTGAGTAGCACCGACATCCTGAGAGGACCGCGAAAATCAATCATTCACATTGACATGAATGCATGACTAGTTGAACCGATCTTTCTCTCGATAACAACTCTCTCAAATCTGTTACATAGCTCTAAGAAGAGTTACTCATTGAAGGGGAGACTTGGATCAGCACCCCTTGTCTGTGGCTAGACGTGGCAGGCCTTTGACGAACATGAATCTTGAATCCGTATTGACCTCCTTGAACGTGACGGCTCACATTGTGTTTAACACTAGAAACGTAATGGTCCCATTTTGACATTAAAACATAGGGGTCACGTTTTGGAGAAGAAACGCAAAGGTCACGTTAAGGAGAGGAAACACGAAGGTCGTGTTTTGGAGAGGAAACACAAAGCTCGTGTTTTGGTTGAGCTATGTGGAGCTGATGCTCACGCTCAATGCGGAGCTAGCCTCTGCGCTTAGGCTTGGCAATGTGACGGTCGTGCTATATGTAGTCATGAAATATGCACTCTGACTGGGTAATACAGTCTTGAGGTCTGTGTTCAGAGCAATCTTAAGGCCTACGTTCAAAGCAATCTTGAGGTCTGCATTCAGAGCAGTCTTGAGGTCTGCGTTCAGAGTAGTCTTGAGGTCTACATCTTGACTGTATAATGCAGCACTGAGGGTTGCGTTTAGTCTAGCTAAGCTTGTGTTTGGGCACACAAACACGGAGCTCGTGCTCTAAAGCAGAAACACGAAGCTCAGGGCTGCGTTTAGGCTCACAAACATAAGATACGCATTGATTGGAGAATCGGGCTTTCTCGACGTTGTGCTCATCGATGGGATCTTCTTCTTTGATGAGTAGCGTTCTTCTTGGTCTGTCTTAAGGCTTTCACAGTAGCATCTTCCACCATAGAGATCAATTTTACCACTTCAATGGGCCTTTTGCGACCCAATACTCACTATTTGGGCATGGATATAGGATCTTCAACTCGA
Organism: Asparagus kiusianus; assembly: GCA_022839385.1. NCBI lineage: Eukaryota > Viridiplantae > Streptophyta > Magnoliopsida > Asparagales > Asparagaceae > Asparagus > Asparagus kiusianus. The sequence goes on from BQKN01001100.1 coordinate 467,128, forward strand.
TTGACGAGTTCCAATAGAGCTAAGTCTTCTCCTTCAGAGGAGGGGCTGTCTGAATAGTCCAACCTAAGGGAGAGACTCTCCTTTGGTGGGTCAGCCATGGGTGGAGCTTTAGTCTCTTTAGAGACTTTACGGTCCTTGCGCATAGCCTTGGGGCTAAGGGACCCAGAGGAGAGAAACTCCTCATACTTGGCTTGGTCAAACTCTACGGTTAGAGTTCCAATAGTAGTCCTAACTATTTAGGTGTCGGATTACGTCACCACTTCTTCATCGGTGAAAGAGCACTTCCCTAGCGGAATCGCCATCTTTTGTATGCGCGGGAAGTTGCGAGAAATTTAAGAATTGAATTTGTATTATTTCCTCTAACTGACTTAGAAAAAGAAATTATAATTCTCTTTATCGGTTCCCCGATTTACAAAAGAGGAAAGGATGAAACCCTCCCTTTGCTTAAAACTGGGTTCTTTTTTTGTGGTGATGGGAGTTTGAATCTTGTATCCCGTTGATGATCCAAACACTTCAACTCCGTGGGACGTCAGTCCTCTCTCCTTGACTTGACGCCTTGAGAGAACTTGCAAGGCAAGTTTATAACTCTGGCCGAGTTTTGAGAACTCTCTGTAAGAGTGTTAAGAACTTGCAAAATAAGTTCGGAACTCTATATGAGTTTGGGGGGGCACTTGTTTGAACAAGTTGGAAACTCTTTGTAAGAGAGTTAAGACCTCTAGGCAAGTTTGAAAGAAACTTGTTCGAACAAGTTAGAAACTATTTGTAAGAGACTTGAGAACTCTAGCCGAGTTTGAATCTCTAAGAAGAGTTGATTTTAGAGAGGAGATGAACCTCTAAGAGAACTAACCGAAATGGGTTTGAAGAGCAAGCCAAGAGCTCCAAGAATTCCCCAAGAAGCCTCTCCAAGAAGTCCCTCTTCTTCTATTTTTTCCTCTCTTTTTCACTTATTTTGGCCCCTCTTTTCTCCTCCTTTTTTTGGCCTTTTCTCTTGCTGGAGATCCAGCCCTATATATAGGGCAATCAGGGGGTAAGGTTCCCCTTAATAGGCCCTTAACTATGCCCATACCTTGACAGGAAAATTTTGAAAACTGTTCCTAAGTCAAAAACACAAGGGTCGCGTTTTGGAGAGAAAACACGGGTAAACTCTGCGTTTGAGTTTTGAAAATGCAGGACAAACTCTGCGTTTGGTCTTGGCAACACAGAGCGACCTCTGCGTTTGAGTTCTAAAATGCAGGGCAAACTCTGCGTTTAGTCTTGGCAACACAGAGGGACCTCTGCGTTTGAGCTCTCAAAATGCAGAGCGAACTCTACGTTTGGTCTTGGCAACACAAAGTGACCTCTGCGTTTGAACTTGGCAACACGGGGTGAACCCTATGTTTAGGATCTAGAATGCATGGCGACCTCTGCGTTTTAGATCTGGAATGCATGGCGACTTCTGCGTTTGATCTCTGGAAGTGCACGGTGACTTTTGCGTTTGAGCTTGGCAACGCGGGGCGAACCCTGTGTTTTTCCTTGGAAGTGCGGGGTGACCCTTGCGTTTTGAGCTTCTGGGACACGGAAGAGGGTTTTCGCATTTGGATTTATAGAGATCATCAATTATAATCTCTTTTTTTTTACTTTTGTATAGATTGTCATCCTTTAATCTTTACACTTGGCCCTTATGGAATGTGAGAGTCGTCAATTTGTAACTCACGCGTTGCTGTAAAAGTCTTCACATTGTTACTTTCATTGACTGTTACGAAGGTCGTCAGATTATAACTTCCGCTTGTTGATGTGAAGGATGTCAGATTGTATCTTTCATCATCTATTTTTGTGGGGATCAGCTATATGCAGTAATTTTTAGACAACCTACAGCGACGCGTGTTAGGCGTAGACTTATCTCTTATTAGGGATCGAGATAAAGTCCCCCATGCGTGAAAGATATGGATTTTTGGTGCAACGATATTGAATATGTAGACTTTTATCATTGTTTCTTTCACTTGAAACACTGAAAGAAAGTTAGAAGTGCCAGAGGTGTAGTATTAACTTGGCATGAACTTTTACTTAGAGTAAAATTTAGAAATTTTCTTCATTATCACTAGGACAATTCCAAAAATCTTTAATCCGTTGGGGATTTTATAATAAAAACTTGTTATTCTTGTTGAAAAAGGATTAACAAGTTCATTACGAGGTTTGACTGTTAGAGGTGTGATGTTAATCTAACAGTATTTTATAGGCCTATCGCTCTATTGAAGAGAGTCGATAAGTTGATTAAGTCGTCAGATATATGATGTTAACTTGACGGGTTTATGAACCTATCGTTCTATTAAAGAGAGTTGATAAGTTGATTGTCAGAGGTGTTTTATTAACGTGACGTCATCAGAGGTGTAATATTAACAAGATGAAAGGATTGGTTGTCAAAGGTGTGATATTAACATGATAGAATTTGTTGTGATCGGAGCAACTTTGAAGACTTATCATCCTATTGAATAGGATTAATAAGTAGATAGTCAGAGGTGTAATATTAACATGACAGGAATTTGTTACGATTAGGGTAACTTTGAGGACCTATCGCTCTATTGGAAAGAGTCGATAAGGGGATTATCAGAGGTGTGATATTAACATGATAGGAATTTTATTACGATCGGAGACACTTTGAGGACCTATCGCTCTATTGGAGAGAGTCGATAAGGGGATTGTCAGAGGTGTGATATTAACATGACAGAAATTTGTTATGATCGGCATAACTTTGAGGACCTATCACTCTATTGGAGAGAGTTTATAAGGGGATTGTTAGATGTGTGATATTAACATAATAGGAATTTGTTACGATCGGGGCAACTTTGAGGACCAATCACTCTATTGAAGAGAGTTGATAAGGGGATTGTCAGATGTGTAACATTAACATGATAGGAACTTATTATGATCGGGGAAACTTTAAGGACCTATCGCTCTATTAAAGAGAGTCGGTAAGGGGATTGTCAGAGATGTGATATTAACATGACAGGAATTTATTGCTATCGGGGTAACTTTAAGAACCTATCACTCTATTAGAGAGAGTCGATAAGGGGATTGTCAGATGTGTGATATTAACATGACAGGAATTTGTGTACTTATGATTTGAACAAGATTTTAGAATTTAGTGTCTCGCTGGGGAAATTCAAATACTTGATCTAAACATGTTTAGAAACTAAAATTATAATCTATGTCAAAACAGAAGCAAAATTGATTAAACTAACCTCCAGCCATTGTTGTCTTACACAATGGATAATGGATGTTGATTTCGAGAAGATCTTCTAAACCTTATCTCTTCACTAATAGATGGTGTATTTTATTTTCAAAATTGAAGAGCATGTATTAGGGACCAACCGAGATATATATTCTTTTTCCACTCTCTTCATCAAAGAGCAATAATCGAATTAGTGGGCAAAGTGGTTGGTTAGAATTCACGGGAACGTGGAGAATCGGGTGGTGTACCCCTAGGGGATGCTTGAGGACTATCTGGTGTGCTATCCGAGTTCCAATCTTCGGGATGTTGATCATCAGCCCCTCATGATGGGGTGGTTGTTTGTAAGGAGGCCGCAGCCTCATGACGCGTCGTGGGCCCCTCACGGCTCACAATCTATTGAAGAGCGGCTGAAAGGTAAGTTCTCAAAATTTTAACGGATCATTGGGATCTGGAGTTCCCGGTGCGACCATCATTACCGAGAAAGTCTTCAATGAGGGCTTTGAATGTGCACGTCCTCTCTGTTGGCTCGCCATGGAAGGTATGGATTGCGATCCCTCAAAGTTGAATCGTTAGGGCAAACAAATAGCATTTCCTTTCTCTAGAGAATTGCTAAATGAGTGTATCATCAGAAGCGATGAATTTTGGTACTTGTGACTTGAACAATATTCGGGAAATTTATCACTCCGTTGAGGAGAGTTAATAAATTGATTACAATTTGAGCCATTTTGGAGACTTATCACTCTGTTGATGAGAGTCGATAAGTTGATTTTGACAGAGGAATTATTGTCATATAGGAGGTGATGCAAGTTGAATCCAAAATCTGTGGGGATGATGGTCGTCATAAATGTAATATTAATTGACGACAGTAGAGAATTTTGCATGTTGAGGATGTACAAAGGTTTTAACAGCTCTCTGTTAACAGGTTTCATGATACATGACCTTAGAGAATAAATATCATGTTGGAAAACGTAAGGATTAACCCTACGATTAGGAGGATTAGAACACAAAGTCAGTCTCTACGTTTGGGGTTTGAAACGCAAGGCTAAGCCCTGCGTTGAATTCTGGCAATGCGGGTCTGGGCCCAGCATTCGAAATTTGAACGTAACTTTAAAATCATTGTGTTTTAGTCTCTTTTTTGTTTTCTAAATGTAGGGTCTAATCTTGCGTCTTATCAGAAGTCTAAACGACTATCATAATAACGAGGAGACCGTGTTTGGGTGAAAGTATCAGAACTCCTTGCCACCTGTAGTGTTAGTATATAAATAGACCTGATAGGTCTTATCAAAGATCTTAAATACTTATAACTTCGCCTTAAACCTTTGAATGAGTATCTCCTCATTAATTCTAGAGTTTCCTCGACGCTTTTCTAAACATCCTCAACCGTTGGTGACAATAGCCTCGAGAAAGTCTCATCTGGGGGAGAATGAGGGGGCGACTCACGATGCACCGCCATCTGGTTCACTATCTGCATTGTCGTTGATGCTACCATCACAAACGTCTGGTTGTCGAGGTAAGCAACATTACTGTTTACTTGTTTTGACGAGTTTTTAGGATGATGATGACGAAGACTGTTCATCATCTCCACTCGTAACACGGAGGTGGGTTTCCGTGTTGATTTGTGAGACGAAGGGTCAATAGCTAAAACACGAGTTTAATTTATTACATTTGGAAAATATAATGCAGGCTTAAATCTCTACTTTAAAAACAATGGAACGCAGGTTTTAGACCTCTGTGTTCGAGTTAATTCTGCGTTTGAATTAGTCTCTTAGACTTTCAGGAAGTTATATTAACTTCCACTTTGCTTGTTTTGTAGCGTGAGACGAGGTCCCTACCACTAAGCATGTCATCATACATGACTCAGGGTATGTTCCTCAGATCCCACCTATCACCATGATCTTTCTAGGAAAAGATCATGAGAAGGTGATTCCCGAGTCTTACTATTTGGACCCCAAGTGTACTATCTTTCTGCTCAAATGCTTGGAAAATATGGTTAAACAAGCTTTATCCATTGTGGAGCATGGCTAGGGTTCTTTCTCTAAGTTCCATGCTCCTATCGAGGATGGCTTACATGCTCTTGCTTGCGTGAACCTTCGCAGTGCTTTGCGTTGTGCGGAGAAAATCCACCGTTATACGGGTGTTGTTCGCTTTTTAGAGGAACTAAAACACATAAACTTAAGGCCTAAGATACAGCAGGCTATAGGGGTCGCTTAGATGAAGAAGAAGATTGATGACAAAGCTCGAGGCTATAGCATATCGGAGAAGAAGGCCTTAATCTGGAGCCTGCAGAAGCAACGCTGTCACGTAAGGGCCAGGCTTGTTGCAGGGGAGCTAACCCCAGAGGAGTTTGACCTCGAGGATGTCACCCTCTATGCTAATGTTCAGGCAGATAAGGAGGCTCTCCAAGTGTTACAACAGGAAGCCACTGTTGATGTTGCGCTCACTGATGATTAACTCCGGAAGAAAGTCGAAGAAGTAGTGCTGGCAGAGCATGCGAAAAGCATATCTAAAACTGAAGCTCATCTTTCAAACTTCTCTTTATTTTAAGCTCTAGTAGAACTTATTTTTTTGGTTTTGTAATAACTTTACATTATTTCTCAAAATAATTATTATCTGCCTGTAATAAAATGCTACTATTTACTGCTTCTTACTACTCCTTCTTTGCTATGTTTGGATACTTGAGAAGCCATAGTCATCATGCTGAGTTAGAAATTATCTTGACTATTGTTTAGAATAATCTCAGAAAATTTCTATGGTAGGGTTTGACCTTTGCATTTGCCAGTCTAACTCCTTGTTCAGAATTTAGAAATGCAAGGTTGAGCTCTGTGTTTGAAAAACTAAAACGTAGATGCGAAACCTACATTCAGGAAGGCTAACAGCCTTATCCTTTAATGCTAGAAATGCATTTCAAGTCGTTGGGACTCTATCCTAGAATCCTACGCCGCTTTAACAGCTTGATTACTGTTATAAATAGACCCCTTGGGGTCATCTTTTAAGAGTTACTTAACTCTTCTTCTTCTCTATTAGCTTTTCGTAATGGCTTCAAGAGGAACAAGCTTTCACCTGAATCAGGCTGAATCGACCTCTTCAACTTCGTCAATAACGGGAGCGGGCAATACTCCTGACACCATAGTCATGTCGTCGCTGTATGGATCCACTTACTCTGGTAAGCAATGACTCACATAACTTGCCTCGACAAATTTCTTTAACCCTTCTGTGTTTCAGATTGATAACGCAGTTCTTGACCCATGCGTTTCAGATCAGTCCATTGGACTTGTATTAGTAACTTGATTTAGCCATTAATTCTAACTTTTATTTTCTTTAGTAGTTCTAGAGCAATCATCTGGAAAGAGGCATTTCACTCTCAAAGAAGCGAATCGCTATGAAGCGAACGCTCACATGAGGAGACTTGCCAACATTTCTGAAGGTAAGGAAAAGGAAAACACATCTTCCAGCGTTTTCTTCACAAATCTCTTCGCATATTCATCCAAAACATGATTTCTTGGACTCAACAGGTGTAGGGGGTGAATGGAGGCCATCCATTGGTGATGAAGGATCAGTCCCTCAGATCCAGACTATTATTATGGTCGTCCCAGGTTAGGAATTTTTTTCTATGGACTCTAGCTCTGTGCAAGGTCTCATCCAACGATTGGAGAATGCTATGAAACAAGCAATCTCCATCGTTAGCGCTGGATGGGGGACCATCATGGCATTTGAAGCCTACATAGCAGATAGTCTAAAGGAAATTCAGCGTACAAGTGGTGATCAATTAGCCAGGCACTGTGAACAGAAACTTATTTGTTTGGAGGAACCCGTACATCACCTGGAGGTTCTAATGTCTTTTGACGAGACTAAAGAGGTGGAGCACCTCATGCCCCAAGTCCTGACTATGAAGGTGCGTGAGACCAAAGATCGTGATAGGAGTATATCGGAGCAAGAGTTTATCCTCGAACATTTTCTTACTCAGCGACGTCTATTGTAGGCTGAGATCGATTCTTCTACTTCTAACATCGCATATTTGCTCAATCACCAACACCTAGCACTAGCTGAGATTGATGCTTCCGCTCCTTTCTTCACTCAACTGAAAGCTCAACTTGCTGAGGAAGAGTCAACCCTAGAGGGTCTGCGGCTTGAGATTGCAAACGTTCGTGATGCCGTTGAGAGGGAAAGGCAAACCCTACAAATGATGCGCCAAGAAGTGGTAGCCACTGATGCATTTTCTGAAGCTGAAATCCTAAAGGAAACGGAAGAACAGGTTTGGGCGTATCGGACGAAAGAGTTAGCTCCTATCGAGTCTGAACTTGCTTCCTTTAGCCTGCTGAACTGAGCTCGATGGACCACTTTTTTTATTGACCTTTGTAATGCATCATTATGCTTTTGTACAGTCGCAACTTCTCTTTTGAACAAAATTATGCTTTTGTTATTTCATTGTCATTCCTCAATAACTCGCGCATTTTTCCTTTTTGTTGGCTAACACTTAGGATTTTTGGCAAACCCCCAACTATCAACGTATTTGACTGCACTATTTGATATAACAATCTAGTGTAATTTGGAAATTATCTTTATTATTGCTAGAATAATTCTAGATAATTTTGATCGTCAGAGGTATAATGTTAGCTTGACAGCATACAAGCTAGGGAAGGTTTAACACTGTTTGTTACTCTCTTATTCGATTGAATTCTAAGTAATGAAGCCCCAGTTGATTCATTATCTTAGACTTGGCTGGGGAAAATAAACATAATTTATTACTCTCCCTTCAAATAAAACACGAATAACCAACCCCCAATCTAGGAAAAGTTGATTCATTATCTCAGTCTTGGCTAGGGAAAAGGAGAAGGGGACTTCATGGCTTACGGGTAATATTTCTTGAGAAATTTCCCGTCAATAGGCATCATGAGTTTGTCGTTTTTCTGGTTGATGAGACGGTATGCCCCATTCGAATAGACTGGTTCTATAACGAATGGTCCTTCCCATTTGGGATTGAATTTTCCCTTAATCTTGTGTGTCATCACCATGGGTCGTCTGACAGCTAGGACCAAATCGCCTTTCTTGAAGATTCACTCTTTGACCTTCTTGTTATAGGCCTTGGAGATTCGAGGTTGATACAACTCGATTTGTTGCTAAGCCTGAAGTCGCCTATCATCTAATACTTTAAGTTCTTAAAGACGCAACCGATGTTGTTCTTCATTCGTCATTCTGATTACAAGGGTGACTCTTAGAGATGGGATCTAGATTTCTAATAGTAATATGACTTTGCAGCCATATACCAAAGAGAATGGGGTGGTTTTTGTAGGGATCTTCACTGTTGTGCGATAGGCCCACAAATATTCATCAAGTTTTTCGTCTCAATCGTGTCTGCTCTTGGAGACGAACTTCTTGAGGAGCTTCATGAGGGTTTTGTTGAACGCTTCTGCAAAGCCATTGGCTAGCAGATAGTATACCATTGATATGACACTTTGGATCCTAAACTTATTGCAGAACCTCTAAAAACCATGACTGACAAACTGAGTTCCATTGTCATGGACTATTCGTCTTGGTACACCGAAGCGGTAGAAGACGTGATGCTTGATGAATTGATCACGTTTGAAGTTTTGACTTCTTTTAACAGAATTGTTTCCATCCACTTGGAAAAGTAATCGGTCACTGCTAAGATGAACCGATGTCCTTTAACTGTTGGTGGAGTGATGGGTCCAATAATATCCATTCTCCACATCTCAAATGACCAAGATGCCAATATTGGGTGCAGGCTCCCTGGTGCTTGATGAATGAAGTCACTGTGGATTTAGCATGTGTGACAACATTTAGCATAGTCGATGGTATCTAAAAATATCTTTGGCCAATAATAGCTGATTCGTCGTAGACGGTCTCTTAGCTTAGCTCCCGGTTGATGAGCTCCACGCATCCCATCATGAGCTTCCCTGAGAGCCTCCTGCGCTTCTCTTCTAGAGATGCAACAAAGTAAGACTCCATTATCTGATTTACGGTACAAGGTTTAAGAGACCATGTCGTAATAGGATCGAAGAGCCTTCCATTTGAAGGTGGCTGCCTCTTTAGCATTATCAGGTAGTATCTCGTACAAGACGTAATCAATATACGGGAATCGCCAATCCCTGGGTTCCAGCACAATTGAAGTTACTCAGGCGATCTCTGCTGTAGTCTTATTTGAGCAGTGTTCTAATGGAAGCTTCGGGTGGTACAAGTCACTACCCATGACGAATATCATTGTCTCTTCTTTTGGCAATCTCCATCCCAAACGAATGAAACTCCTTTCTACATTAGCTTGGTGAAGGGCTGACAACGTCCTTAGAGGTCCGATATGAATCTTCGGATATATACCAATCTGTCTTACAAGCCTCTGAGCTCTTTGATATTTCTCGATGGTGGCATTTCTTAGATAGCACGAACCTTTTCAAGATCGAGAGAAATCCCTTTGGATGTAACTATGAATCTAAGGAATTTGCCGTTAGAAACCCTCAGGAACGATTTTGTTGGATTCATATTCAGTTGATGTGCTCGCATGATGTTGAACATCATATTCAGATATGTAAGATGATCGACCCTACTTTAGCTTTTTACTGCAATATCGTCCACTTAACATTCTATCTTCTTACGAAGATATTCGTGGAAGTTTGTATTTATGGGACGCTGATAGGTTACACCAGCATTCTTTAATCCGAAGAGCATTAACGTATAACAGTACACCCCTAAGGGTGTTTTGAAAGCAGTGTGTTTTCATCTTCAGGGACATTTTACTCTGGTTATATCCTAAAAATCCGTCCATGAAAGACATACTCTCATACCCACAAGTATTGTCAATCATGATATCTGTGATGAGGAGTAGAAATTTGTCTTTTAGACATGCATCATTTAGGTCATGAAAATCAATGTAAATTCGGACCTTGCCATTTTTCTTGGGCATGGGAACAATATTAGCGACCCAGTCTGGGTATTGTTCCTCTCTGATAAATCCTGAATCGATTGCTTCCATGATCTCTGGATAGAACCGGTATTGTTATTGTTTGACGGGTTTCGCATCTGGATCAATGTTAAGACAATGCATGACTACTTTAGGATCAAGACCAGGTATGTCTTCATAATTCCAAGCGAATACATTTATATATTATCTGATGAGAGATATAAGGTCTTCTTTCTCGGGTGGTGATAGACTTTCGCTTATGAAGATTGGCTTAGGATCGGATTCATCCCTCATGTTGACCTGGATCACCTTATCTTCGGTAGGTGGTTCGTGTAGTTCGAAATGCATATCCCACAAGATGTTAAGGTGTTTGATCCTAGGATCGTTGGTTAATTCGATCAATTCTTGGTCATCCTCTGCATCTTTGCCTGAGGCCATGTTCACAGACATGCTTTTAAATATTACTCTGATACTTTCATCGGATTCCCATGAGGATGTTCCGGATGAATGATCTTAACACAAGCAGTTGCCGATCTCATCTTCTGAAAGAGGAGGAGTTGAGACATAACCTAAGCCTCTTTTAGTTTTATGGTAATAATCAAGAGGTTTTCCTTCTAGGGTAGAAAATTGAATCGGCGCTCGTCTTCCTTTCCCAAAATTTAAACCTTCTTATTTACCAAAACCATAACCCATCATTTTCATCAATTTGATGGAGTTAGGTTCATGATAATGGAATTAGGGGATTCCTCGGTTCTCTTCTAAACTCTCTTGCTTGAGTAATTCAGGTTTTACCCTACCGAAATAGATTAGCTTTTGCCCTTTCCTTCTGGACGAGACCATGAAGAAAGCATTCTGTACATCCTCTATCTCTTCGAATGCAATGAATGATGATTTTAGAGGCAAAGTGAAGCCTCAGTGTACAATGTGTGCCATGATTCAGTACCTGCATATGTATCAGTCTCTACTTGTTCATATTCAGAGGACACATCAGACAAGTATGCCAAGTTAAAATCTTCATTAATGTACCACTCATCCTCACTCGATACATTGTTATTATCCTCATTCTGACCCATTACATCAAAAGTCAACTCCCAAGGACAATCTTCCTCAAGATCGGGCATGATGTCAGCTTCATTGCTACTATTGATGGCCTCATTTGATTGCTCTGGCTCTTAGGAATTAAGTAGAAGACCGAGTTAGTGTGAAGGTTCTCACCCCTCTAAAGGGTTGCTTCTTAGTGATCAGAGTTCTAACTTCTCCCTCCTCGTCAGCATATTTCATGACCTGATGAAGGGTAGATTGGACAATGTGATTTGCATGAATCCAAGGTCGTCCTAACAGCAAATTATAAGATGGGTTCTCATCTATGATATAACAAGTCACTTCAGACTTGAGATCTCCGATTTAGAACTTGAGTTTGATTTTACCCAAGGGTCGTGTGCTGTTGGCGTTGAAGCTGAAGATGGTTGTCTGAGTAGAACATAGCCGGTATAGGGGGATCCCTAGAACTTGCATGACCCGATATGGCATGATACTGAGTGTTGAGCCCGAATCAACTTGTACACGACTGATCTCAGAAGAGCCGATATACCCCACATAATATAGAAGTCTATCATGCTTTTGTTTAATCTGCATATCTTCTTAAGTGAATGATATGTGTGGCAAACTTCTTACAGCTTGTAGTTATTGTACACAAGATTGTTCTTCGGAAGCTTCTGGAACCAGAGTGACCTGAGTAATAAAGCTCTCTATATTCGTCAAAGCTTCAATTAGAGCTTCCCTTGTGGTCTTGGACAATCGCAAAAGCTCGTACAAGGTGATTCTTGCAAGGATGTTAGCTAATTGTGTCATGACATTGAATTAGGAGGGTTTGCTTGGTCCTCTAGTCTCCTGTTGAAGAAGGTTCTAGTTGAAGCGAAGCTCCTTTTGTTTTCCTTTATCGGTTGTTTTCTTAGGAGTAGAACCCCCAGCCTTTTGGGCTTGTTCTTCTGCTCCTTGAGCATCTTGGCTATAATTTTTTAAATATATTTTCCCTGATCGGGTGCTAAGATTATCTCTTTGATCTGCAGCAAGGACAATCCTCTCTTCTTCTAAGTCCGTGAGAGGTCTGAGATGATTGTCATCCGCATTTATAGAGGGGCTAATTATATTAGATGACTTTGCCTTGCCTCTCCTCTTCTTCGTCGATGCACTTGTCCACTGCTAGTCTTTAATTAAGTCTGGATGGAGCCACATAATTTCTCCTTTTGGAGTAGTAAGAGGTACCAAACCTTTATCCTTAAGATCACGCGGGTCAGCATTCTTCATGTGTATTTCTCCCTTATAGATAGGGATAACACCGTCTGCTATTGCTACAGGAGAAAAATCTCCAAACTAAACTGATATCAAATTAGTGGACACAATCTTCTGTTTTGGTTTCATGTAAGGATCATGAAATTTGATACTAGTTAAAATAATTTTCTGGTATTTTAAAATATTTAATTAAAATTTTTAAAAGAGTATTTGTATTTTTCTCGATTTTCTAGAATTTTCTATGATTTAAAGTTCAAGTTTATATTCATTTAAATGATTTTGATATTTATAAATTAACTTAGAGTAGTAAAAATTTTTGGAATTATCCGTTGTGCTATCGATACTGTTACATGTTATTTTGAATAATATGTAGTATTATTTTATTATTACGTATTATTTTGTATAATACGTTGTATTATTAGTTACGTGTTATTTTATATAATTTCTTGTATTATTTATACTATCATATATTATCAGTCGTATTAGTACAACTAGTACATTTTATTGTGTGGATAATTATCCCATAATTATTTGATTTTAAATGTAAAAAATTATATTTTTTATTAATTAATCTATTTTAATTGTACAATTTGTGGTATTATTTCTACTATTGTGTACTATATATTGTATTAGTACAACTGGTACGTTTTGATGTGTAGATAATTTTCGCATAATTATTTTTCCAATATATATATAATCCTTCTCTCTCTTTTCTTCTTCCCCAAAACACCCGCCTCCTCTCTACCCTGATCTCTCTCCCCTGTGCACCGCTCCTGCAGCCCGCAATTACCCCCTCACCTCCGACCACATCTTGCTCAGACCCACACCCACCGTCCTTCTCTCACCACTCTCTCTCTTCACCGCACCACTTCAGCCCGAGAACCGCCGCCTTCAAAGCCACGCCCATGCCCTATCGCTGCCCCTTGGCCGCTGACCCTGACGCCCAAGCTCCAACTGCCCTCCATCTTGCCTCCACGCCATCAACCCGACCCTATGCAACCCCTTCTCTGACCTTCCCCAATGTCATCAGCCCCCGTCGCCGCCATCCAACCCTCCTCTTTCAACTCTGACCACCACAAACCGCAGCAGCCACCACGCCACCACTTCCCCTGTCACCAATCCCCTCAGCCGCCCAACTCTAGCAGCCCACTCGCCTCAGTCCCTCGGCGCACACCTTCCTCCTCCCCTCCTCGGTTAGCCCGACGCCGACCACGACGAGCATCCCGACAGCACCCTCTCTCCTCCCCGTTGAGATCCCACGCCGTTGTCCCTTCAAACCGCTACCCTCACCTCGCCGTTGACGTCACCAACGACCTCTCACGTTGACGGTAGCCTCCAACAGCTCTGACCGACGCTCTTCAGACCTACGCTCAGATCAGACCCGCGGACTCGCACGTCGACGTTGAATCATTCGACGTACCCGAGGCAAGATCCCTCGTGCTCGTTGTCCCGTTAACTTAATTTTTTATCTCTTATGAATGTATTACATATATGCGTAGATTAGTTTGTGCTGATATGATATTAATTGTGTGGTTGTTGATAATATTACGGTGAATATATTCTGTGAAATGATGCTGTAAATGAGGAATAAGTATATAAAAAATAGTTTATGGTTAATTTTGTGTTGTTTGAAAGGAATAACATATTTATAGTGTATTTTAGAATTATTTATAATGAGGAAAATATTTTAAAAGGAATTATTTTGAGAAAATAATTTATTTTGGATAAGGAGTATTTTTGAATAATTGTTATGATTAAAATAATTTTATTTTGACAAAAAAAAAGTATTTTAGATTATTTTATAAAATATCATAGAAATCATTTATAAAATTAAGAAGTATTATTATTCATAAATAATAATAAAATATACTTTAAGAAGATTATTTTAGAATTTTTATAATAAGAGATAATTTTAAAGGAAATTATTCTTGGAATTAATAGCTGAGATTTCAATTTTCGCATGCAAAACATCTATTAATGGTAGTTTCATCTTGTATTGTTAATAGTAGCTTTACTCTCGTATATTTCTTGCATGTGATCACGACCCTTGTTCACACTTCATGACATTGACACTTAGAGTAATTGTATTTATTATTCCATGTTAAGAATCATAAGAAGTACCTGATTATAGTGACCTGTATGACACAGTTAGGATCTAGAACCTCGTGTGTAGTTGACCTGTAATTATGAGAATTGGGGTCAGAAGTTTTGGTCTATGTGAGCGGTTGGGATTATTGATGTATTCCAAGCTCGCGTCGGTGAAGTTTGTATAGTCACCGGGGTGGGTCTGCGGAGTTGAGATATTTATGATTATGGTTGTATTCCGGGCTCGCGCCGGTGAAGTTTGTGTAGTCGCAAGGGTGGGTCTGAGCAGTTGAGATATTTGTGATTGTGGTTGTATTCTGAGCTCGCGTCGGTGAAGTTTGTGTAGTCATCGGGGTGGGTCTGAGGAGTTGGGATATTTAGGATTTGTGAACATTCAGTTACCCGATGATATGAGTGTTGACTCTGTGTAAGTTGTGAACCAATGATCTGTTATAGGATGACTAGTTACAAGACATTGTTACTTAAGGTGATTATGGATTCTTGTGAGAGGTAGGCCAGTTATATTTCTTTTCATACATAGATTAGGATTAATATTTAATTATCTATAATTTGAGACATATGGTATATACATGAGGGTTTCCTTGTTTGGATTATTTCACTCGACGTACTACGTCTCGAGTTGTAGATTTTTAAGTATTAATTTCATCTAGTGGTATGTCCTTGTTACTCGGATGATTATGGATTCTTCTGATCGTTATACTCTAGAGATGGATTGCATCTAGCATGTTGGTATTTTAGCTTCATGTTTCTATTTATTATTATTGTTATTACATTGGTCATTCAACCGTTCCTATTTTCTCTGTGGGATCTTGACGTGTGCCATGCACGCTGACATACACCTATTTTCTTTGGTGTATGTCAGATTTAGGAGACGGACAGCCTCAGTTCGGAATCGTACAGGAGCCAGCGGATCCTCAGTAGTACCTTGCAGATGGAGTAGAAGAACAAGCTGAAGCATAGTAGTTTTCTTCTGTAGTAGTTGTGGAATATTAGGACTCTTTATCATATTTTTCTTTAGTTTGATGTTCGATTTTCGCATTATTTAGTAGTACTTCTTTTTATTATGGACTATTTATTTTCATTACTAGTTGGACTGTTTTTATAATAAGGGTATGTTTGACCCATATTTTTGTGTCTAGAATGATTACCATGGATGATATGTTTATTTCTTATTCTGGATTGTCTTTATATTCTTGCTATTGTGATGGGGGACCTGTGATTGAGATTTATGTATTTGATGCTTAGCGTATTGGATTAAAAAAAAGAAAAAAATGATAGTGTATATTTCTTCTTAATCTAATACATTGCGGGCTTGTTCACGCTCTGATTCCCCGGCATTTTGGGAAACGGGGCGTGACAATTTCAGTTTGAGTACATTAGCGTCGACTAGGTGTTGTAGAATATCCTTGAAGATATAGCATCTCCTTGTTGGATGTCCTTGTTAGACCCTAGAGGGGGGTGATTAGGGTTTTGTGCTAATCTAATTCCGATTTAATGCTAATTAAAACTTATTAACAATATAACCTAGCAAATTAGATATACAACAAGATATATATGCAAGGATATACAAATATCACAAGGGTAAAGAAAAGATAAACAATATAGTGGATGAAATAAACAATGAGAGAATGGCAATAAAGATGAACAAAAATATAAGTGCGTCAAGCCAAACTCAAACACAAGATATGATCACGGAGTTCGGTCCCCACGACCTACGTCTCCACTCCTCACCTCGAGGAGATCTCCACTATCACAACCGAGTTTTCTACGCTCACCCGAATAATGTTTACACCGCACAATATTGGTTTTCAACGCTCACCGATCAACGTTCGCAATCTCATAATGTAACAACACTAACTACCACCTCAAGTGTTGGTCTCTAGCCCGTGTCTCACTCAAGTATTAGGAATTATAACTTCTCTCTAGGCATTACCACTTATCTCACTCTTCTTGGGACGACCCCGTCTCTCACCACACACTCCTCTTGATGTACTAGTGTATTACAAAGTGAATCCTCACAATTTGGCTCACAACTATGTAGGCGTTAAAAAATACTAATAGATATCCAAACATAGAGAAGACCACTCAAAAAATCATAAGAATTGATCTCATACTATTTTGAAAAATCAAGACAGATATGAACTGTCTCGCCAGCGAGACAGTGTTTACTGTCTCGCATCGAGACAGTGTTTACTGTCTCACAGCGAGACAGTCTTTACTGTCTCGCCAGTGAGACAGTGTTGAAATTGTCAAAAAACCATCATAATAACCGCCGTACATATGTCCATTAACTGCCAAGGAACGTGGAAAACATCGTGGGCGAAAATCACGTGAATAACTACCAAAATAACGGAGTTTGAAACGTGGGACAGCAGTTACATCAAAAACTACCAGGAAGTTACCTTTTCCGAGACAGTATTTACTGTCTCGCAGGCCGAGATAGCAAACACTGTCTCGGTCGCCGAGACAGTAAACACTGTCTCGCCAGCCTAATTTCGTCGTTTGTTGAGTTTTTTTACAGTTATGTCCCAGAGGCTATATATACCCCCTAGGGTCATTTCTGACGAGAATCGAGCATTTCATCGAGCAATTCAGAGCAGAGAGATAGCAGATAGAATAGTTCTTGGATTTTCCTTGAGATTCGAGCTTTGACTTGATCTTAAGAAGAACGATTGTCTTACTTTGATAAGATCTTCGTTTCAAATTCTCACTTCGATAAACGAAGGAAGAATCATTAAGCCCCCTTCACGATCTGTGATTCGGCGGTCCATGAATTAAAGCACTCCCGGCACAGGCAAAGATCCCACAAAAGCAGGAGTTGATAAACAATTTCTGTGTTATTTTCTCAAGAGTTGTAACTTTCTTTTTGTTGTGTAAAAGAGGTCTTATAAAAAGACTATTTCTTTCGAATTTGTTGTAATCAACCGAAGATATAATGAATTCCACAGCAAAACCAACTTTTGACGAAAACAAACTGGCGATCACAGTGGGAGCCAGCGGCCTCAGTGCCGAGGCCGCGGTGTCGCAACCGATCAAGATCATTGTCAGTGAAGAGATCGAATATGAATTCGATCAAGCAAAATTTGAGGAGTATCTGTCATCCTCATCCTCAAAATCTTCCTCGCCCCGCAAGTGCAGGAAGATTTCCTCTTCCAAGAAATTTTTCAAGTCTGTAATGTCTATGAAGGCTGCAGGTGAAGGTTCCTACCCGATAGTTGCTAAGGAATCTGCCTGCAACATCCCTGCTCCAAACGACTCCGCACCCATTAAGGAGTCGTTGATGAATGGCTCACCGGTGCTGACGAAGAGGGCTCGTCAGAGACAGCGCCAGCGCCGTGCTCGTCAATTGGCCAAAGCCTTACAACAAACCGACGGGATCCATTACTATGCGGACCTAGAGTCGAGGAAACAAAAGGTGGTTCAGTTGCCTCAACAGCAAAATAATCATATTTCTACATAGCTTACGACAGAGGAATGGACCTTCGTCAAAAGGGCTCGTTCAACCCTTAAGGAACAAATACAAAGGCGTAAGGTGAAGGCTGCCCGTACCCGCGCTCTTCGTCAACAAGCACAAAGAATCAAGAAGGAGATGGTGTCTGAAAAGCCATCAAAAAACCGTAGAGTTTGGATTCCGAAGACGCCGCAAACATCCGTTCCGGGCCCGTCTACTACATCACGAGTGAAACCCTGGGTTAGCCCAGATTTATCCAAATTTAAGATCACAGTGGCGGATCGCCTCGGTCCTTCGACTGACGATCGAGGCAAAACCCTAGTCAAAGAACACTCAGATCCAACAAATAAACCCTTAGTGGTTTCTTATGCAAGGGGTCGTAAACACCCTCCTGTCAGAATTGCACCAGTCCGAAACGAGAGAATACCAGTTCACTCTCTTTTAGGACTTATGAAGACTCCACGCCCGCATGGGGGTGTATTTAAAAATTTAACCTTGGATCGCCCAAAGGCGACGACTAGTCGTCCTGTGCATGTTAACAAGGTTCACAAATCAAAGATAGGTTGCTCAAATCATAGTAATGATGAGCTGTACTATCAAAATAATAATTCAAGAAAGAGAATTGTTCGAGAAGATGAGCCTCATTGCACATGCGAGAGACTCATTAAGGCAGTGCTGACTGAATGCGGTTGCTCTAAAAATAAGTCAACACGAGTATCCGTATTTCAAAGACTTTCTACTGAAGTGTCAAAACCCAAAATGAGGCGTTTCAACAAGAAGAAACCTGCAATACGGCAAGATGAATTCCCTGATGTCACTATTAACATGACCGGCAGAGGAAAGCAACAATTAATCAACCCTGACCCTGATTTCTCTCCGGAAGGGAGAGTTGAGCGGGATCTCTCTCAAAGAATGTCGTGGTTGCAACGAAGGGCCAACCGACGCCGAGACTACAAAAGAATGCACGAAGGACTATCTTCAGATGAGGAATTGTCAGATACATGTTCTGCCGTTGCTTCAGACGATACCACATCCAGTGTGGGGCGAGTCAGAGAATCATACGCAATCACACCGGATCAGCTGGCTCAGATACTACAGGAAGCGTTAGCTAAACAACGCGAAGAAATTAGAGCTGAGATCAAAACTGAGATGGAGTTGACGATGCAACAGATGCGAGATTTGCAAGCTCAACAACATCAACCGGAGTCAAGCCAAAAGGTAGAATCCAGTCAGCGTAACATTCTACCTGTACGTATAGCTGAGGTGGATAATGAAGAAGATAAGACTATTTTCGCTGATCATCCTCTGGACAAAGACAATTCCGGAAGCAGCCCAACCAAATCATCCACTCAACCTCCTCAAATCTACTTGAAGAAGAGTGAGGAAGAGGACACGAAGATGCAAGATCTCGAGAGCAAAGTCAATGCTCTAATGACGGCCCAAGAAGTGAAGAAAACGGGCATTCCATACCCATACCCGAGGGAGTGGGATCTGATTCCTTATCCCCCAAAATTTAATTTGATTAACTTTACTCCTTTCGATAGCAGGGGTTCACCAACTCAGCACTTGATCTATTTCAAGTCACATCTTGGCGCAATATTCGGAAACGAAGCCTTGATGGTCCGGTCATTCGTAGGAACCCTCCGTGAGCCTGCCTTCGATTAGTACCGACGCCTTAAACCTGGGCGTATCACTAGCTGGGAGGTTATGGAAGGATTGTTCCTCACCAATTTCTTCGACGATGACACGGAGGTCCCTATTGGCACGTTGTTGGACGAGAAGCAGAAGGATGGGGAGTCGGTTGATGTTTTTGTCAAACGATTCCGGAACAAAGCTGTGAACTGCCGAGACCCACTCACAGAGGAATTCATCCTACAGACATGCCACAATAACTTGTCACTGGATGTATTAGAGGTCATGGGGGTTGTGCCCTCTAAAACTTGGAAGGAATTGAAAGTGAGAGGCGAATAAGCTGAACATTTTCTCAAGAGAAAGAAATTAGAGAGAGGTCAGCCACCAGCTAATAATCAAAAACATAACTTTAATCCTCGAGGCAGAGGAAGAGGGTCCGTAGCCGCTGTGGACGCGCATCAAACGTCACAACAGCCGTCGTAACAACAACCGCAGCAGTCGTCCTTCCAGTTGGCACCAAATCAGAATCAGCAGCCTCCGAAGCAGTTTAAAACCTCAGAACCCAGATTCCCAAAGGAGTATTCGTTCAAAGATGATGAAGTTCCGGTTATCTTCAAATATTTGCTGGATAACAATAAAATCAAGCTTCCACCGGTCACTAACCAAGAAGAAGCGAAGAAGATTAATGACCCAAAGTATTGTGCATATCACAGAAGGGTCCACCATCCTACTAAGGCGTGTTATGTCTTGAAAGACAAAATACAAACTTTAATCGATGTTAGTATTGTGACGCATTGGCGGCATTGTTTAGTTGGATAGACAATTTATGCCATTTCCAACATAAACTCGATCCGCGTATTCATGACCCAACCGGCCTTCATGAATTGGCGTTTAGCCAGATGGGCTTTACTCTTATCGCAATATGACTTGTACTTCAAGCAACAAAAATCAGTTAAAAGACGAGCTATTTGCGATCTTCTGGCGGAAAACCCTACGAAGGATGTAGTCAAATTATACGATGATTTGCTAGATGAAACTCACGAAGTTAATACCACCTCACATCAACAAGTATGGCAATTGTACTTCGATGGGGCGTCCCGCGCAAGCAACATGGCGAGTGTACCCGGATGTTCTAAAATCTCCTCAGGAGTGGGGGTCGTCTTAGTTTCTTCGGAAAAACATGTCTTACCTAGAGCATACTCATTAACCAAACCATGCTCTAATAATGTGGCCGAGTATAATGCATTGATAATTAGACTTAATTTTGCCAAAGAGCTGGGGGTCGAATACCTTGAAGCTTTTGAGGATTTTCAACTAGTAGTTAATCAAATACGAGGAGAGTATGAAGTCAAAAATCGAGACCTGATTCCATACCACCAGGTGGCCATCGAGATGGCAAGCTCGTTTGAAGAATTTTTCATCGAGTACGTTCCACGTCTCCAAAATGCGTATGCAGACGCATTGGCGGCATTGTCGGTATCCTTGGCTCAACCTCCTGAAATAGAACAATTAATTACAGTGAGGACTCACCAGCTTATTGTTCCAATCTACGATTCGAGTGCTAAAGAAGCATACTCAATAGGAGTTAAACCCGAAGTTCAAGATTGGCGTTTTCCTATTATCGACTACGTCCTACATGGTATATTGCCTGAAGATGTAAGAGAAAGGGAATCAATTCGGCGAAGAGCACCGAGATTTTACTACAACGCTACAGCGCAAATGTTGTATCGACGGTCGTACGATGGTCTATTACTCCGTTGTCTATCCAGTAAAGAAGCGGAACAAGCACTCAAAGAGGCGCATGATGGGACATGCGGTGCACATCTGCCCGGTCCTAAACTCTGCGATCGACTTAGGAGAATCGGATATTACTGGCTAACTATGGTAAAAGACACAGTTGACTACGCCCGACGATGTCAAGTGTGTCAATTACATGCAAATTATATGCACCAGCCTCCTGAGCATTTACATCCATCGGCGACATCATGGCCATTCGAAACTTGGGGGATGGATATTATAGGTCATATTTTCCCGCCTTCGGTTAAAGGGGACCGTTTCATTCTGGCAATCACCGATTACTTCTCGAAATAGGCAGAAGCAGTTCCACTTAGAGAAGTAAAGACGAGTGATGTTATCAAGTTTATTAAATACCATATCATATATCGGTATGGTGTTCCAAGGCGAATAGTGCACGATAATGGTCCTCAATTCGTGAGCAATGCATTATTCAAATTCTACGGCAAATTCGGGATTAAGGATGTTTCATCAACTGCTTATAATCCCACAGCTAACGGATTGGCCGAAGCTTTTAACAAGACTATCATTAAAATTCTGGCGAAATTGGTGAAAACCAATAAACGAGATTGGGACGACAAACTCGGCGAGACCCTGTGGGCTTATCGTACAACTGTCCGTACGCCAACCGGAACAACCCCGTATGCCTTAACATATGGGTGCGAAGCCGTCCTTCCATTGGAAATACAAATCCTTTCCCTCCGTATCGCTCTCACAATGGAAATGACGATGGAAGAACATCATCAGAAACGTCTCGAGGAATTGGAGATGTTAGATGAAAAGCGCTTGGAAGCTCAGCAACAGATCGAATTTTATCAAGCTAGAATTTCCCGGGCTTTTGATAAAAGGGTCCGACGATGAAGTTTTAAAGAAGGAGATCTGGTTCTTGCCGTTCGAAGACCTATGATTCTCAATTCTAAGAAGAAAGGAAAATTCCAACCTAAATGGGAAGGACCGTTTGTAATAGAAACAGTCTATTCAAACGGTGCATATCGTCTGATTACCCAAGATGGCAACAAATTAATGATGCCAATAAATAGGAAGTTCCTGAAAAAGTATTATCCGTAATATGTTCAGGATAACCTATGTAAAACGGGAAGTTCCTAGAGAATCCTGTATAGGATATTTCAGGATAACCCGATATCAGTTGATTATCCTAAATGGAAACTAATCATGTGAATAATCTATCCTTAATTGTTATGAAAATGATTAAGATCCTTTTACTACTTTTGTTGAGATGAGATTCAATGATAGTTAATCTTTCCTCACAAAACCCCGTAATGTAATCATGGAAGGGGAAATTCGATGATTCGTAACCTCACACCATGAAACCCCCACCGATCAGATCGACCAATGGTTATCGGTCTGTATCAGTCGACGATTTATTTCGTGTCAAATTCTATTGCAAATCAACAAACTCATTGTTATTTGTACCCTACTCCTATTCCTTACTTGGTCAAACCTTCCTACAGTTAGGACCAAAACCAAAATCTCCTCTTGATTCGTTCCATGAACGAGAGGTCCATAAATTGAATGATCAAACCTTTGAACAGTTAGGATCATCTCAACTCCCACTTGGTCAAACCTTACTACAGTTAGGACCACAACCAAAATCTCCTTTCGATACACATTGCGAATGAAAGGTCCACTTTTGAATTGGATAATCAAACCTTATGACAGTTAGGATTATTCAAACCAATCTAGATTCTCTAAGTGAAGATCCCACTTCGAGTTTTCTTTGCACCAGGAGATAGAATATAAAATTCTTCCTCTCCGATTTCGGGTTCATCTCTACCAACAAACAAGAGATTGAGAAATGGAATATGCAATTCTTTCTTCATAAACTTGGGTTCGTTTTCATACACAGAGAATGTAACATACTTACATTTTAAAATCCATGTCATTTACACATGGGGGATGTTATCTCTATCCCTTATTAGAGATAAGCCTACATCTCACACATGTAGCCTACATATTCAATATTGTAGTTCAAAGTCTAAAAGAGTTTAAGTCTTTTAGCCCAACGTTATATGTGAAACGGACTTATATAATTCACATACTAGCCCGATTCAAACGGTAATCGGTAAAGGCATATCAAATCCGTTGATGGCTGAGGATTTGCCGAAAATCCTATAAGTATTATGGTTATTTATTCTAAACAAGAATGAGTAATCATAATAAAATCTCAATGAGCAAAAAAGGATCACTATATTAAAAAAAACATTCAAACAAAGTTACAAAAATATATGTTCTCCAATTACAAAAGTTTATATTGACGAATTTGATCTTCGAGTTTTGAAAGCTCTATCGCATAAGCCTGTTCGAGCTCAGCAGTTAATTTAACTTTGAAAGCTTCTTTGTCAACACTTTGAAGTTCGGCGACCTCTCGTTCCTTCTCAGCAAGTATCTTATCCTGAATGTTCAGTTGCTGAAATAAGTTTTCTTCAGCTTGAGTTATCTCCGCCAAATCAGACTCCAAAATTTTATGAGCATCCTTGGCCTTCGCAAGTTGTTCTTCCAGGCGGGTTATTTTAGCTCGACTCGACTCTAAGTCTCGATACCGATCGACCTTGGCATGTGTTCTCTTGGCGACATTCACCCTAAGTTGATGAGTGTGGGCTCTTAGCTTTTGGAGTTCGAAGTTAGCAGATTTTTGAGAATCACGCCACGCTTGCAACCTGGAGTCCATGTGAGAAGCAATATAGGAGGGTACGCCTTTGGTGCGAAGAGTCTTCAGAATTTCAACATGTTGCTTCAAGTCGACCAAATAAGCGTTGATCGAATCCGCTAACTTGTTATATCCTTCCTCTCTGATTCCTGACATATAGCGATCAAGGGGTCTCTTAAAATTCTCAAAATATGATCCTTTGAAGAGAATGCGATCGACCATAGCGTTCAAAAAGGAGATGAAGCCTTGGAGATCAGAACAAATGATAGCCTTATCCGGGTCCTCGTCTGCCAATAAAGCCTAGATTTGATTTGATAATGATGGAGAAGGAGCTGCGATGAGGACAAATAAGTTAGTAGAAAATATATATGTGCATACATAACAGCTATCCGAAGCATACCAAGTTTAACAGAAGAACCTTCAACATGACTTTGCTTGTCCAATGGGGGTAGTCCGGTTTCCTGAACAACCAAAGTTGGTTCAGGAATGACAGCCTTTGACGCACAAGCTACATCAGAAGATTTTTTAATTTCAACCTCAGAGAACTTTGGGTCCAAGTTGAGAGGCTTCTTAGGAGAAGATTCTGCAAACAAAAGAATCACAATGAGTATGATGGAACCTTAATCAGAAACTTGAAACAAATGATGGGTAAAACTCACCAATTCTAGGCACAACATCAGCCGACATATCGACTTCTTCAGTTGGCCTCGCTTTTGTTGCGACCGGACTAATTTGAGGGGTGACAGTAACCTCTATCATCATGGGATCCATAGGAGTAGTAGGTTGAGATTCAGGAATTGATGATTGCAAATCAACCTCAGTTCCCGCCCATGACAAGAGATCACGACCCTCAGATTGATCGTAAGTTACGGCGATTATAGCTGTATCGGTTCCAGCGACTGGTCCTATAATTCGAACACTTACATGATTAATCAAGTTAAAAAAAGTATATATATATATATATATATATATATATACACACACGGAGTTTATAGAGCAAAACTCTTACTCTCAGAAGGACCTGCTTCTGTTGAACCAACTCCAACAGTTGGTCCTGTAGCTGCACCAGAAACTTTCCCCGATAACAAATCGGAGATCTGTTGATGGCCATCCTCTGAGATATCAAGATCAAGGTCGAAATCATTAAAGTCGTCGACTTTAGTGGCGCGGGTAGTTTCTCCTTCAGTTGGTTCACTAATTATGATATCTACAGAATGTGTTGAGTCATAAGTAACATATAAATTTAGACGAATTTGTTCAAAATGAAGATTAATTTTACCTTCGTTGGCCGGGATGAATTCGAGAGCTCCACTACTTGCACCCACTTCTTTTAGTTTGACTAAAAGGGGACAAAGTGCACAAGTCATTAAAGGAGGCACACATTCCGACTCATTCATTTCTCGAAATTATCTTCCGAATGGAGAAAGATCAGTACCTGTATCTGGAGCCGAAGGGTCAATGTTTGAAGTGGAAGGAACACCAGCTATTTCGTCCCTCAGAGCATCTTGCATTTGTTGGATGAAGCTGGGCTCCTCAGCTTCCATACCACCGGGAGAAGCAGTGTCAACCCGTAATTCTCCCTCTTCTTGACTCCCTGTAAGGATTGAGTATAAAATAAGCCCGAGTATGAAGAAATATAAGAGCAATAAAGTGAGGATAAAGACGAATCTTTACCTTGTTCGGCAGAAGAAGCACTACGATCGGACGTCTCCTCTAAAGCGGGAAGACGAACACGTGGCTTGGAAGCGGCTTTCTTTTTCTTTTCAGTGGATGCGCTTCATCCTGGACTCCAGATCCTTCATGACGATGTTTTGTGCGTAATTCAGTTCTGGGAGGGACCTGGATTTGAGCTTGAGTGGAAGGTTGAGATCTTTGCCGATGAGCAAGAGGCACTGTATCTTCCTCATCCTCTTCATCTCCACCGAGGACTTCTACCGTCATTCGGTTTGGGTGAGTCATAACGACTCTCTCTCTCTCTCTCTCTCTTTCTTTTTGGAGCATCTTGTGGTTGGGTAGGCGCAACAGACGGGCATACAAGTCCCCTCTCAAAGAAAGAATCGGGAAGACCAGCTGCTTCCTCAGAACTCGAATCAGTCTCACCCGCTCCCTCAGAAGTTTCTGTTTCCTCAGAATCAAACTCTTCTTCACTACCAGTTGGGCGGGCCGGTTCTTTTCCTTTTCTTGATGATTCGGCAGCCTCTTCCCTTTGGGGCAACGTCATAACTTCACGGGTCGCTCCTCTTGTGCGCCGTGGGGCTGTCTCTTCTTCTGAGTCCGACATCCTCCTATACCGAGTGACAATATTGGCAGCGATCAACCACTTACAATATAGGAAAGTCATTCGTAGAGGCGGCACTTCCAAAGGGAGATCGAACTCAGCACTTGTGCAGCCGGCAATGCTCCAAAACCAAGCTCTCGCCTCGTCGATAAGTCCACCTCGAAAGCTAAGGTGATGGTTCGGGTTGCCGATGTATATTTGGTCATAGCCGAATTGGTGAGCAAATCGACATGGAAGATAGGGTTCAATGTGACAAACATCTCTTACCCTGAACAATAGATATCCAAGTCGAATGTTCATCAGCCATCTGAAGCACCCGACATCCAAGATGGTGCGATTCTGCCTTGGGTATTCAGTATCCAATAAGGTTGTGTTGTACGTGCCGGAAAATCGAGGGAAGCAAGGGAAGAATTCCCAACACTTGTGAATTTTGAACTGCCTCGTTATGTCCGCCCATCGATGTTTGACCCATTTGCAACCCTCAAAGGTCTGTAACAGAGGAAGACTCAGATCCACTGTCTCAGGAGCCTCCATTAAATCTGGCCGGTGAAGTACCAACCATGTCATCAAATAAGTATATGGTAGTTCTAGCTTCGGAGCGGACACACCGCCGGAGGGTTTCTTCTTCTCTTGAGTGAACACGGAAACTAATTGTCGTAATCCACTGTGGGTAGCGGCCATCATGGCGGGAAGCAAGGATAATTTGCGACCTGTAACTAACTGGACAGCTGGATACAACACTTCGATTGGCATAGCATCAGAAGATTGATGGGGAACTACGCACCTCTTCAGCATAAAGCCAGGAAGCCAGCCAACAAAGTGGTAGGACAAATCGGAACACCAGCTTGCCACAGATAAGAACGGAATTTAGTACCATGCGAAAATCCGTCTTCTGAGTGAGAGGTGTAAGATTGTGCGTTCGTTTTCTCTAACAGCCGGTTGATTTCATTCGGAGTCAAAGGAGATAACCCGCACACTTCTTCTGAACGATTATCAAGGTTCTTGAACAGATAATCGACGAATTGTTTCAAGCTAATCTGAGGAGATCTCTTCTTGGCTTTAGTCTCCATCTCGGCCATGGCTATATGATAATGACAGGTCAATTTCCATAAAGTGTCGTGGGTCACAGTTGACCGATCTTTCATCTTATTCAGCTGACTGGTAGTTGGGAAGAACTCTTAATATGGAACATCACCTATAGGCAAACCAGACACCTTCATCATTTCGTGCAGTGGTAACCCGAGCTCCCCATTCTTGGTGAAGAATGTATCAGTGTTAGGGTTGTAGGTCTCGAACAAACAGAGGAAATGACCCACACTAATCTGCAGACCATACATGGTGGCACGGATCGGGACTGACAACCCTAATTCTGCTAATTCTCGCCCCCAGCGATTCAGCACATATCGAGTCATTCTGGTCCACCACTTATCTCCGAAATAATAGACCCATCCATAACATCTGAAGTTTTGTCTGGGTAACCTCTTCCCCGCTGCCGCTAACCTATTCTTCACAGTATTTGCTTATGCAGCCATCTCATTCTGAGGTATATTATCCTGCCCTAAGATACCCGGATGAAGTCCACGTACAGAGGCTCTATCACTGGAACCCGGGGTGGCCTCCTTACCAATGAAACCACAATGAATACGCTCATTGTTTTCGGTCAACCTCCAGAACATTTCACGTCCAACAGACAGATTTCTAAACTTTAAAAGCGAATGCTCCCGAGGAATCCAAGGCAGATATAAAAATGAAGACCCGCTTTGACGCAACCATTGCGCAGGCCTACAGAAAACGATCTCCGGATCCTTTACGGAGTCACCAAATAAGAAGTTTGGCTTCCTTATGCATTGATTCGAGTCTCGCTCTGAAATTAAAGTAGTGTCCGTAATTAACCGTCGCAGGATACGGCAACTACCTCACTGAATCAATTCTCAGGCTCCTTCGCTGTATTCTGACTTGAATTGGGGAGCGGATTCTATTAACGGTAGCCCCTCATAATAAGAGTGGGTGGCGCTACTCTGGCCCGTAACTTCATCAACGGTGAAGATTGTGGAAGGAAAATGGATTGATGAAGGAGATACACATAAATTGTGTAAGGATAGTCCTAAAATTTTAGAGAAAGCGGTATATTTTACTCCATAAAATATAATCGCTACCTCACAACAGGTGTGATGATTTTTCATCCACCACATGTGTAAAGGAGATATGCGTTACTATGCACGAGCATTATAACGGCATATCAAAACCTTTCAACACACGTGGGATGATACGAAATCGCCCATGTGTATTCTGAAGTGTGTTTTGTCCAAGCAAAACAAACACTTTTAAGCGTTGATCCCCTCAAAGGAAGATACCGGCTCTTCTCGAAGGTATCTCAAAGGATACAAACGAGGGTTTGCATACAAATACAGATATTTACGCATGAAATTGATGAAATACATTATTTAAATTTGTGAAAGGGGCGAAAGAAATGTACCCCCATGTAAAACGACAGCGGGATCAGCCTCTTCAGGAGATTGGACAGTCGAACGACCGCTAGGAACTCGAGATCTTCGCGGCGACATGATGGAATTATGCTACCTGTCAAAATCCAACGAGAAAATTAGGGTTTTGGGCTTAGAATCAACGAGGATAACACCAAATATATCACAAGAGGCGCCAAACAACACTGCATGCAGAGTCAAGGTCAAGAAAGTTGAGATATTAAAGGAAGAGGGTGAACAAACCTTCAAAATCCGAGTGAAATGTCCCCCAAACAAAGCTCTACCCAAGTCAGCAACAAAGAGGAGAAGAAGAAGTAGAAAAGTTGCAGAAAATCGCCCAAAATCGCCTAGAAAATCGCCCAAAAATCGACGGGAAAAAACCCTAGAAAAACCCCTAAGTTCGGTTTTATACCCGCTGTCTCGCAGCGCGAGACAGCAAACACTGTCTCGCAGCGCGAGACAGCAAACACTGTCTCGCAACGCGAGACAGCAAACACTATCTCACACCACGAGACAGCAAACACTGTCTCGCATCACGAGACAGTAAATATTATCTCGCAGCATGAGACAGCGGACTTTCTCTTAGTCAAAAGCCAAATGCGATAAAGATGGATACTCCAATAGGTACACGAGTCTAAACTGTTTTCCTACCCTTAACAGGAAGTTTCTGGAGAATATTAATCTGAATATTCTTAAGGATAACCTGATGAGCTCTCAATGGATGTATCAATTCAGTGACAAAAGCTGAACCCATAAGAACAAATACCAGCTTCGATTCAAGATCTCGACAACGGTCAAGCGATAAACGAGATGCCGGGAGAACATTAGCTATTCTACAAAGAACTGAATAGACTAAAAGAAGAAGAGATCCAGGGTTGAAGCTATTTACAAGTCCTTCTACACGATCTACTCAACCAAGCATTAAAGGGATCATAAGTAAAATCTATCTTATCCAAAGTATCCCAGACTCCTCTATAAAAGAATGAGTCTGGAATACTTTGGAGGGGGTATCTGTAGGCGTCAAAAAATACTAATAGATATCCAAACATAGAGAAGATCACTCAAAAAATCACAAGAATTGATCTCATACTGTTTTGGAAAATCAAGACAGATATGAACTGTCTCGCCAGCGAGACAGTGTTTACTGTCTCGCAAGCGAGACAGTGCTTACTGTCTCGCAGCGAGACAGTGTTTACTATCTCGCAAGCGAGACAGTCTTTACTGTCTCGCCAGCGAGATAGTGTTTACTGTCTCGCCAGCGAGACAGTGTTGAAATTGTTAAAAAACCACCATAATAACCGCCGTACACGTGTCCATTAACTGCCAAGGAACATGGAAAACATCGTGGGCGAAAATCACGTAAATAACTACCAAAATAACAGAGTTTGAAACGTGGGACAGCAGTTACATCAAAAACTGCCAAGAAGTTACCTTTTCCGAGACAGTATTTACTGTCTCACAGGCCGAGACAGCAAACACTGTCTCAGCCGCTGAGACAGTAAACACTGTCTCGCCAGCCTAATTTCATCATTTGTTGAGTTTTTTTGCAGTTATGTCCCAGAGGCTATAAATACCCCCCTAGGGTCATTTTTGACGAGGATCGAGCATTTCATCGAGCGATTCAGAGCAGAGAGAGAGCAGACAGAATAGTTCTTGGATTTTCCTTAAGATTCGAGCTTTGACTTGATCTTAAGAAGAACGATTGTCTTACTTTGATAAGATCTTCGTTTCAAATTCTCACTTCCATAAACGAAGAAAGAATCATTAAGCCCCCTTCACAATCTGTGATTCGGCGGTCCACGAGTTAAAGCACTCCCGGCATATGCAAAGATCCCACAAAAGCAGGAGTTGATAAATAATTTCTGTGTTATTTTCTCAAGAGTTGTAACTTTCTTTTTGTTGTGTAAAAGAGGTCTTATAAAAAGACTATTTCTTTCGAATTTGTTATAATCGACCGAAGATATAATAAATTCCACAGCAAAACCAACTTTTGACGAAAACAAACAAATAATTTGTTCTCTAATATAAGGCGGGAACTCAATTAAGTACAACTCAAAGTTACAATTTCTCACAACACCAATTATACTATGTATGAAAATACTAAAAGCTTAAGTGGGTGTGTGTAACAATGAGATTTAATAAAACAAACTAAACTCAAATGAATCTAGCTTTAAGGAAATGAAACACAAACAAATAAATAACTAGATAAGAGTTTAGAAAAACTTCTCTATAGATCAAGAGAGAGGTGTTAGACCCTAGAGGGAGGGTGATTAGTGTCTTATGCTGATCTAATCTAATTTTATGCCAATTAAAATTACTTAACAAGTTATCCTAGTAAGTATGAAATACAATAAAAATATAAGCTAGGATAAACAATATGAACAATGAGATATATCCTATATAATGAAATATATAT
>BQKN01001100.1:498378-557386 GCA_022839385.1 Asparagus kiusianus
CACATAATATATAAACCTAAACTAAATTACCCAAGCTTGATGAAGGTCTTCAATGAGCTCAACTTGGTACATTTGCGGATGAAGCTTGAACTTGGATCTTCAACTTGAATTTGCATAGCTTCAACCACTATTCCACCAACCTCCATTTGATATGATCGTTATGACATAATCCATCCATCCTCCAACAACGTTGTTTGTCTATAATAAATAAGAAAACACAAATACTAGACAAACAATATTAGTGGTAAATTATTTGTTAAACATCATCAAAACAAAAAGGCCAACAAGAGGGAGAAGAGTTGGATGGTCAAACACAATTGATGATCTTCCTCAAGCTCTTGTGAAAATTGCTTCACAAACCGAAACTTGAAAATGCTTAAAAGCTTCTTAAACAAACTTAAACCCTTGTTAAAATACTCTTAAACTTATTTAAAACATTCTCTTGATATATCTAGAACTGAAGATATGTGGGGGTATTTATAGAAACCCTAAAGCCAAGAGAAAACAAGGTAAAAAGACCAAAAACCCAAAACAGGATAAGGCTGGAAAATAGTCGTTACTGTGCAACAGATACTTTATGGGTCGACTCATAAAAATCATGGGTTGACTCATAACCTAGACGTTATAGGCTAAAAATAACTTGTGGGTCGACTCATAAAATTCATGAGTCGACTCATCATGCATGGGTCGACTCATGAAGTCATGAGTCGACTCATCAGAAACAAAACACACTTTTCAGCACAGTTTATGAGTCGACTTATGACAGGCAAGAGTCGACTCAACTTGTCTGGGTTGACTCATGATGTTATGAGTCGACTCATCAAAAACAAAATATAAACTACACAACAGTTTATGAGTCGACTCAACATTATTCATGAGTCGACTCAAGACATGCACACAGCCTGTTTTAAACAGTACATTTCAACTTAAAACAGAGTTTAAAAATATCAAATAAATTCCAAAATTATAAAACTTTGGAAATGATTATAGACATGATAATAAACATGCTACAAAAAGTGGTTTTCAAAAAATATCTCCCAAATATAAAATATCATTATTTTTCAAATATGTCCAAAACATGAAAATACACAACAATTGTTTTTGATATTTTTAGCTAAACCATGTTTTGAAACTTTACAAAATGATTTTATAGACTTAAATAAAGATGTAGACTATTGTTATGAAGTCTATAAACAAATTACTCAAGATTTTCATAAAATCATATTTATATAAACATGAAAACTAAAAATCAAAACGTGTGTATATATATATACAACTATATAACTATATATATATATATATATAAGAAATCAAAACTTGCATGTGTGTAAGTGATTGAGCTTAAAGTATCTAACACACATAATATAAAACCTAAACTATTTACCCAAGCTTGATAGATCTTCATTATAGCTCTTCTTGGTAAACTTTACGGATGAAGCTTGAACTTGGATCTTCAACTTGAATTGCATTGTTTCACTCCACTATTCCGCCAACCTCCGTTAGATATGATCGTGAAAGCTTGATTCCATCCATCCTCCAACTTATTGTTTACCTAGAATAAATACAAAAACACAAACACTAGACAAACAATATTAGTTGCAAATTGTTTGCAAATTATCATTAAAACAAAAGGACCCAATAGTCCCAACAATTTGTGGTACCGACAGTAGTTAGGATCATCTACTTTCCCTGCTTCTTCGGGCTTCTTTACTTCAGGATGTTTTAGCTTGTTGTTCTTTCAAAGTAACTGGAGTAGGGTGTCCACATGTTCCTCCTTGAAAGAGTATTGCTTGGGCGACCTTTGTTGGTTCGACACCTTGCCTTGCTTCATAAGTGGTGCTCGGGTGCTAGTATCGGCAGCCAGAGTCTCCTTTCCTTTGGGTCTGGGAGTGTTGCCTTAGCTGCGTTGCGCTTGTGACTTTGGCTTGTTAGCTTCTTCAGCTTTGACACAGGCAATGATCTCTTCTGCATGCTCTCCTTGTGAGACTAACTGCTTCCAGGAGCAATATTCTGCTACTCCCATTTGAGCTAGGAGATGGGTCTACAATTTGTACCTATAGGTTTCCAGCAAAGTAGATTACGTCATACCTGATGGGCATCGTAGGGCCATACTTCGGAATCTCTCCACAAAGGTCTTTATGGATTCTCCCTTCCTCTGCTTGGTGGTGAGAAGGGTTCGGACAGAGACTTATGAATCATCTCCGAAGAACCTGACTAAGAAAAATCTTTCTAGGTCTACCCATTTCTGAATAGACCCAGCAGGCAATTTCATGAACCATTCGAAGGCAACCCCCTTAAGGGTGTTGATGAACAAACACGTCAATATGGCATTGTTCGCTATTACATCTCCCATCTGTGACTTGAAGTAATAGATGTGTTGGTTCGGTGATATCGTGTCGTCAAAATTTTGCAGAGTCGGGGCCTTAAATTTTAGAGGATAGGGAGCTGTATCTTATCCTGTAGGATAAGGCTGCACTACTCTATCATTTTGGAGCTCACTCCAATTAGCATTGCGTTAAGACGAGCTTCCAACTCCTCCATCTTGGTCGATTGAGGATTGTGTTCATTCTCACCCTCCTTCTCTTCTTCAGAGGTGGACTTTATACTATGAGCTTCATGGTCCAAAGTCTCATTCTCTTTATCCTTCCCATTTAACGATTTCGCCTTTCGGGTGGATTCAGCTTTTTAAACTTTTTCTATGACCAGCTGAGTCATCAGATCTCGCAGTTGACTGAGAGTCTTTTACTGAGCCTAGAGCATTGCCTGATGTTCATTGGCCCTCCTCTCTAGGTCATTTGAGCTCCCAGTCATGTAAATAGAATTTTCATGTGCTACAAAAGAACTCGAGGACTAAGACTCCGAGATGGCCGAGTGTTCTTCATCAGAATTTGCTCCTCTAGCCAGTCATTTATAATTAATAGGAGGAATGGATCCCGTCCGAGTTCGAATGTATATGCCTTCGAACCCATCATAAATTTCTCTGACAGATGGCGAGAGGCTAGTCTCCGAATCATCAGAGCTAGGAGCTTTCTCTTTGTCGATCACATTGATAGTAACCGTAGGATGTTCGGTCTACGAAGCTTTCTTCCTGTAGTGTTGTTGTCTTTTGGTAGGTCGAGCAATGTTCGTCAATCGTTCGAATACTGACCGCCTTGGTTCATAAGCGCAACATTAGCATTCTGAGAGGACCGCAGAAATAAGACACTCATATTGACATGAGTGGGCTGCTTATTGCATTGGTCTTTCTCTCGACAGCAATTCCCTCAAGTCAAAAACTTAGGAGGAACCTCTCACAGAGTGTGAGGGTGGAGATGGAACCCCCTATCCATCAGTGGACGGGACTGGTTCTTGGTAAACATGAATTTTAAATCCATACTGATCTTTTTGAACACGACGAATCGCGTCACATTCTAAAGAAGAAACACGAGGGTCATGTTTAACTTGATTAATGCTAGACCAAAGTCTGTGTTTTGGTGAAACGCACCTCTGAGGGTTACGTTTGGATTTTGGAACGAGTTCATAGGAACTGTGTTTAGTTAGATTAACGTGGTTTGGCGACCTGCGTTTTGATTTTGAAACGCACACCTGAGAATTGCGTTTGATTTGAGAAACGCGTTCCTGAGGACTGTGTTCTGGTGCTGAAACAAGTTCCTGAAGACTGCATTGTGATTTTGAAATGCTCCCTTGAGGGTTACGTTTTAATTAAATTACTTGGGGCTCATATTTGGGTTCACCACCCTGAGACTTGCATTCTGGAGTAGAAACGCAACGCTCAAATTAAGGCTCAAAAACGCGGCTCTCGCGTTGATTGAGAGATCGACTCTCTCAGAGATAAGCCCGTCGTAAGGATCTTCTCCTCCATCGAGCGGCATTCTTCTTGGCCTGTCTTAAAGATTTTGCAGTGAGGTTGTCAGCATTGATGGAGCTTGTCACCGCAATAGGTCTTTTATGACCCAACACCCGTTGTGTCGATGCGGGTGTAGGATTTTCAACTTGTTGAACGAATTTAGCAGAAGCCGAGTCCACTCTTTCAGAGGAGGGGCTATTCGAGCAGTCTTGATGAAAGGGGAGGGCCTCCTTTGAAGATTCAGTAATGAATGGAGCTTTAGTCTTGTGGGTGACCGTGTGAATCTTACGTCTAGCCTTGGGGCTAAAGGATCCAGAGGAGAGTACTTCTTCGTACTTGGCTTGGTCGAATTCCATGATGAAGGTCTCAACCGTCATTCGAATGAGATTAACATCGGATTGCGTCACCACTTCTTCGTCAATGAAGCTAGTCCCCAGAGGAGTCGCCATCTTTTGTTTGGTGGAAAAATTAAAAAAATAAATTAAGAATATGAATTTGTATTATTCTCTCTAACAGACTTAGAAAAAGAATGAATTTTAATTCTCTCAATACAATCTCTCACTAACAAACTTACAAAAAGAAATTACAAATCTTCTCAATCGGTTTCCCGATTTACAAAAGAGAGAAGGAATTGACTGAGATCTTTTCCTTTATTTAACCTGGGTTCTTCACGGTAGCGATGAGATGTCTCCCTCAATATTAGTATCGAGTTTGCTTCTCGTTGACGATTCGACACTTCACCTCGTTGGGTTGAAGTCATTCCAACTTGTGTGGCAAGTTTAAAAATAACTCTTTACGAGTCTAAGAACTCAGAACGAGTTTAAACTCTATAATCGAGTTGATTTGAACCAAAAATCGGTTTTAAAGCCAAGTCACAAATCTCCAAAGAGTTCTGTTGCTGAAGAATATTTCCAGCATCCAATCCCGATCTCCTAAATTTTAGGCTCCTTTTTTTATAATCCTCCCCCAGATCTCCTAAGATCTACCCACCTTTAACTCAGTTGAGTTTGTTGAGATTTATAGGGGGGTTGAGGGGTGTAACTACCCCTTTAATTTGCTCCTAAGTGGGGGAGTGATCCCCTAAAATCATGAAAAATAGTTTTGAAATTATTCAGCTCGTATTTAAATGGGTCAAACGCAAAATCCATGTTCTGACATGAATTATACGATCAAACGTAACGTTTGGAAGCTCGGACGCAGCGTCTGAAAACTGCATTTGCAGCATTTGGAAGCTACATTTGCAGCATCTGGAAGCTACGTTTGTAGTGTCTAGAAGCTCAGGCGCAATGTCTGGAGACTACGTTTGTAGCGTCTGGAAGCTGTGTTTATAGCATTTGGAAGCTACGTTGGCAGCTTGTTGAAGCAGCGTCTAAAAGCTGCGTTTGCAACGATTTGGAAGCCGCGTAGGCAGCTTGTTAGAAGCTATGTTGGCAGCTTGTTTTTGCAGCAATTTGGAACCTACATTGGTAACTTGTTGGAAGCTACGTTTATACCGATTTGGAAGCAGTGTTGGCAGCTTGTTAAAAGCGGTGTTGGCAGCTTGTTTTTGTAGCGATTTGGAAGCTGCATTGGCAGCTTGTTGGAAGCTGCGTTGGAAGTTGTATTGGCAGTTTGGAAGCTATGTTTGCATTGCTTTGACTCTGGAATAAGGCCACTTGCATTTTGATTTGAAGAGGCCGTCAATTTGTAGTCTCTTTTGCTAGAATGTTACAAAGATCGTCATCTTGTAACCTTTGTCTTGGTTACTTGAAAATATGAGAGTCATCAGATTGTAACTCCCGATGTTGATTGTAAAGGCTGTTGAATTAGAGCTTTTATTGGTTGTTGTGAAGGTTATCAGATTGTAACATTCATTAATCTATATGAAAGTTTTTAAATTGTAGCCTTCTGGAAACCGTCAAATTATAACTTTCATCCTTGGTGTTTAATGAGGATCAGCTATCTACAGTAATTTTTAGATAGCCTACAACAAGTTTTTAAGAGTTTCAAAGATAAATCAAAAGTGTTTCATTTGTGTTTGACAAAATAAGAATTCTTACAACGTATTTGGGTATCTCTACCTCAAATTTCTACCTCTCTTGTTTATCGGAGAAGTTTTCTAAACTCCTTTCTTCTAGCAAATTATTATTATTGTTTTTCATATATTCTTGCTAGATTAATTTGAGTTTGATTTTATTTATACTCATTGGTTACACACACACCCCTTGAGCTTAAGTATTTTCACATATAGTATAATTATAGGGTTGTGGGGTTGTAACATTGAGAGTGAGCTTAATTGAGTTCTCATCTTCGTATTAGAGAACAAATCTTGAATTTACGCTTTCATTGTTGAGAGTACATTTTAATACACAAGGACACCGAGAAGTGGTTCGTGAGAGACAGTGTCAATTCCAAGAAGAGTGGCGTCTATTGTAAATCCTAGGGAGAGGTCGTAATTCCGAACACTTGAGGAAGGTGACACGGGCTAGGCCAATACATGGAGGGTGTTTTATGTGATTGCAAGTGTGTGAGTTATAAATATTTATCAGTGAGCGTTGAAAACTGATTGTGTAGATTGATTTGAGATAGTGGAGATTCTCCTCGAGAGTGAGGAGCGGAGACGTAGGTCGTGGGTCGACCAAACTCTGTGATCAATTTCCTTGTGTTTGTGTTTGTCTATTTGTGCACTATCTCTCTTATTCTTGTGTTCATGTTTATTTCGCCCTTTGTTTTTTATATATCCTTGCATTCATCACGTGTATATATTATATTGCTAGGATATCATTAGTAAAGTTTTATTTTGATATTAATATCAGATTAGATCAGCAAACACCCTATTCACCCCACCCCCACCCCCCTCTAGGGTACTTTCAATGACATGTGATATCTTTAAAAAGTTGTCAAACACAATAAAAATAGACTTCATACCTCGTTGGGTTCTAGGGAGTCCCAATACAAAGTCCATCAAGATATTATGCCACAGAGTATCAGGAACAGGTAAGGGTGTATATAATCCCGTATTTTAGGAATGTCCCTTGGCAACTTGACAAACTAGACAATACCGCGCGTATTTTTCTATTTCCTTCTTTAGCTGAGGACAGTAGTATCTCTCCTCAATGGTATCAATTTTCTTATCACGCCTCAGATATCCTCCTACCCGCCACCATAAAGGTCTCATATGATCCGTTCTCTTACTGAACACTCACAAGTCACAACTGATCTCCACAAAATAAATAACCATATTTGATATGAAAACCTCTGGCCAATTGATTCTTCATATCATTATCTCCATCTTCTGGCAAGTCTTCATCTTCTTTATATATCTCCTTTAGCTATTCAAATCCAGTCACTTCTACCTGCAAAGTCCCAACAAAGTACCTCTCCGACTAAGTGCATCTGCAACCTTTCCCAGACTTGTGCTTCAAAACAAAGGTAAAACACTGCAGAAACGCTATCCATCGAGCATGCACATGATTGATGGTAGTTTGACTATTGATGGACTTCATGGCCTGATAGTCAGTGTTGAGCAAAAACTCTCAAAAAATTAAATAATGCTCCCAATACTTCAAGTACTGGACTATGATATACCATTCTATCTCATATGTGGTCCATCTATGTTGAGCTTCACTAACTTTCTTGATATACAAAGAACTGGACAGATTTCTAGGGATAGGATGCTACCAATACCTACAATGGATGCATCACAATCAGCCTCGAACACCTTTTAAAAATCTAGAAGTGCGAGCACTAGTATTATGGACAGCTTCATCTTAACTAATGCAAAGCTACAATCTGACATCTTCCCCCCAATTAAACCTGCTTCTTCATACACTTTGTGATAAGCACAAAAGAGCTACTAAGGCTTCTGACAAATCTCCTATAGAAGTTCACTAGACCATAAAATCTACGAACTTCGCTGACAGTCTTCGACTTGGGACGATCTTGAATAGTATGCATCTTTTCATCATCAACATGATCGCCCTCTGCCTACAAAGCTCAAGAATAATAAGCTATTAATCATGAAGTTGCATTTCTTTATATTGATATACAGTTTGTTCTCCTGCAAAAATGTTATACCTCCCTCAATTGGTCCAGATGTACGAACTCGTTATGGCTATAAATTATGATATTATCAAAATAAACTACAATAAACTTGCCAATAGATGGTTCTAATATCCGATTCATCCACTATATGAAAGTGCTAGAAGCATTGAAAATACCAAAAGGTATGACCAAACACTCATATAGGCCTTCTTTTATCTTGAATGCAGTCTTCCACTCATCTCCTTCTCTAATGTAAATCTGATGACAACCACTCCTGTGATTAATTTTGGAGAATACTTTTGATTCCGATAATATATCTAGCATGTCTTCTAGATAAGGGATAGAAAATCAATATTTCACGGTAATCTTATTGATAGCACCACTATCCACACACATGCACCACTCTTTCTTCTTCTTTGGAACAAGTAATGCCAACATGGTACGCGAACTCATGCTTGCTCGTATAAGGCCTTTTTGGATGAGATCATCTACTTATTTCTATAAGATCTCCCCTTCATTCAGGCTCATCTAATAGTGTGGCAAATTTGGTCCATGATCTAGGGATGAAGTTGATCTAATCTTGGACATCTCGAAGCATCAGTAACTCAATAGGAAGTTCTTCAGGCATAACCGCAGCAAATTGCTGCAAGAGGGTCTGCACTTTAGGTGGAATTTCAAGGCGCATAAAATCCTCTTCTTGATACAAGAAGAGCATAAATCTCTTTAGACTATTTCAAATCTTCTATAAAATTTTTACTCTTAACAACGAAAAATGTCTTTTTAGCAACATCCGTCTTGGTTG
Organism: Asparagus kiusianus; assembly: GCA_022839385.1. Lineage (NCBI taxonomy): Eukaryota > Viridiplantae > Streptophyta > Magnoliopsida > Asparagales > Asparagaceae > Asparagus > Asparagus kiusianus. Next base: position 507,051 of record BQKN01001100.1, read on the forward strand.
GCCCCTTCTCTGTATGAGCCATGAGCACAAATCGACGTCCATCTTTCTTACAGATATAAACATTATTTTTTCCCTGGGTGTGGCATCAACATCGAACTACCATGGCCTATCTAATAGCATATGACAAGCATCTATCTCAATCACGTAACACAGCACCTCATCAACATAATTACGGCCAATGGAAAAAAGGCACCCGACACACCTCATCGACTTGCACATTATTACCCTTACGACAAGCATCTATCTCAATCACGTAACACGGCACATTACTACCATGGCCTATCTTATCACTCTTTGACTCCGAAATTTTTCACGGTTCTTGTCCCATCGCTTTGCGATTATCCTCTCTTTGTATAACCTCTCTTTCCCCGTACCAGTTTTTATTTCATATGTTATTATTTTTACAACTATATTATCTTTGATTTTGACTTATATATCGTTTAAGTGTATTTATTTCTGTATTATTTATTATATTATTTTATGTATCAAATACAGTATTATATTGTAAGTTTTCATTAGTTTATAAATCTATTTTATCTTTCATAGTTCATATTTTATGTATTATACATTTTATTTATGTATATTATGCTGATTGTATTTATGTGATTTTTGACTAATACACAATATACTACTATGTGCAAATTGATTTTATATAGTGATGATTATTATTGTTGTATCTTGTTTATATTTATTAATATTCCTAATACTTCTAATTTATCATATTGTTTGTCGAATATATAATTATGCTCTTATTATTATGTTTTATATAATATGTTTATTTTGAATCACGTGTTTTATGTCTATTTTTACATATAATATTTTGTGAATCTTTCCATCAAAATTTATTTTGTTGAGTATTCAGACTTTTTATATACTTATTATTATGTGTGTGTTTTCACTTTTAATGCTTATTATACATAATGATTATATTTTTTATACACATCATATGTTTCTGAATCTTGTTTATCACTTTTTTACTTTTATATCTTTTATTTTTAGACTTTGATTTTATTTGTGTTTCTGTTAACCTAACTATGATATGGTGTTATTTACTTTGTGTTATATAATTATTTGTATGCTAGTAATTATTGTGTATCATTTTATTCGGCTATTGATTGTTATTATGATTTGTATCTGTTTGTTTGTCTATATGTATTGATGTGTTTCTATCTATGTTTATTTCTTAATGTTATTTTTAATTATGATTATGTATGTTCTGTATACCTTATTATAATCTTTATTGTACTTTTGCCTGATTTGTTTTGCATTCTTGTCTTATATCTGGTGTTTTTCTAGTAATATTGCGTTATTCTCGTGTTTTAGTATATTTCAGCTATTTTTACATTATCATTGTCTACCATTGTATATTATATTATAAGTGTATTACTAACTTGCTAGCTTCTTTTATTACTTATAAAGTAGTTTTATTAGTATATTTCATTTCATTCTTTACTTTTAATTACATGTATCATCATTGTTTGATTTAATTTATCAGTCATTTCATCTTTCTTAGTTTTGTTTATGTTTTGCTTACTTATTTTTTATATATAGTTTCTTATTCGTCTAATACTTGCTTTTTATTTTGTTCTTTGTTCAGGTTAATCTGCTTCATTTATTTAGTCATAATATTTATATAAAGTGTGTGTTTTCGATAATTATTGCTATGATATATGACTATAATTATTTATTTTGTTTTTTATATGATATACTACATATAATTCATTTCTTATATGTTGTTGTGTCATATCACCTTGTCCTTTCATGATTATCTACTTTGTATTGTTTGTATATCATATCTTTTTGGTCTATGTTCAATTACCTTCTAATATTCCACTTGCATTGTGCTGCTTGTTTTTACATAATTATATTATTTATCACATTCTAATTTCTGTGTATACAATTTGTAAATTCCTGATATTTGTGTAATGAATTATTTATTTGCTAAATTTTGTATACTATTTCACATGATTATTTGAGTGTATAATTATTTTAATAATTGTGTTTAGCTATTTATACTTGACTGTCTTTGTATCTTTTCTATGTTTCAGATTACTTTTTATCATTCCACCAATTAAATATGTTTTCTTTTATTTGTGTTTATTTTGTAATTATTATAGTTCAAATTGCTTTATAATTGCTTTTCCTATTATCTTTGATTTATACTTATTAGTATATCATTCTATTTTGTTATATGATCCTGTTGATGTTCGTTTTCGCTCGTTTACTCGTTTTTATTGATTTTATATCTTACATTGTGTTTTTAATATCTTTAGTTTGAACCTGTATTAATTGTGTTTTTCATAATTAAAATTCTTTTTATTTTTGATTAACCATTGTTATACCCTGCTATTATGTTTTGTTTAAACTGTTATGTATTTTAGGTTTTTCGACTTTTCTTATTATGTTGTTTATGTTCCTGACTGTTTCTATTACATTTGACTTATTATTGTGTTTGCTTTAGATTTATTGTTCTTACTGACTTTATTCTTACTTAATATGTTTCAGATTTGTTTCTATGAATGCTTATATATTATTTGTATGATTCACTCTATATGATTGTTTATTTATATTATACCTATTTATTTTGATTCTATATTATTGCTTATCTTATACTTTATACTGATTAGATTGCTTATATATTTATAAGTATTGTATAACAAGTTTGCACAGTTAAATATGTTTGTATCATAGTATTTGTTTGGACTTTGTTGCGAGTCTGAAATACGATAGCGATATCTTAATTATCATATCTTGTATCCTACCTTGTGTCGTTTTTGTTTTATATTGTCCTCTGTTTATGGATATTGTTTCATATCTCTGTCCTTGGATTCTTTCTGCATTACTTTTATTTTAATTCCGAGGGCGGAATTTGTTTTAAAGGGGGTAGAATGTAAGGATCGTGAAATTTTGATACTAGTTAAAATAATCTTCTAGTATTTTAAAATATTTAATTATGAGTTTTAAAAGAGTATTTATATTTTTCTTGAATTTCTATAATTTTCTATGATTTAAAGTCTAAGTTTTATATTTATTTAAATAATTTAAATATTTATAAATTTATTTAGTACAGTAAAAATTTTTGGAATTTATCTGTTACGTTATCGATACTGTTACATGTCATTGTGAATAATACGTTGTATTATTATTAATAATTACGTATTATTTTGTATAATACGTTGTATTATTAATTATGTATTATTTGTACAATTAGTTGTATTATTACTACTGTTGCTTATTATCTATTGTATTAGTACAACATGTACGTTTTTATTTGTAGATAATTATTCTGTAATTAGTTAAATTTTTAAGTACCCGTAATTAATTATTTTAATTATTTTAGTTAAATACCTAAACCCTAACTCTAAAATTCTTTATATATATTTAATATTTTTTCTCCTCTTTCTCTCTCCTATTTCTTCTTCCCCAAAGAAAAAACACTGCCGCCCCCTTCTTCAATCTCTCTCTCGCGTTTCTCAGGCCGTCGTCCTCCTCCGTTCATCACCACCAATACCTCCACCATACTTCCCTGTCGTCGACCACCACGGTCGCTCCGCCTCGAACAGCCTCCAGTGCCCTCCCCTGCAGCTCCACGCCCGCACGCACCACCTCCTCGAACGCCCCAGCCCTCCCGGCTCAACCGTCGCACGAGACACCATTACCACCCTCTCTCCTCACCGTCGGCCGCCCCCTCATCCTCCTCTCCCCTCGCGCTCATCTCCTCCCCTGCTCGCTGCCACTGCAGCCCCAGTAGCGCTGTCGCTCGTCGTGCCACTGCCACCCCGGCCGAGCCGCTCCACCAACTCGCTGCCCACCTATTCATCACCCTCTTCTTCTTCATCCTTGAACCATCAGCCACACGCCTCCACCTCCATCCGACAGCCAAGCCCTCAACCACCCCGTCGACCCCGCCTCTCACCGAACCTTGCTGCCGAGCCGCCGCCAGTCACCCCCTGTCGAGCCGCCCAACTCCAGCAGCCATCCCGCGTCGCGATAGTGCTCCTCCTCAACCCCTCCCCCGAGTTCAATGTCGCCCCCAGTCCCCTCACTCCCCCGCTCTGCTGTCCAACCTCCAGCGCCTCCCCTTCACTGTCCAGACCCACGTCGACACCCTCGTCAGCCCCCAACTCAGATTCGCGAGCCGTAGTCCCGTCCGTCGACGTCGATTTGTTCTACGAACCCCGAGGCAAGATCCCGAACCTTAATTATTTTCATTTTAATAATTAGTTCTATCGTAAATTATTTTGTGCAAGATCCCTCTTGCTCAGAGTTTAATTTTATATTTTATTAAGATTTATCTACATATTAGTTTGTGATATGATTATCTGCGTAGGGCTATTGATGAATAATATTAGATAAATAATAATAATATGATAAATAGTATTTTCAAAATAATTATGATAAATTAAAAGAATTTATTTCGACAGCGGAATCATTTTTAGATAATTATATTAATTTTAAAGGAATTTATCTTGAAAAAAAAAGAAATTATTTTAGAAAAAGGGATCTTTTTGGAAAATAAATTAAAGGAACCTATTTTACAAAAGGATTATTTCAAGTAAATACATTTATTGTTTTAGAAGATTATTTTAGAATAATTTAATGATTCAAATTCTCAGATTTAATTACCTGATATGGCATGATATTACTGCACATGATTTATTATGTTTTGTTACGATGGAGAACCGTTGATGGTTATGACTTAGTGGCTTCGTGCGTTATGAGTAGACTTAGCGACATGTGTGAGTGTGTAGACCGAGTTTAGGTGGTGAATCCGAGTTTTAATGAGGTTTATGGTTGACTTATAAAATACAAAAGAGTTGTGATTGGGAAGTCTATGTTCATGTGATTGGATAAGGCTGTTGATGTATCTTCCAGGCTCGCGCCAGTGAATTCGTGTAGTCATTGGGGTTGGTTTGTTGGGCTAAAGTGAATTCGTGTAGTCACTTTAGTCAGTGAATTTGTGTAGTCACCCGAGTTCTGCTTGAGTTCGGACCAGGCCGAAATCGGATGTGTGTAGTCCTCTGACCGATTCGTATAGCGGTATTGGATGCGCGTAGAGGGTTTGTGAACGGTCAGTTATCCGGTGATATGAATGTTGACTTTATGTGAGATGCAGACCAGTGAGCTTTAGGATGGCTAGTTACATGACCTCGTTTCGTGGCTAAGTATGAATTCCTGTGAAATGTAGACCAGTTGTATTTTCTTTTTTTACACAGATCGGGATTAATATTCAATTATCTATAATTTGAGACATAAGGTATATACATGAGGGTTTCCTTGTTTGGATTATTTTGCTCGACGTACTACATCTCGAGTTGTAGATTTTTAAGTATTAATTTCATATAGTTGTATGACCTTATGACTTGTCTGATCGTTCTGATCGCTAGCTGCATGACCTCATTACCTGTTCTATTTTTGGATTCTTCTGATTATCATGTTTTAGTAGTGTTATCGCGTGTCGGTTTTGTTGGATTTCCGGTTGTTCATCTCTTTGTCATTTTCTATTTTCGTACCATTTTTCGCTTGGTTTTCGTTCGTTCTATTTCTTTTGTAGGATCTTGTCGTGTGTCATACACGCTGACGTACACCTGTTTTCTCTGGTGTACGTCAGACTTAGAGGAAGAACAGGTTCAGCTGGGAGATCGTCAGGAGACAGAGGATTCTCAACAGAAGTGTCTTGTAGATAGAGTTGAAGAATAAGCTGAAGTAGTTATCTCTTCGTAGTTGATTATCCTAGTTTCTTTTGTAGCATTTGCTTTTCCGTTTCATCATTGTATTTTATTTTCTCCAGTAATCTTTTGTTTAGATTTGTATAAGGACATGTTTGTCCCGTATTTTATGTCTTGGATGATATTCATTTGTGATATGTATTATTGTGTTCTGTGTTGTTCATTATATTCTCACTATCTATGATCGGGGACCTGTGACTTCGCATTGTTTTATTTCCAGACGCTTAGCATATTAGGTTGAGGAGAAATGATTATTTTTTTATTCTCCTTAATCTAATACGTCGCGGGCTTGTTCGCGTTCCGATTTCCGGGTATTTTGGGAAGCGGGGCGTGACAGTTTTTTTTGGTGGCCAATGCAGGTCACGGTCCCGAGTCCTCACTAGTAAGAATATAATGAATAATTTACATACATATCATAATTCATCCGTGAGACTATTCTTGAGCCCTTATCCTATTTCCTTGATAAATTTCGTTTCGTCCCTATCTTATCACTCTTTGACTCCGAAATATTTTACGGTTCTTGTCCCATCGCTTTGCGATTATCCTCTCTTTGTATGACCTTTCTTTCCCCGTACCAGTTATTATTTCATATGTTATTATTTTTACAACTATATTATCTTTGATTTTGACATATATCGTTTAAGTGTATTTATTTCTATATTATTTATTATATTATTTTAGGTATCAAATAGGGTATTATATTGTAAGTTTTCATTAGTTTATAAATCTATTTTATATTTCATAGTTCATGTTTTATGTATTATACATTTTATTTATGTATATTACGCTGATTGTATTTATGTGATTTTTGACTAATACACAATATACTACTATGACAAAATTGATTTTATATAGTGATGATTATTATTGTTGTATCTTGTTTATATTTATTAATATTACTAATACTTCTAATTTATCATATTGTTTGTCGAATATATAATTATGCTCTTCTTATTATGTTTTATATAATATGCTTATTTTGAATCACGTGTTTTATGTCTATTTTTACATATAATATTTTGTGAATCTTTCCATCAAATTTTATTTTGTTGAGTATTCAGACTTTTTATATGCTTATTATTATGTGTGTGTTTTCACTTTTAACGCTTATTATACATAATGATTATATTTGTTATACACATCATATGTTTCTGAATATTGTTTATCACTTTTTGCTTTTATATCTTTTATTTTTAGACTTTGATTTTATTTATGTTTCTGTTAACCTAACTATGATATGGTATTATTTACTTTGTGTTATATAATTATTTGTATGCTAGTAATTATTGTGTATCGTTTTATTCGGCTATTGATTGTTATTATGATTTGCATCTGTTTGTTTGTCTATATGTATGGATGTGTTTCTATCTATGTTTATTTCTTAATGTTATTTTTAATTGTGATTATGTATGTTCTGTATACCTTATTATAATCTTTATTGTACTTCTGCCTGATTTGTTTTACATTCTTGTCTTATATCTGGTGTTTTTCTAGTAATATTGCGTTATTCTCATGTTTTAGTATATTTCAGTCATTTTTACATTATCATTATCTGTCATTGTATATTATATTATAAGTGTATTATTAACTTGCTAGCTTCTTTTATTACTTATAAAGTAGTTTCATTAGTATATTTCATTTCATTATTTACTTTCAATTACATGTATCATCATTCGACTAAATAGTACCATCAGTCGACTAAACAGTACCATTGTCAACTGATGAAGGATGAGCGGTCTCCAGCGATCAACTCATCAGTCGACTGATGGCACTGTAATGACTAGTTTTCCAACTTTGCTGATTTTTCGGGTTTTTGTCTTTTTGCTTGGATTTCTTGGTTTTTGGGATTTGTTTCATGAACCTATATATACCACATGCCCTCTAACTTCTAAATTATCTAAAGAAAAATAAATCTCAAGTTTTATGCAAGTTTGTTCAAGTGCTTTTAACTGTTTTCAAGTTTTGTTTATGTGAAGAAGTTTTCACAAGAGGAGAAGATCATTTCTTTTGTGTTTGGGCTTCAATCTCATTCTCTCTCACTCTTGTTTTTGGAGAAGTTTTACTAAACTTGATTTCTAACTTTATATATATTTGTTATTGATTAACACTTCAATAAGCTAGATTTTATATTGACTTTAGTTTTATTATTGCTCATTGATCACACACACCAATTATTGAGGTTTTAGCATTTCATACATTATATACATTGGATTGTGGTGAGTGATTCATTGAGAGTGAGCTTAATTGAGTTCTCATCTTGTTAGAAAATAAAGTATTTGTATTTGTGAGACTATTTGTTGAGATTACATTGTAATACGCAAGGACACCGAGAGGAGTGGTTGGTGAGAGACGGGGTCGATTCCAAGAGGAGTGGCGTTGGTAGTAAAGCCTATTGAGAGGTGGTAAATCCAAGCACTTAAGGAATGTGACACATGAGAAGTCAATACTTAGAGGGTGTATTATGTGATGCTAAGTGCGTGAGTTGTAAACGTTTATCAGTGAGCGTTGAAAATCGATTGTGTAGCTTTTTTGTGTTGGCAGTGGAGATTCTCCTCGAGGGTGAGGAGCGGAGACGTAGGTCGAGGGTGACCGAACTTTGTGATCATATTGTTTGTTTGTGTTTGGCATTGGCGCATTTTTCATTGTCTCATTGTTTATATAATCTTTTGCTCATTGTATATCCTTGCATATTTTATTGTATATCAAAATTACAAGGATATTGCATTAGAAGTTTTTATTTGGCATTAATATCGGATTAGATTAGTAAATATCCTATTCACCCCCCCCCCCCCCCAAGGTAATTTCAAAAACGTGTTGAATTAGACTTAATATGATGTAAATTAGACTTAAAAAGAATTAAATTAGACTTAACATCAACTAAACTGGACCTAACATGATAGATCTAGAGAGAACGAAGAGGGAGGAGGAAATAATGGTATTTTAAATTTTTATGTTTGTCTCTCTCTCTTTGTCCTTAGTTGGCATGATAATTACGTGAAAAAAAAAGCTGTCGCACATGATGTCATATTTCTTGGGGTTGTACCACATATGAAAAAAATAAAGGGACTGTAGCACATGAAGATTTTACTTTTGGGGCATTGATACAATTTTCCCTAAATTTGAAGTGAATCGAGAGTTATTTCTTTTTTCAAATAGTAGTTAAGCTTATTATGGATTTTATTCGTTCTTAAAATTTTGCTGAAAAATAAAAAACTAAACATTTAACACCAAATTGACTCTTAACTCTCCATCGCTTTCACGGGCGCCAGAAAAATGAACTCTCGTACCAAGGACAACCTTTATTTCGATTCTCTCCATCCCCTCAATTTTCAGACCCCCGCCAGCTAACAGCAGCAGCATATCACGTGGCCACCTGCACCCTCAAAAAATATTCCCACAAGTAACACAGACGTCCATCCCCTCCTCCCTCAATTTTTACGATTTTTAACCAAACAAAAAAAAAAGAAAAACAACAACACAACCATAATCATCATCCGATCAGCTGATCACGACGAAGGACGTGAATCTGCTCCTTCTGCCGCCGGAGTTCCATCACCTTACGATGGGAGTTCGAGTGCTGAGTCAGCACGAAGGTCGGGCTCGCGGCCGGCCGGTACTCCGGCACGAGCCGGCCCGACTTGTACCGGACACCGCAGGCGTTGCAGAGGGTCTTCGGGCCCATTGGGCCCGTCCGCCACTGCGGCGTCTTCTCCGATGCGCAGTGGGTGCAGCGCCGGACCCCGCCCTCTGCCTCTCCTGCGGCGGCGGCGGAGGAGGCGGAGGACTTTCCGCGGGGGATGCTAATTTGCGCCGGGGAAGTGAAGTCGGAGGAGGACGAGGACGAGGTGGAGGAGGAGGCGGCGGCCGCCGCCGCGGCCCTCGAGCGCTTGGTGCGGGGCCCTCCCCGCCCGGGGAGGGTGTTTGTGGGGCCCATCTGGGCGTCGGCGGCGGCGGGGAGGGTGTTGGTGTAGGATCTGCTGTAATTGGAAGGGTAGGGAGCGTCGGTGAAGGAGTCCTCCATGAATTTTGATAGCCATTCTAGCTCTGCGGCTTCTTCACTCTGCAAACAAATTTTGAATTTTTTTTACTTTTATTTTTTTTTCAATGTCCCCCATATCGTATACAGAATAAATTTGGGTAAATTTCATATGATCTCTCTTCCATATAATTGGCTGCATTTAGACTCTTCTCCTGTTTATCAATACTCACACATGGTTTCGTGAACTTTTTCGAGTAGAAAATTATGATTTGGACCCTCTCCGTTACTAAAAAAATCAGTGTAAAAACTACTCATTTTTAATTTACAACGAACCGGTAACAATTAACACTAAAAATTAAAGACTGAACGTAGTTTGTAATGTAGTTGTCTCGGCACTATTTTTTTAAGTAATAGAGATGGTCAAAATTCGAAATTATAACCCCGTCACGGTTAATTTAAAAGTTTTTCATGCAAAATTTCATAATTAAAACTCGGAACCATATACAGCGTAAAGAGTTTCGATGCGAAATTTAAGATGAACCGTCTCCAGAATAAACGAACAGTTTGAGCAATTTCTTTCGATAATTAGATTAATTAGAACTCATTTTTTACTCAAGAGATGGTGATCGATCTGCAGGGAAGAACTTACAGGTACGTAGATGTCGTCGGCGAAGCTACTGACGTTAGAGACGGAGTGATGATACTCCCCTACGAAATGTCCCCCTCCGATGAACTCGGAGCTCTCCTGCTTCGGAATCAAATTGCCCTCAACGGAGGCGGCTGCGGCGGCGGCGGACTTGTCGTGGCAACTCGACAGATCAAGCAGGTCGTCGATCCTCAGCGTGTCGGTCGACGGGAGGCCGTACAGATACGTCGGGGAATTGGCCGTGGGGCCCACCCCGTAACCGAACCCCACGCCCATTCCCAGCTCCCACTCCGACGCCATTGTCAGTAATATTAGAGAAGAAGCGCAAGAAATTAATAGAGGGATGGAAAGAGGATGGGGGCCGGGGCTCAGTTCCCACTTCCCAAAAAAAAAAAGAAAAAGAAAAAAACTCTTTGCCCTCTTTTGTTTGCGAGCTCGATCACTAATAATGGAGGTTTCAGTAACAAGGAGCTAATAAGTTAGCCGCTCACTGAAGGAATGTGAGCGAGCGGAGGAGTACTGTAACCCATCCTCTCCCAGCCCTCATCCCACGGCCTTTTAAGTTGGTTGGTCTCGCCTTCGTCCGCTCTCTCTCTCCTCCATAATTTCCTCACCCCTCAGGCTTCGCCCATGTGAGGTCCCCTTTCGTTTTTACCTTCGTACTTAAAAACATTAATGACGGCACGTAGTCGGTCACGCCCCCTAAGCAATTAGCGGCTGTAATTAAATCCTAAAAGGATCTTTTAGTTCGATCTCCTCCACTACTCCTTATCATATCCACATCACTTGCATTTTTTCGTGTTTTGTACAAAGGAAACCGTATAAGTGGCAGCTGTGATTGAGAAGCGGGTATACTCTAATTGTTAAGCCTTCTTCGGTGCGCGGGAACGAGTTCTCTTTCGTGTATTCAGAACGTGATGTGTTTTTTGATGCTAGAAATGACGTTCCCATTTCTAATCAATTTTCACTTCATATGAGAACTTTTATTCCCAATGATTTATCAAAGAATTAATATTTCCATTTAAGTGAGAATAATGAAAATAATAAAATAAATTTTGTATATATCGTTCCTTAAAATATTCCAATTTAGTTCTCTAATCATACCCAGACATAAGAATAGGAATGAGCATTCAATTCTCGTATTAATTTTATTTCTACATTCATTCCATATTCGTCATTTGACTCTAGTCCCGCTTAATAAACGAGATGTAATTATTTTTCTACGATAAAAGAATACCATATTTCTCTCTAGAACTCCTTAACGGAGTCAATATCGTTATTATTTGCAATAACTAATGGAACGAAACTTATTCATGACATTTAATGTGGATATAAAGGATATCAACTCTTAGACATTAGATTTCATAATTTATACAATAATTTAAAGTATATTTTTTATGCACGTTTAATTCTGTGGACTAAGTGCACTCGATTCTTTCCCGTATATCATACAGTTTATGCCGCGAACTAGATGTAATCCTTCTCATTATTTTGCGTTATAACACACATCATATTCTACATAGTTTGCATACGTTTCAATCAGCTAGAAAACATTATATCTTAAGGAAATGTTAAATTAAACATAATTTCCTCACATATTCATTAAATACACTAATTATAAACACTTGTGATTACAGGTTCCATTTGCTCTCACACGAGTAAAGATAGCAGATACTAATCAACAAATTTAGATATGATAAACGTTACTGAAATTTTATATCAAAGAGATTGTAGGCAATTTAACTTGAAAATAAAATGCACTTCTTTTTTTTTATCGCTTAATTACACTGACATTACTGTGGCCAGAGGGGGTAAGTGGAAAACACGTGCAGTGTCGGGGACGGTGGGGACCACCTCCCCACCTCTCCTCCGTTACTCCGTTTTTTCTACTGTAAAAGATTATTTTTTTTAACGTGACGGTGGGGACCACTCCCCCTCTCATCCAACTGTATCCAGTTGTCATGGTCCCGGCCCTCCATCGAACGGCCAGATCTTCTCCCCTCAAGACATTGACGGCGTACGATCATTCCCTCAGTCCGTACGGACTCATCCCAGTCAGACGTGGCATCTGTATGGCAGTGACCGCAGAGGTGGGTCCCGCAGCAAGTGCAAAGTCTGCCCCGTGTATAGAGAGAGAGAGCGAGGGAGAGAGGACAGGAGCAGCCTCCTCGCAAAGGAGAGCATCGAATCACGTGACTGGGGACTGGGGATCCCGAGGCGAATCCACCACACACCGTCCCCCGCAACGCACGTGCTCCCTCGTGTGCGCAATAACGCAGCTGCACGTGACCGGACCGCGATTATGAGCTTAAAATACCCAATTGTTTATGTAATTGATTGAGTTAAGACGTAGCGTACGAGGAAGAGGTACAGGTTAAAGGAGAGGATTGCGTACGTTGCTTCGCGGGACATTTGACGCGGCGCCGACGGTGGGGAGGACCGCTGGGGCCCCGGCCGGTGGACGTGACCACCGGCACATGCGCGGTGTCAGGGTGTGGTGCTCCGCAGGGCTCCAATAATTGCACACGTGTAGGATGAGAAGAGGGCCACGTAGAGATGCGGACGTGGATATTTGGGACCACGTTATGCGCACGGTAGGGCGTAGCTTGCCTTGCAGCGGGTGTATGGGGGGTGCCTTCTTCCATAACCGCTGGTATTTTGGGGTTCCGGTTCCCAAACGAAGTGTTTTCTCTTTTTTTATTTTTTTATTTTTTATTTTTGAAGAGTATAATTTGCAAAGTAGCATTGGTATTATTTGGTGCACATAAAATTATTTTCGAGTACTCAACAATTTCTTGTTCTAAATGTACTGCTAAAAACTTTTTTTTAAACATACATATTAACGAGTGCTGATTTTATCAGAACTATCACTAGGATAAATAAGAAGATCGATAAAAATTACTTCCAACCATGTGGTTCAAAATTGCTCACTCACATGCGGATGGTTTTGACATGATCCGTAGTGCTGTGCGCATCAACTGGGGCTCATAGCAATAGGAAACCTAAGTTATCTAACAAATAAGGATATAATTAATGTATTTTGTAGTGTAAAAAAGAAGAACCGCAGGATAATGTGTTCCACGAAGAACTACAATTTGAAATTTCATTCTTTGATTTAGTATTCTAAATACATCAAGAAACTGACCAGACAATAAACTCCCACAACTTGAGATGATTGAGTAAATTGGGTATTACTAATTTTCAAGGAGATGAGTATAACACAATTGTCCATGTTCCATTAATGAATGAGGTCGTAATCAAATATAATATAAATGTTTGATAATGATGCATACGTGAAACTAAGAATTTAATGACAACTCTAAATTTAGCAAGATATTTCTACGTTCCTACCATTGTTATGCAAATTCAACACGTTTATGATAAGTGTTAACTTCTATGACATTTATGATACTCTCACTTTCATTACTCGAAATGAAGCCTAAGTTATGGGCTCTATAGCGCAAGTTATGGTCCTTATGGACTCTATTTATGGCTTTTTCGGGTGCGGACGAAAAATGAGTCTCCCTCTCCGAAGTTAAAATGCTGAGATCTAAGTTATCCTCGTCAAATTTACAACCCAATTTTTAAAAAATTCATAGAGATCTAAGTAGACTTGATGCTAGATATATCAGCCATATAACGTAACCCTCATCCTTTTATTCTCTACCTAAGGCTAATTGGGACAACTTAACTAAATAAACACTAAAACACAACATTAACGTATAGCTTAAACAGTAAATTGTAAACAGACACCATGTAGTATCATCTAGTTGCAAACAGACCATTTACAGTTCTATTTTTCTGAATAAACCGCTTGAATAAAATGTTTACTGTCTGAATGAAATTTTTTATCTCCTAAAACTGTTAAAATGTTTGAAGAGGGGGGGTAGACCCTTAATAGCTTTTTTTGGTGAGGATAGGTCCTCAAAAAAATTATAACTCTTAAAAGAGTTGAAAGCTTTCACTAACGGGGGGTGTCTTCGCTCCTAGGTCAACATTGTAAAGATCTATTCACCACAATAGTAACTTCTTTTGGGGGTGGAGATGGGTGTTGTTATTCACAATTAACCCCTTTTTTTTCTATATGATGAGTGCAATATTACTCTCGTTAAATGCACCTTACCATTATAATAATCAATGGAACAGTAACATGAGGAGGAAACTAACTCCACAAGCAAAGTACACTCCCAAGCATCCAATCCGCGTTGATGTTCAGAGCTCTCCACCCCCCCAAAACTCCTTTAACCTATGCTATTAGCTTCCCTGATTACAATGCATCAAAATAGTTTCCAAGTCAAATCCCCCAAGAATTAACAAAACATAAAACAAACACGAAATTAAGCAAAGACCGAGGGTTTGTCCCCCATTGTCGACGGTGCCTCGAAATCATAGAGTCAACTAGGGTTGACATGCACTGAATGATCTCGATACTCGTTCTTCTTCGTCCTACTTTCGTCGGTCCACGTGTTTAGCTAAGCAATGGCTGGCTTTGTCTTGGTTTAATTAATCGGGATTAGAAATAGTAACAAGACTTTGGAGGTAATAAAGGGAGTAATATTTGGGTCGGTGGTAGAACATGGTTCGTTAATTTGGATGACCCTAGATGTTAGGGTTGAAACTGCAAGGAAAGCTAGCTTAGCAAAGTGATTAGATATCATTTGAAGGATAGAGCATGTGAATCAAAATAGTAAAACCATAGGCATTAATTGCCGTATTGCAAACAGTACTCCATCCCATTCATAAGCAACATGATCGAAGTGTGCTCTGGATTCTAGCAAATTATAAGAATGATCATGTCTACAGACTGCAATGAGAGAGCATTCAATAAAATCTAGTGCAATATGAAAAATTATGCAGTGGACCATAGCGCGCACCAGGCTTTATCAAAGCAGCATTTTCAGAGAGAGAAAGGAACCGCAGGGTATTTTGCAGAGTGCAAGTACAACCCACATGTTGTAAGGTTTAATCGCTTATTACTTATTAAAAAAAAATTATCAGCATTTAGCTCGTCTGATATCCAAACAATTGTCCCTCTATTATATGCACTCGTCACGTAGGTGTCACATAAAATCATTCTATAGCAAATAGATCCACTAATGTTTCGGTTAGTCGAAGAGGGGCGACTTGAAAGCCGTTATAGGGCGTAATACTAATAAATTATTTATTTTTAAGTTAAAGTGTCCGACATTTTATGGTGCAAAGAATGCATCTGCAATTACCACCAAAACTAAAACCTCAATAATGTGTGTCCACAATGTTCACAACTTCACATGCAACATAACCACCAAAGTCCTTGTAACCCTAAAGTACCTAAATCTTAATCATGCGCCAGGGTTTGCCTTATCAATGAACGGAAATCCTATCTTGTCCGCAAAGAAATAAAAAAGACATCACTCTGTAGACAAGCAACAAACTGTTGCCAACTTAATAGTTCTCGCTTCCTTTTGAAACCAACAGCTAAGGCTTTTTTTTTTTTTTTTTTTTTGGTGTGTGTGTGTGTCCAGATCGAATAATTATAACTAGACAACTTTAGTCCTTCAGTTTGTTCAGAAGATTTGCAGATGGCAAAAATCAGTACCCTGTGAAACATAAAAGACCCCAGGGAGAACACGACTTGATTCACAAACAATCAGACTCCATCTGATGCAAGAAACGATTGGCAAGAGAGTTGTTGGCCTCGCAACTGAGAGTAAATTAAAGTGCAGTGACTTAAAGCTCACCAAATTTATTGATATTAAAGACGAGCAAAATACGCTTGGCTCAGGTGACAAATCCTACTCAACAACCGAAAACCTTTTGTTCGCTTTTCAAGAAGAAGAAACGCTCCGCCACATGGTAAGCGTCATGAAGAAGATCTCCATTTCAAGTCTTTTAGCAGATTACAAAACACTTCCTTCACAATTTCAAGCCGAGGATTGCCATGGGGTAAAAAAAAAAAAAACTTGTGATTTTGTACAATTTTCCTGCGGAGATAAGCAGCCAGAAACAATTGTATGAGTACTCTCTTATTATATGAAGATGCAATGCTTCTTCACCGGCTGAAGTACGAAAATCGAAAGAGGGAGAAACGTCCCTTTGTTATGAACAGCCAGCATATCGTGTCATCGTCTTGGGGTTAAGAGAACATGCATCAGATTTGCGGAATGCTGGCCATATAAAATTGAAGCAACTCCAGATTCACGGTACAAATTGCAAGCAGCTTTGGAGGGCATTGAGAACACAGGATACATGCAGTACCGTTGGGGGTTAATCTTGTTCTCTCAACAAAGGCTTCTCAAATGTTCTCATGTTTCCAATACAACCATTTCACCCCCCCACAACATTAAAGAACCAGTATGTGAACATTGCTCCGCGCGACCGCATCCTCAGCTAACAGCTGTCAAGCCTAATACATCTATCCATCTGCGCTTCTTTATATCCCAAGCTATATATAAAGATGGCCTTCCATGAAAGCGGAGAAAATAGAGACATATATTCACCTATTAACTAGGCGTGCTGCATGATATGAATAGGAGCAGAGATGGATGAGAGAAATTGAGATACGCCAGAAACGAAGTACAGGCTTGAGATACTAGCATGAAATACTATGATAGATAAGTACTACAACAGATACACACGGTATCTGGATAAAAATGAAATCTAGAAGGCAGACGGTTTTATCAGAAGGCACAAACAAGAATCATAGGTGAAGTGAAAGCAACACGTGCACAAAAATGATAAGAATTATTGACTATACTTTTGCTTACATTTATCAAAATTGAATAGATTCAGCTTTAAAAGCTTTTAAAATCTGCAAAGAGGCATTGAGCCAACGACTAAACCAAGATTCTCCATACATATAATTAAAAACGTCGGTTGGAGCAACACAAAAATTTCCATGTCCGCTAGCAGGTAAAAGATTACTTGTGTGGTGGCTGACTTTAGCGTCACCTTGGTACAGACCCACCGATCTCTAAATGGAAGAAAGAATAAATATGTTATATGAAGTTCAAAAAGAACTGAAACTGCTAGCCGAAAAAACCACCTCGAATATATTAGCATTAGATATGCACATGTAAATAATTTCTCGCTATAACAAATCAGAGTATACTATGTAGGTAGCTAAGCGATATATTCAGCAATTATAGAAACTGCAGGAGCCCACCTTAAGAAATTGCAAAGACGAAGCAAATTTTCACGTGCCATCAAATCCATCTGGGAAAAGGACAATGATGTTACTTTTCTACTATTGAAAGTGGTAATCATGCAATAAACTTGTGCTTTTATATTTAGATCAAAGATCAGTTTAATTCAGTCGACTTAATTTTGTAAACCATATCATAGACAGGCTCCACAGGAATATATGATCATAAACTTTAGTTACTTTTGCATCAATACAGAAATGGTTGACTCAACTAACCTCTGGATAAGACATAACATATCTCATATTTTGACAAAATTAAGAATTAGGTATAAAACCTAGTTCATTGGATTATTGGTTCAGCTGTTCGTATCATTTAGAGTTAATATCTCATGAATAAAGAAGTAAATAGCTTTTCTGTGAAGATATGCAAGCAATTCATGAAAAGCCATTTTCGTTCAAAAGGATTTTGACTTTCTATCACTGGCAACTGCTTGGCAATTCTAACCCCAGATACCAACAGAATGTTTGAGGGAGGAAACTGTGTGTTTATGCTTTGAAATCCATTTTAACAGTCAATAAAAGTGAAATATCCTTCTCCAATTTTAATCTTATAGTTGATCTAGAATCTGACTCTCTTGGTAATCAACTTGTATTGTTCTCATATTCCTGAAGCAAGTGAAAAGAATTCTAGAATCTGACTCTCTTGGTAATCAACTTGTATTGTTCTCATATTCCTGAAGCAAGTGTAAAAAATTTGTGGAGGCAGACACAGAGTGCTTGATGACACAACTTTTCAAAATGGTAGACATAAGATTATGACAATATGTGTATGTTCCTTAAGAACCTTAATTCTTAGTAAATGATCTATAAAAATAATTCTCAAAAGGATTATAGTATACTTCAATTCTGCAAATTTTTTAATGAATAATACTTTAAGTGTCAATACTCATTAAGTAGCTTTTTGGACGCTTAAGGCACATCTTAGAGACCTCTCCAATACTTCTCATAACCAGTAAAGGCTAAGATAGCTCGTATCAAAAACTACATTACCTAAGGTCCTAAGGAGAGAACAACATTAGAATCTAGCCAGTTACATTTGCAGCTAAATATGCAGAGCGCAAGGAGTTCAATCAACTCCTAGAGGAACCTAAAGTGCACGTCTGCGCATGGCGCATTTGACCAAGACTGTAGTCCAAATTCATCACTCATTTTTCACTTTTATCTCTGTGAAGAGACCCTTTTTTTGGTGGCTAAAACAAGAATAACTGAAGCCTCGCCTGTCAAAACCACCAAAAAGGTGGCAGAACGAAATGCGAGGACGACAAAGTTATAGGCATCAGTAAAACTATTTTGATAATAAGAGAAATAGCTGGAGATGAGTGGTCAACAGGAAATCAGTTTGAAGACAAGTTCTCCGTTTCTTTGACTGGCCTCTACAGCTCTTTCTTGGAAAATGAAACTTGTAATTGTTGGGACATAAAGCTTCTTGAACTGTGGGAATTTTCGCACAAAATACTATACTTGGATGCATGACAAGAAAACATAGAATGTAGAATGATAAACATGTCAATTTAGCAGCGAAATCCGGGAAGTTGCCGGACTCAAAGGTAAATTCAGTGGTGAGGAAGGACTTTATGAAAGACTTATTAACCAAGTCAAGAAGTTTGGGCCTGAAGTAAGCTTCTGATATGCATTCCACTTTCCATTCCCCATTTTCAGTTAAGGGAGAAAAGAAAAGGAGGCATTGTTCATGTGAGACACCTTGTAACAACAAAATTGTGTCTGTGAATTATATAGCAACTATAAAAATAATGATTAACATATTGATATAATAGCAGCACGTTGTTCCCTGCTAACAACAGCTGCTGGCTTTCTATCTCAGATGGTATTGTATGATGCAATTCGTTACGAGTTTACTGGGAAATGTGGGCGTGAATCAAGTAAGACAAAAATCATGTATGCAAAGACTATCGTGATACAATGCAATATGGGGGTTATAAAAGTACCAGAGCCTTGCCTTTCTTTTGACCCCCACAGCTTATCCTGATTTTTATGAGGTACTAAGTAGATTTCTTTAACTATAGTAAGACACATTTGAGTTATGTTCAACAAGAACAACATACGAGGAAAACTGACTACAAATGGTACAAATGTATATTAAGATTAAAATATGTATAACATGTACATATTCGAAATAGCAAGAAAAGCTAGAAAATGCAACTTAATAGTACCGCTGGTGCATTTCAAAATGTGATAGCATATCTTTCATGAACATAGGTTCCAACTGACAACACATAATTGCATACTTTGTTCACCCTTTGCACACACGATTACAATAGAAATCAAAACAAGGAGTAACTACTGGTCACTATAAACCAAGAGATACAGAAATATAGACAAATATTGTGTAGCATATTATTGAATCGGTAACAGCCATCATATAATGTTAACACAGAAAAATAAAAATAAAAGAATAAAAGAATTCCAAGTGCATGTGCAACTGCTTTATGTGCAAATATGTAACTGGTGTACCAGTTTACATATAAAAAAATTTCATACTTATTTTAATACTACTCTTCTCTACTAAAACTACACCAGATTAATACTACTCTTCTCTACTAAAACTACACCAGATTGGATTGAGATATCACTAAAAGTGACCTTCACCAAAGATGGTACAACTTATTGCAAATTACTCGTAGTATGTTAACAAAACATTGATACTTGAGAACATTGAGATACACAATAGCCAGGGAAGAACGCAGTTTTTCCTTTCAAGGACTGGCAGATTCATGTGCCTGCAGGAAACAAATACCTAAAGTTGGTCTTGAATGAGAGATATTAACTTAAGTTGTCATTGTTGTGAACTAATAGACAAGCAAGAAAAACCAAAATTATTTTCCTCTCGAAGGAACATGAAGGAAAATTGCTTCACAAACTTAGTGAAATTCCAAACCCAAATTAAGCATGCTTTATAAGCACATTCCAAAGCCAAATTAAGCATGCTTTATAAGCACATTAGTTATTTAAAGTGTAAGCTTAGATGGTGATTTAATGTGAAAATTGGCTTTATCTAGAAGCATAAATGCAATAATAACATTCCTTATGTATGATTATTTATTACATCCTGAACCCAATATAACAACAACAAAAAATTTATTGAAGCACACATGTACTGGCATAATTATCAATATCTTAACTAAGATTGCAACCGGAATCTTATGATTCAATAAGATATGCAGCGAATTGGAAACTTATCTCATGTACGTATCTACCAGGTTGAAGAATCTACAATATAGTTAGTGTTTCACTGCACCATATGACAAATCGACTTAAAACTAGATTTTAGGGACCTTTTAGTTTTTACTAAAATTTTCAAGTTTTACAAATCTATCTAATGTTTTACCGAGAGGAAACATCCACTCCTTAAGTACCTATTTTAGGATTGGGAAGTTTATAATAGAATTATTTAATTGTCATGTGCATCAAGAATACGTATTTGAAGTGTTTGAAGTGTTAGATGTAAAAGACTACTCTGTTGGAATATATTTAAATTATGATATAATAGGTTGAGTTAATATTACCTTTCCACAATATTATTTAACAGAATTAAACATTTTGGTGATTATATATGTGAGTCTGACTCTTTCGTCTCTAGATGGGCTAAGGGTCGCTCACAATCACTAGCTTATAAAGTTCTTAATCTGTTAGATTATTCACTATAATCCATTGTTTTATGGTGTTGGCGGAATATTCGTGTTTGTATCACCAGTCTCAAGTGAACATAACTGTTAATTGATTATTCAATATACCAGACATTTATTTTTGTTATGTTGGCGGAATACTCGTGTTTGTATCACCAGTCTCAAGTGAACATACCTGTTAATTGGTTATTCAATATACCAGACATTTATTTTTGTTATGGTGGTTGTCCCTGAACAATTGAGTTCACAATTAGAAATTTCTGAGTAACAGAACGTAGCAGCAGCTCAGCATAGGGCAAATAAGGATGACAAAACTTAGGGATGGTCCTAGACGAATGGATGGTTCCATCCATGTTCTGGAACTGATATTGGTCTGAAGCACAAGCAGAGGTAAATAAAGAACAGAAACTGAGAAGAGGAAGGAGCGTCAATCAGTCAAAAAAGGAGGGTTGTAGATAAACCAATTGAGCCACTGTTCTTCTCTGGAATCCTATGGAGAATGCTTTTAAGAAAAAGGGAAGAGCACTCCAATGCAACTAGTACGCTTTACAATGAGTATGCACCCATCAGCTATGACTAGATTCTGGATGCACCATTTTGACATCAATATGGTCCAATATCAGGTCTCAATCTAAATATTCAAAATGACAGTGATGCTTGCTAAAATCTCAGGAGAGGAAGCTTATAGCATTGATGGATCCTAACCCTACCATTCTAATGAAACATGTCACAGGCAAGGACAGAGCCAAGCTCTTGGGTAAGATGTGCATCATATTTCAATAATATTTAAATTCCATGAGGACCTATTATTTGCAAACTAAAAATAAATTGAAATATTTTAATTCCAGGAGAAAATCCTAATTGTAAACCACATATTTTATGAAAATTCATGTTGTGTATTTGATAATTTTATCAACAATTGATGTTACCTGGATACTTCTGAAGCCGTCCCCATATCTGTACCCAAACTCCTTGGACACTCCTTGCATATATGCATACATTTATTCAGGCATGCATTCAATTATATAATACACATTTTAATTTAAAACACTAGTCATACATTTTTTGGACATATATCTATATTTCACATCCACTTCTTGAAACTCATTGGGCATAGGTCGTGTTCCAATTTATTATTCTGAAGGTTTGTTTGGATGTCTAGTTCAAAAACTAGTGGTTTTTTCAATTTAAAATCCAGATAATAAAAGAAATAGAACATCAGAAGTATTTATAATTCTCATCCTTGTTCTCATATAGAATATTAATTCCAATATATAATGTATGCGTATATAAATATTTATATAGTTGTATCCTTGTACCCTACCTTATACAAATTTGTCATGTCTCGTACCCATACCCATGCAACATAGTCAACAATAAAACATCAAAAACTCTTATAACATTAATATGAACGGTTAAGAAAAGAAACTAATGGTTTGTTGGACTCAATTTGTTTTATACAATAAAAAGATATAATCACCATTTATTCAACAAACTTAAAAAGAACTAAAAAAATCTGCACATAAATGAAGAACCTATAAGAAAGTTTATGAGACAGTAACTGAAGGTGTAAAACTAAAAATACCAATTATATCCTGATTTATGAAAAATGATTCATCACTGAATCTCCTATTCTCCTTTAATTTTGCACGTAGATAATTCAGACAATAAGCATTACTAAATTTGTTTAAATTGGGTATCATTTGACATGATTAGAGACTTTGTGCTAGTCCCCAAGTATCATGGTGCTGGCAACTAGCAAAATTTCATGGTGTGAAACTTTGATTATCTTAAATAATAATGCTCAGAAATATTAGATCAATTAAAAATCAAAACATCCAAGGAACATCATATGTTGCTGCCATACACAAATTGATTATCTCATAAAAGGTACATTGGATTTTTCACAATCTTGACTTGAATGTGCCTTTGCCACTAGTCATAGAAACTGTTGCATTAAGAAACTGTGCTGAATTTGTGTGATATGCACTTGCACATCCCACGCAATTTTAAACCTTTGAAAACACACTATAACCATAATCAGACCAGTTGAGTAATCAAAATAAACCGAGCACTACAATGTCCTTGCTAGTATGATGGTGAATATTTGGGAGATCAGGAGTTACAGAATAAACATCTACCCAAATCTATGGAAAAATCATGTTCTCTCTAACAATGACATGATGATATTAAATCCATGTGTGTTAAGTTACTCTTCCCCTTTATAACTAGCTCCCCCAAGCTGATGTTTCTCAAGTAAGCATGGACTCATGTACTCCATTGATCTTAATAGACTTATTTGATGGTACATGCTCCCGAAGTTAACTAGTTCTTGTGCCTTATAATGGAACCGATATCCAGTACCTAACTTTTCATGCACGCTACTCAAAGATTTAAGGTACTACCAAACAATAAGATTATATGTTATAGCAAGCTAAACTTAAAATGACGAAAAAATATTATATTTTTTAGACTATCTAGTATTTTTCCACATTTTCTAGGAGAAATGATCTAGTAATAATTTTATTATGGAAAGGACATATATGTCACCATATTCTCATTGTTTAACACAAAAAGGAAAAATCACTTACAGTTGTCACTTCATTTTATATAGATCATATAACAATAAGTACACGATACGAAAAGGAAAACAGATGGAAGTTATTCCTATTACCTATAGCTAACCTAAATACCTAATAATCTCCTTCATCCTATATTGGATGTTAATTGATGGTTATCATTAACTCTCAAACTTGTAAAATTGACCATCATGGTCCTAAAGGCATGCATCGCCAGCCAAAGATTTAGACCTCAACTCCTAAATTGTTGACAAAAGAACTGAACTTTACCAATTTCCAATCCAATCTACCCAAAAAAAACTAAAAAACTAAAAAAAAAATCCATCATCTAAACAAACAAACAAACAAAAACCAAACTTGCAGGAGTCGAAAGAACAAAAACTAACATTAAAGCCCGGGATAGGTGCGGCAGAGGATACCCTGTGAGAGATCTCGGCAGCTCCTCGCCGCCGTGCTCAGGCGTGACGTCAGCCTCGCCGCCGCCACCGCGCTGTGCAGCGGGTACATTGAACCTCCGGCGGTAGATCCCAACTCCACTGGCGACCTACAAACAAAGAGACGCCCAACTCAGGTTAAAACTCACAGATCAATCTAAAAGGGGGAAAAGAAGAAGAAAATGGTCAAAATTGTTGACCTAGAAATCGAAGTGAAGCGGCGACGTGGAGAAGGGGAAGCGGTAGCGGGTCCCTTGGCGAAAAAGGACGATCGAGAAGCGGCGGCGGCGGCCTGGGATCTGGAGATTTGAGATTTGATGGAGGAGAGAGAAGTGCGGGTCATGGATCTGATGCAACGAGAAGCCATTGGAAGAGAGAGGCTAAGGAGAGAACTTTTCTGATCGACAAATGAAGAGGATTGATTTCTCTCGATGAGCTTTTGGGGTTTAGGGTTTACTAGATTGTATGCACGTGCCTTCTACGTGGTTCAATATCATTATCCATTTTTTTCTATTTTCTTACTTAGCTCGGTTGTAAAATAATTTTTTTAATTTGATGTGAAATTTTTTTATGTCTTTATACTTATTAGTTAGATTGCACGTGCAATACACATGGTCGAATATCATGGTTATTTAAATAGAATAAAAATAAAATAGGAAATAAAGTTTTTTTGCGGGATAGATTATCAACACAATAATCTCTCTTTCAAATGAAATATTCTCATTATTTTCTTCAACCCAGACTCTCGACACGTGATTTACTACTTGTGAGTTATAAACACATTGATCTAGTACAATATCTTTATTTATTAGTATCTTGAGGTCTTTAAAAGATTGGTGACCATTCAATTCGTAAAGGAATTTTGTATATGAATTTACTTACAATATGTCCATTAAACTTTTAGTTGTAGTTTGACCCAAATTCATATTAACTTTTAGTTGTTATTTTACTCATATTTACATTATCTAATATTTTTATTTAATTTTATAGCTTATTCTTCATACTATAGAAGTAAAACTAAAAATATGAAGAATTATTTTCTTACGAAATTAGAGCATGAAGATTATGATATATTTCACCATGTACTTTAAATATAAAAAAATCTCTTTGATGCTAGGCCCCTATCAAATCTTACTCCAAACAATGTGAATGGAAAATGATATTATAACTCACTTGCCTAGAGCAATTATATTGTATATAGGACATATACAGTAGTCTCATGTATTTTCTGGTTCTAACTGCAAAATATGCAAGAGTGGTAGTCCCGTATATTTTCTGATTTTAATTACTTTTGTAATTAATATTCTCTGATTGTAAAGGACTATTAGTCCCGTCTATTTTAAAGATAATTTTTATACAAAATCAACCTCTTTGTTGCTAGTCTTGATGGTGTGGCAAAAAAGAGGTCAATTTTATTAATTATTATGTAAAATAGTTGATTTTGCTAATATTTTTAAAAAGTAATCTTTTTAAAAATCCTCCTAAAATTAACTGTTAATTCAAAATATAAAATGAGTAAAAAAACTAAACATTCTGGTGATTAATTGACCCATAAATAGGAAAAAATAACAATTAAAATAAAAGTATATTTAAATTAAATCTAACAAGGCACTTCATAGAATGAAGCATGAAATGGATCCAAGAAATTATTAAAAAAGAATTAAAGAAACTAATTTTTTTTAAAATATGAGATCGAGAGATAGAGGGAGAGAGGGAGAGAAGACCTCACCGACATGAATTCTATTTCTCTTTGAGCGTGACAGCAAAATTGGTGGAGAATGAGCGAGGAGAAAAGTGAACAGAATAGGTGACAAAGCGGGTGTGCTTATATAAATAGGTTATTAAGATATTCGTCTTGAAATCTTAAATACATACATGTTAGTCCCTAACATATTTGTAATTGCTTATTTATAATGATATTACTATTAAGTATTAAATCAATTTTATTATATAAGATTATATACCCTTTTTAATAAATTATAAAGTATATATATGGAAACCTTGATGCTTATAGCCAGTAGTTGGGTTCCACAAAATAGGTTAACTTTATATTATAGTTTACTACTGGTAATACTGTTGACAATCCCATTTCCTTTCCTATTTATCTTATTATTCACACTTTTCTAATGTAAGTCCTCTTTTGCTAGTCACTCAATTGTCTATATTTTATTTTTATAATATCAGATGTTAGAATATTTTTTTCTGTTTAAAAAGTATCGACATGATTTTCTTAAAAAATATATATACATAGTAGCAATAATATATACTTTAGTTCAATTTAAACATTGGTTTGAAGCCATTTAGAATGAGGTCATTTCTATGCTAGAATGGTGACATAATGATTACATAATCTAAAAGTCAAAGAAGAAATTTCTACGAAGGAAAAGTAATTTAATACGTTAAATTAACAACTAATTCATAAAATATACATGGACAGTACAGAGAACTATAGAAAGTAAGGTATATATCTTCATAAAAATTTTATAGTGAGTGACCAACTATAATCATCCTAATTTAAGAATAAATAATTATTATTTTAGTTATTAATTTGATACGCGTAACTATAAAAAAATCTCAAGCAAAAAATAGGAATTGAAATTGTATTATCCTATAAATAAATATAATTTAAATTATTAATTGCCAAATATTAGTTCATATGAGAAAGTAAAACAATCTATGGTCTATATACCTATATAGTCAATCGATTAAACGCATTAAAATTATAATGACCACAGTTAAAATTATATGGTGGGTTCACATTAAATATAATTTATAAAAAATAGTACATTAAAGTCAAAACCTTTTAACCACTATATAAATTGTTTGAAATTTTTTGCATGTATAAACTATACTGCCTAGGAATAGTGATGTACACACTTAACTATAGCCTAATATATCTTAAGAACGACTTACTCTTCAATATCATTATTAATTGATGTATCTACGCATTACACTAAAAACACAATGAAAATTTAGAAAACTACAGAAGAAATACCCTCAAGTTTTTAAAATTGTAAAAACAAACACCCTAAACTTTTATAATTAACAAATACACAAAACTATTAAAAATTACATTAAAATCAAGGAGCTACAAAAAATCATTGAAAATTTTTAAATTTTGGAGGGGTAATTTGGAATGTACTAAACTTTAAGTTTGTTTTTTTTTGTAAATTTCAAATCTAATAGATTTTTAATTAGTTATGTTCTTTTTAAAAAAGTTATGGGTAATATTGACCATGAAAAGTTTTTCCTAAACCTATATTTTTAAAGGGAGTATGATATTTTTTATAAATTTTTTATTTTCTAGGGGTTGCTAGTAATTTTGTATATTCATTTTAGTATCTATAGGATAGAATTCTCATGGTGTTTTTTTTGAAAATTATGAATATTGAGGTTTTTTGTAATTTTTAAACTTATAGGCCTTTTCTATAGATTGCAAATTGTTTATAGACTATTTATAATTCCTATATTTTTAATTTACTAATATGTTTGAAATTCTCAGGCTATTTTTTGTAAACTTTAAATTTTGAGTATTTGTCTGTAATTTTTGAAACTTTAAGGGTGTTTTCTATAAATTATAAATTGTGCAGGGAATATTTGTAACTCATATATTTTCAATGTACTGTTAGGTTAGAAATTATTAGGATTTTTATAAATTTTACAATCTTGAGGATTTTATCTTGCAATTTGTAAAAAGTTTAGGGAGTTTATTACAAATTTCATAAATTTTTAAGGGTCGCTTGTGTTCTTTGTAGGCTTTTAGCGTGTTTATAGGTTTAAAATTTTTAAGGTATTTTTTACAAAATTTAAATTTTAGGAGTGTTTTTGTATTTTTCAAAACTTACATGGTACTTTCTCCAATATCAAAAACTTTTACTTTTTTAGCTAGCATATATTTTTCAGATTTCTCACTGAATTAAAATAAGTACAATTTATAATTTTCAAGATGTTTTAATAAAATTTTAAATTTGGAGGGGTGTTTTTGCAATTTAAAAACTTAGAAGGTATTTTTTACAAGGCCCAAAAACTTTTAGGTGCTGGCTAACATATATTTTTTGGATTATTCTGTAAATTAAAATAAGTAAAAGATTTGAAATATATCAAACATATCATATTTATTCAATAACATGTTAAGTCACATTATGGATAAGATAAATCATTTAATTATAAATTCAAAAAAGATAGAAAAATTAGAATAGATTAGGATAAGAATATAATATTTAAAAAAAGTTAAGTGTAATATTGACCATGAAAAGATTTCCTCAACTCGTACTTTTAAAGGAAGTATGATATGATATAGTTAATCAAAATATCAAAATTATCATAATTAAAGTCAAAATTATATGGTCAATTCATATTAAGTACAATTTACAATAAGTAGTACATGAATGTCAAAATCTTTCTATGAAAAAATAATTTTTATTTAAATAATTTCATTCTCATTGCAATCCTATGTTTTCATTTTATAATTTGCATAAATTCATGGTATTTTATACCCTAATTACTTTTCACTTTAATGCGATATCTCATGAGGCTAATAGACTCTTATTATGGCCTGTTTGGATGGAGGATAGAGAGCGGGAGGGGAAAAAAATCTAATTTTAACCTTATTTGGGAGTTCTATTTAGGAAGGTAGAGGAGGGGAATGAGGGGGAAATTTAAGCTAAAATCTTACACTACAAATTGGGGTGTAATGAAGGGGAAGGGAAGGAAGAGGAACTTTTCCCCTTCATTCCTCTTCCTTCCATTCTCTAAGTAATCTCTCAAACACATTGTTAAGGAAAGATCATATACTAGTAACCATGGATATTAATTGTAAGAATTTTTCCAAGGTAATATTATTATATTCTATATGTTTATGTTTTGGATTGTCTAAGCAAGCTATGAAAAATGACTAATTAATATATTGGGAAAATTGCCTCTAGCCCCCAAAACAAGTCAGAGTGTCCCCCCTGACTTTGTCAACGGTCCTTTCGCCCCCCCCCCCCAAAAAAAAAACTCGCGATTTTCCTCTAGCGCCCAACCCCCCCATGTAAAACACTGTTTAAAACCAATGTGATCTTCCCAAAATGCTCTTTGATTTAACAACCTCTTACTTTTCTAAACCATTCCTCATCGTTTGTGCCATTTCATCTGTCTTTTGTCCAAGCGAATCAACTCTAGAGCATTTTTCTCATTTCAAAACCCTAGCCCTAAATCATCCAACTCCAGAGATTAATCGGGAAAAATAGCCGGCGAGACAACTCTCAAAGCAGTCCTCCCCGTCGAATTCAGCGAAGACGACGACGCGACACTATACGTCATCTCAAAAAGACCCCAGACAACAGCAAAGTAGTCTGAAGCTGGCGCTTCAATTGCTTATATTCTAGAGGACATCGCAGCCAGCTACTCTCATCCAAGAAGTCTAGCTCAACCTAAAAAAGCCAGCTCCTCACCCAGATCTAGAGGGCAACACCGGCACCACCGACGGCACAAACGATGCCTCTAGAGCGCTCCTGGTTCTACAGAGAGGAGATAAAGAGAAGCATATGACAGCAAAAAAAAGTGATTTTTAAGGTAATTTTTATGTTGTTTATCATGTAGCATGATGTGTTAATTGTGAAGGATAGTGATAAGTTGTGAAGGTTAGCTTGTAGTTTTCAAGGAAATTGATTCATTGTTAGGGTTATGCATTAGTTGTTAAGGTTATTGATCTGTTGTGAAGGTTATTGTTTAGTTGTGACATGTGGCATGTTAGTTGTTAAGGTTAAGGGTTACTTGATAAGGTTCTGAGTCTGTTGTGAATGTTGCTGTTTACGGGTGTCTGTTAGTTGTGGAGGTTACTGTAAAGGTTACTATTTACGGGTGTCTGTCTATTTTTAAGGTTAAGGGTTAGTTGTGAATGTTATTGTTGACGGGTGTCTGTTAGTTATGGAGGTTATTGTTTACTTGTGACTATTCGTTGTGAATATTACTGTTAACTTGTAAGGGTTATGCTTTTATTGTTAAGGCTATTGATTGGTTGTTGAGGATAGGCTTTGGTTGTTAAGCTTATGGATTTGTTGTTAAGTTTACAGTTTCTTTGTCAAGTTTACAACATAGTTGTTATGTTTACTGATTATTTTAAAACTATTTATATCTTATGGTTTTGCTTTCTAGACAAAGGGCAAAGACCACATCTGAGCTGCGGACCACATCCAGCTTCACTGCCTACTATGAGTTCTTGCATACTTTGGTGCAGCATATGGGGCAAAGGCACTGGGAGACCTACGAAGATAGTGTATTCAGACACTACGTTCATTTTAGCCCTCCTTGTCTTGATCTCAAGGCTCCCAACAAGCCGTGTTTTTAATACTGCATCTTCATCTCAGAATTCTCAGGTTTGTTAATTTGTTCTAAGTTCCTTAGGTCGATCTTAATATCAATCTTTTGTTAATATGTTCTAAGTTCTTTAGGTCGATCTGATTGATGCAACTAAAGACTTATGTTGTTTTTTTAGTTTATGTTGTTTACTAACTCCAGATTCATTACATCGTTCTTTGCATCCCGCTTTTAGTTATGGTGAGTCATCCACACCATCTGAAGCAATATCTGATGTAGCTCCACCTCTAATTGTTGATTTAGAGGATGATGTAGATACAAGGACTGAGGAGGAGATTTTGGAAGATATGAAGAACAATGAAAGGTTAGAAGTTTGGTCTTACTTTACTAGGAAAATGGCGAATGGTAGAGCTAAAGGGGCTTGTAACTATTGCAAAAAAGATATATTAGCTGATCCTAGATTAAATGGTACCTCATCCCTTCTTAGTCATGTGGAAATCTGCAAGAGACATCCCCCAAATGTTGAGATGTTAAATAAAGGGAGGCAAAAAATATTAGTTTTTAAAAACAAGGAAGAGTTGAAAGCTGTTGGGTGTTCTCAACAGGGGATAACTGAGGGCTGTGTTCATATGATAGTAGTGGATGAGCTGCCTTTTAGGTTTGTTGAGGGAGAGGGTTTTAAGTATTTCTGTAAGAGGGCTTACCCTTATTGGGTTATTCATTGTCGTCAGACAATTGTAAAACATGTGTTAAGTATGTACAAGTCTGAAAAGAAAATTCTTAAGGATGCTTTAAAAGGGAAGAGCGTCAGCCTAACAACGGATACTTGGGCATCTATTCAAAATATAAATTACATGGTCCTTACTGATTATTTTGTTGAAGATGATTGGATTTTACATAAGAAAGTGTTGAATTTCTGTGTTATTCCAAACCATAAAGAGGAGTCCATTGCTAGGCTTTTAAAAGAGTGTCTAACAGAGTGGGAAATAAGAAATATTCTCACCATAACAGTTGATAATGTCTCTGCTAATGATGTTGCATTAAAGAAATTGATAAAGAGAATAGGGGAGTTGGAAACCCCTAATGTACTTTTGCAGGGAGGGGAGAATTTGCATATGAGGTGTGTTGCTCATATTCTAAATTTAATTGTGAATGATGGACTTGCTGTAATGAATGATTATATCCTAAGCGTTCTTAATGTTGTTAGGTATGTAAGATCTTCCCCTCAAAGGCTAGACATATTTAAGAAGTGTATTGATAATGTCAAAATTGAGAGTAAAGGGCTTGTGATCATGGATGTTTCCACAAGATGGAATTCGACTTTTTTGATGTTGCGGTTAGCTATAAAGTTCAGAAAAGCATTTGATAGATTGAAAGAGGATGACGGTCACTATATGAGATATTTTCAAGGTGAATTAAACAATGGGCCACCTGAGGCAAGAGATTAGGTTTCAGCAAAAGACTTTGTTGTTTTCTGAAACCATTTTATGATGTGACTTTGCATGTGTGTTGCTCAAGTTCTCTAACAATTCATACTAGTTTTGGTGATTTGCTTAAGATTTATGGTCTGTTGCAAGAAAGTAGTGATGTAGTGCTCTTTGGTATTATAAAACCTATGCAAGACAAGTATGATAAATATTGGGGCAAGATGGAGAATGTGAATCTGTATATGTTAGTAGCAATTATTCTTGATCCTCGTTATAAATTGGAGAAGCTTGTTGATTATTATGAAGTGTTGTATTGTGAGTTTGACGTGAAGGTGGAGCAGCATGAAAAGAAAGTGAAGGATCTGTTGTATGAGTTGTATAGAAGTTATGATAACAAAGGAATCACAGATTTAGGAAGTGTTGCCTCTGATTCTCAAAGCTTGCAGCGTGATGTTTCTTTTTTAAATATGTGTACATCTGCTTATGAAAGAAAGTTGGCTGAAAAGGAACAAAGAAGAAAAGCAAGAAAAGCTGGAATTGTTCAAAATGATGTGGATAAATATCTAGAAAATGATGAAAATTTTGACATATTAGATTGGTGGAGAGTGAGTGGAACTACAAAGTATCCAACTTTGGCTAGAGTAGCAAAAGATCTTCTAGCTATTCCAGTTTTAACTATAGCTTCAGAATCTTCCTTCAGCACAAGTGGCCGGGTAATTGATCTGTTTCGAAGTTCATTGAGTCCTAGAATGGTGGAGGCTTTGATTTGTACCAAAAATTGGCTCACTAGTACTCATGTTGCATTGCATGAAACCCCAACCATTGAGGATATGGAGCTGTGTAAACAAGTTGAGCGAGGTATGTTTTGGTTTTCTACTCGTATCTAATGAACTGGTTCACTAAATTTGTTTGAAATATATGATGTTAATTAACTCTTTACATTTTGTTTGCATGTAGAGTGGGGAATACTTTCTTCAGTTTCTTGTTCAGCTTCAGCTAGTGATGCTACGAGTGGTAGCATGTTGCCTCCAAAATCTACCATGAGTGCTTTCCAAGCTTGATGTTGCTGACTTGCTGGTATGTCCCTTACATCTATTGAGTTTTGTAAAGCTATATTGTTATGTTAACCATATTTTAGACCTATATATTGTTATGTGAATGAGTGAATCATATTAATTGCATACAATGTTATAGGAAATTATGAACCAGATTTTGCACAATCTTATTAAGTGTATTGTTTGTGAAATCATGTGTCTCATGAAGGTTGTTTTTGCAGGTTTTTGGATTTTTGGTCATGGAGCTTGATGCTGAAGTGTTGATCTATCATCTATATGTTTTTGCTATTCTAGTTTTCCATCGTTTTTTTTCGAAAATGGTTATGTAATATGAGACATTTATACTTTCTACTTTTCTAGACTTGTTTTCTTTATAGAATAACCAAAAAAACCTGATATAAACCAGAGAAACCAAACTGAACTAAACCAAACACAATTGGTTTATGAAAAAATAAGTGAAAAACTAAATTGAATCAAACTGAAAAAATAGATCGGTTTGGTGTTCAATGTCACCTATTAACCGCACTATTCAAACCGATTAACAACCCTAGTTCGGACCAGGTCGAGATCGGATTGCGTGTAGTCCTCTAGCCGCCTATTTCGCGGGATTGGATGCGCGTAGGGGATTATGAACAGTCAGTCTTCCGGTAATGCGAATTTGGACTTATTTGAGAGGTGGACCAGTAAGTTTTAGGATAGTTAGTATTCGACCCGGTTATTGTATGCAGTTTGCTTTATGTTTATCATGTTTTAGTAGTGAATTTGCATGTTGATTTTGTTGGATTTCCACATGTACGTTTCTTTGTCATTTCTGTTGTTGTATCGTTTTTCACATTGAGTTTTCATTCGTTCTTTCTTTTTGTGGGGTCTTGCCATGTGCCATGCACGCTAACGTACACCTATTTTCTCTGGTGTACGTTAGACTTAGAGGAAGGATGGGTCTAGCTTGGAGATGTACCAGAGCCAGGATATTCTCAGCAGGAGTGCCTTGCAGATAGAGTTGAAGAATAGACCGAAGTTCAGCTATCTCTTCTTAGTTGATGGTCTTAGTTTACTTTTATAGTATTTCTTTTCTTTCCCGTTGAATGATGTATTTTATATTCCTTCAGTATTTTAGTTGGATATTTGTATAAGGGCATGTTGACCCGAATATTATGTCGGGGATGATATTCATTTGTGATATGTATTATTTTATTATGAGTTGTTTATTATATTCTTGCTATCTGTGATCGGGGACATGTGCCTTCGCATTGTTTATTTCTTGACGCTTAGTGTATTAGGTTGAGGAGAAATGTTTATTTTTATTTAATCTCCTTAATGTAATACATCGCGGGCTTGTTCACGTTCCGATTCCCCGAGTATTTTGGGAAACGGGGCGTGACAAACCCTTGTGCTCTATTGCTTGTTTCAAGTTGTTGTGCAGGGATAAAGATAACTTTTATTGCCTATAGTAGCCGAAGGGTGTAAGTGCTCCGGGGGTTGGTGCATATAATTTGCATATACATGACACGTGTGGCATCACCGAGTGTAGTCAACTACATACTTGACCATGATTGGCCAATAATATCACATTCTTCTTAGTCGATCGCAGAATTTGGGACCGGGTTGGTGCGCATTGCAGGTTCCGTCATGCGCTTCTTTAAGAGCCTCATTCGCCTCTTTGGTCAAAAGGCATCGGAGTAGTAAACTGTTGTATGCGTGACGATATAGCATATGGGTCACCATATTATAATAAAATCTTGATACTCGCCGAACCGAGTCTCTTTCTTTTATGCCTTCTGGTAAAATACCATGCAAGACTTAATCAATAATAGGAAAACGCCAGTCTTGGGGTTCAAGTTCGATTATGGTCGTGTGCGCTTCTTTGTCCCCCAAGGTGCACTCTGGTATGAAGAGTTGATGAGTTTTCACGGTGACCAATTATTTTGTTTCGGGAGGCTATGCTAGAGATACTGCTAATATCACCAGTGTATCTGCATCTGCATTTTGGAGACGTGGGATGTACTCAATGAAAAATCCTTCAAACTAGTATGCCATCTCGATGGCCGCCTTGTGGTATAGAATTAGGCTCTGGTTTCTGACTTCGTACTCTCTACGCATTTAGTTGACTATTAGTTGAGAATCACTAAAAGCTTCGAGATACTCGACCCCCAGATCTTTGGCGAAACTGAGTCCAATGAGCAGTGTCTTATTTCTAACCCTTTTCTTGATGTCGGGTTATCCTTAAGAATACTATGTGTAATATTCTCCAAGAACTTCCCGTTGGATACAAGGGAAATAGTTTATGTTAGACCCTAGAGGGGGGGTGATTAGGGTCTTATGCTAATCTAATCCAATTATATGCCAATTAAAATTAATTAACAAGATATCCTAGCAAGTATGAAATGCAACAATATATATGAGCTAGGATAAGCAATATACAATCTGATATATCCTAGTAAAGAGGTATATAGTGAAATATATGCAAGGATATATAAACTAGCACAAGGGTGAATTAAACATAAACTAGATAGTGGGAAAAACAACAATGAGCAATTGACAAAGATAATATGAATAATAAGCACGAATGTAAAAGTACGCCAATGCAATCACAAACAAACGATATGATCACGGAGTTCGGTCTAACCACTTGACCTACGCCTCCGCTCCTCACCTCGAGGAGATCTCCACTATCACAACCGGGTTTTCTACGTTCACCCGAATAACGTTTACACCACACAATACGGTTTTCTAGTTTACCAAAAACTCTACAATCAACACTCTTGCAATCCCACTCTACACCCTCTCAAGTGTTGAACTAGACGTGTCTCCCTCAAGTGCTCGGATACAACCTCTCCCTAGGTTCGTCAACCGACGCCACTCCTCTTGGGACGATCCCCGACTCTCGCCACACACTTCTCTCGGTGTACAAGTGTATTACAAAGTGAATCTCACAATAAGCACAATATAAATTAAATGATTGTTCTCTAAACAAGGTGAGAACTCAATTAAGCACAACTCTTAGTCACAAACTCACAACCCCAAATTATACTATGAACGTAAATACAATAAGCTCAAAAGGTTGTGTGTGAACAAAGAGATATAAATCAAAACTAAACTCAATGTAGTTCTAGTTTAATAACAATGATAATCAAATATATAAAAGAGCTAGAAAATAGAGTTTAGAAAACTTCTCAATAGATCAAGAGGTAGAAGGAGAATAGTTGGATGCCCAAACACCAATAGATGATCTCCTCAAGTTCTTGTGAAATTGATTTCTCAAACTCAAACTTCCAAATGCTTAAAAGCTTCTTAAACACACTTAAACCAAACTAAAACCCTTATTAAAACTCTTTTAAACTTGGTTAAAAACTCTCTTGGATGATAGAAAATAGTTATGGCAAAGGGGTATATATAGGCTTGAAGAAACCAACCCCAAAAACCCCAAAAAGCCATTAAAAAACAAAAATCAGCAACTAGTCGTTACTGTGTAACGGTCGGCTGCTACAGTAAATTCGGTCGACCGGTACGATCGACCGCGAGCCATATGCAAAGCTGAGTAACGTCCAGAGAGTTTGGCGGTTGACCGTGGCGGTCGACCGCGGGTACTGTAGCAGCATGTACCAGTTTTGTAAAATCAATTAAAAATAGTAAAACAGCTCCAAAAAATATGAAATTTTGTGGGAAGGTTCTAGACATGTAGAATAACATGTTAGAGAAAGAATTTCTGAAAAATAATTTCCCAATTGAGAGAAATAAATGTTTAAACACAGATTTACAGTTTCTAAAAAACTGCAGACATACACGATTTTGTAAAATCAATTTGGCACAGTAAATCAACTCCAAAAATAGTAAAATTTTGAGGAAAGTTTCTAAACATATAGATAAACATGTCAAAGAAATAACTTCTTGAATACTACTTCCTATTTATAAAAACTCATCTGTTTTGTAAAACATGCACGAACATGTGCACGAACAAAAACAAGATTTTGTAAATTCCATTAAACATAACAAATCAATTCCAAACTTGATGAAACTTTGCAAAATGTTTATAAACATGAAAACAAACATGTTAGAGAAAGATTTTATTAAATTAAATTTCCATTTGTGAAAACTCATGTATTTTGCAAGTGTGTCCAAAGCATGAAAACTCAAAACCATGCATGTATATATATAACTATATATATACATAGAAACCAAATACGTGTGTGTATATGATATTGAGCTTAAGGTATTTAACACACATAATAGAAAACCTAAACTAAGTTACCCAAGCTAGATCTTGATCTTTAATAAGCTCTTCTTGGTAATCTCGCGGATGAAGCTTGTAATTGGATCTTTAACTTGAATTGACGTTGCTTCACTCAACAATTCCGCCAACCTCCATTTGATATGATCGTTAAGGCTCGATTCCATCCTTCCTCCAACTCGTTGTTTACCTAGAATAAATATGAAAACACAAACACTAGACAAACAACATTAGAAGTAAATTGTTTGTTAAACATCATAAAAACAAGAAGGCCAACAGTTTATACTCATATACCTGTTAGAGTTTCGGAAGAAGCAGTTTATACTCATATATTTTTCAGAGTGATTGTCATTCTCATTCGGTTTGTTCTGCCATCATGACGCTGGCCTCTACCAAGGCTTTGATTTTGTTTCTAAGAACGAAGCAAGCCTTACTGGGATAAATGACCCTCCTGTGATACGCACAGTATTTTAGGTCTAAACTCTTGTTGGCTTCACCCTGATTTTTAATAGGTGGCGGCTTAATTTTGTTGTTGTTCAGGAGATACTCTAAGATAGGTGGAACCTCATCATCTTGAAAGAGTACCATTGCGTTTGAGGTGACAGTTGTGTTTGATCAACAGAAGCCACATCCTCTGTCGGTTGGCTTCTGTCATCCTCCTTTCTCTTGAGAAAGCATTTAGCGGAGGTGGTGGCTGACTCTCCATCCTTCCACTTCTTATCCGCGCATTTATTTCTGCTCGAGCGATGTTGAGGAAAAGCAATCGAGCCACCCTCAGTGTTATTGAGGGGTGCATCAGCCTTGATGACTTCATCCATGCTTGGATCACTATTGTCTGCTCCATTTCGAACGGGTGTGACAAGTGTAGTATGACGACTAGACTCAGTCCAATGACTGGATTCAAGTAGTTGAAGCTTTTGAGTTTGCAACTCTCTTTTTTGATGCACGACCAACCCCATCTCGGCTTCAAATTCTTCTTTTTGATTGGTTAAAGCTTGTTGAACTATTTGGGCTGGCTAGTCAGGAGTGATGGTGAATGCCTCTCTAGTGCTTTTGGAAAGATGCGATAACTCATATAGAGTTATCTTCGCTGGGATGTTAGCCAGTTGGATCATAACATCGAAGCGGTATGGAGTGTTTGAACTTCCCAATTTGTCTCTCCCAATAGGATGGTTGAATCGAGACTACTTCAGGTTTTGAACCTCTTGGTGCTAGGGCTCTTTATCCTTATGCTTAGCTGCGGTCTCCTTTCGTTGAGGAGTTCCTTCAGAAGGTTTGGTAGTGGTGGTGACCACCCCCTACTCAGCTGATTGATCGGACACCTTGGGATAGTTAAACTAATACTCGTTCCCACTTCTAATGACAAAAGCTTCATGCTCATCGTCAAAAAGTAGGAAGGTAGGGATCCTTTCGTCATTTCCCTCCAGAATTGTTGTGGTAGCGCAACAAGATTTCCCTTTATCATTGGATTTGGTTTTCTTTTTGGAAGAAGACCCTATCCATTGCTCATCTTGAAGTAGATCAGGATGAACCCAAAGGATTTCGTCATTGGAGGTCGTGTGTGGTACTAGGCTTTTCTGGCGTTGCCTGTGAGGGTCTTCATTGACAGTCTTCATCTCTACTTTCGTCACGGGTTCTGGATAAAACCACGTGAGGGGAACAGAGCCGAAGCTAATACTAACTATGTTTGCACCCAACTTCTTCTCCTTGGGTTGCTTTGCAGTGATAATCTCAATATCAATCAAGGTTTGAATATTGTCTTTGAGGGCATAACATGTCTTAGTAGGATGATGAACTGCCATGTGGAATGCATGTATCGTGGATCGGTAGTCTTCTTGGCACCCTCGTGATCGGTGATTGGGGGTAGCTTGATCTTGTTGTTCTTCAATATGTACTTGAAGATATCGGGGACCTCATCTTCCTTAAAGGAGTATTCCTTCGGGAATTTTAGCTTAGAAGCCTTCTGTTGCCTTTGAGGTTGTTGCTGCCACTGAGGTGATTGCTACTTTGGCGCCTGTTGTTGTGGCTGTTGTTGCTGTTGCGGTTGTAGCTGGAAGGTCTGGTTGGCATCCACTACATTTGCTTACGCCTTCCCTTTACCCTGAGAGACGAAGTTTTTTCTTAGGGCATTAGCAGTCGGTTGACCTTTTTCAGCCTTCTTCCTTTTAAGGAAGCGTTCGGCTTGCTCCCCGCGCACCTTCAATTCTTTTTAAGTCTTAGATGGCGTTACGCCCATAGCTTCCAGCACATCTAAGGAAAGATTATTATGACACGTTTGGAGGATGAATTCCTCCATGACTAGATCTCGACAGTTCATTGCCTTATTTCAGAAACGCTTGACGAAGTTCTCGACCGATTTTCTATCCTTTTGGTTCTCATCAAACAGCATTCCGATTAACATCTCATTATCGTCATCGAAGAAGTTGGTGAGAAACATGCTCTCCATATCATCACAGCTGTTGATACTTTCTAGCTTAAGACGACGGTACCAATCAAAGGCAGCTCTGCGTAGGGTGCCGACGAATGACTGGACCATCAATGGTTCATTGTCGGAGATCAAACCTAGGTGAGACTTGAAGTAAATCAAGTGCTGAGTGGTGAACCTCTTATGTCGAATGGCGTGAAGTTGATTTAGTTAAACTTCGCTGGATATGGAATCGACTCTCATTCTCTCAGATAGGGACATGGGATGCATGTCTTCTTCACCTCTTGAGTAAACATCAAAGCATTGATCTTGCTCTCAAGGTCTTTTATCTTCACATCTTAGCCTGCATCTCTCTTTTGGCGATTTTGGGGAGGACCAATGGGACCACCCCCAATGTTGATGTTGTTGATGGGGCCACCCCCAGTGTTAGTATTATTGTTGGGGCCACCCCCGGCATCTTTGTCGTTGGGAAGGGTATCAGTGTTGATATTCTCCTCCACTTCTGGATCACTATCTATCTGACTGGTAGTGTTATGACGACTAGATTCACCATGCTGATTTGATAAATCTTGAATTTGTTTGGCATGTAAATCCTTGACCCGTTGTACGGTCATTTCCATCTCGATTTTAAAATCTTCCTTCTGTTTGGCTAAGGCCTCTTGAAGGAGTTGAGACATATGCTCAGTAGTGATCATGGATAATTCTTGATTTTGTCCCACACTAGATACTGTATTGTCTGAAGTGATTGTAGACTTTGTATTTGATGCTTCATCATCTAAGGAATGCCCTCTCCTCAGTCCAGGTCTGATAGTCCTGGACAGCAGCCAAGTGAGACGCTGAGATGCCTCGGGCAAAGGATCAAGACTGGAATGCTGGGTTAACTTCCTCTTGTCGGTCATGTTAATAGTAACCTCCGGGAATTCATCAGCTTGACTGGTTGATCTTCTTTTGCAGAAACACATTGGCTTAGGTTTGGACGCTTCAGTGGAAATTCTTTCAAATACCGAGACCCTCCGTGGAGCGGTCTTGGGGTAACTACATTCTGATAATACTATCCTGATTAACTTCTCATAAGGACAGTGAGAGTCTGATCCTGGATTACTTCTCTTTTAAGATTTGTTCATACCTTCAATCCGATAATACAACTCATCGGTGTTGTGGCTGGAGCAACCTATCGACTGTCTACTTGAATTTTTAGGTATAATGTCGTCTTCTATTGGACGTGTTTTCTTCTAAATAGGTAATGCCTTGCTGGCGTTCGCAGGAGTCACATGTCTGGAATCACACCCTCGTGAGGGTGAAACCCTAACGGGCTCCTGATTCTCGACACATACCCCCAAGTGGGTGGTTCCAGGAATCAATTTGTTAGGAGGGCACGCATGACCTCCAGTCAAAATAGCTACTTGGGATTTATTCAGCGGACCCAAGCACTCCTTGACAGGATTCTTGCCTCGATCTTCATGTAGAGGACTCAGGCGATCCTTCAACAGAATTCTAAATTTAGATAGATCCACGCTGTCGTAAGGCTTCACCGGAGGTAGAGGAGTGACATAAGCGGGATCAGAAGTTGATGGAGGTTGGGAAGCAGACTTGGAGGTGGAATTAGATGAGAGACATGACTGGTGTCTCTCCCCAAGTGGAGGCGTCTTGGCTATTTTCGGTGTCGTTCTTGGTGTTGTTTTGGCCTTTGGCCCCCAAACTTGTTTGGATTTGGGTGATTCTTTGACTACCTCTTCTTTTTTGTAGCTCTTGTGCCTTTTACACAAGGATCCGTACTTGTGCAAGAAGTATGCGGTGCTTCTGGATGCATTCTTCGAGAGTAGAACGGGTTCGTTTGACACGAACTCATTTGTTAGTCGGCGGTTGGGAGGAGGAACTCATTGCTTGCCGCGGTGAAGGCTTAGCCATTTGGTGCCTTCTGAATTCTAAATCCGCTTGATAGTGGAGTCTGTCCATCTGCTCGAGAGCTTTGGCGAATTGACGGGCAAGACATTAGCATCGTCTCTGACGAGCCCTCTTCATCAGAATTGGCGTGTTTTCCATAGGCAACTCCTTGGCTTTTAGGGAGTTGTTGTGAGCCTCAGATTCGGCTTCCTTGGACGTCAGAGAGGAGTCTTCAATAGTGCTTGGGAGAAGATTGACATCCTTAGTCTTCAGATCTGAAGGCCAATGAACCTTCTTCACAGAAGTGATCTTCCTACGCTTGTAAGGAGAGGAATATCTGGAGGAGGAGAAGGACACGTACTCCTCGAACTTCTACTATTCAAACACATATTCGACCTCTTCATCCACAAGGATCTTGATCATCGGTTGTGGCACGATAGTCTCGGCAGCAAGGTTGTTGGATCCCACTGTGATCGCCAGTGTGTTCGCGTTGAAAGTTGGTTTATTCATTACGGGACTCGTTATAACTTCAGTCGTTACAATAAGTTCAAAAAAAGAAATACTTATTATAAGTCTCCTTACACAATGAAAAAAATTTATAACTTTCTTGAAAACACACGTAGAGAGATCGTTTATCGGTCTTCTGCTTGCGTGGGATCTTTTTGGTACTAGGGTTTATCCGTGGACTACCAAATGATCAGATCCGGTTGATTTCATTGCCTCACGAAGGAGATAAGAAATTGAAGTAATTATCTCAGCAACGGTGAGATAAACACTCATCTTGAGATCACAGCAACAGTGCGATCTCAAGTGAAGCGGATGAACGAAGATGAAAGAACTGTAGATCTATCAAACTCTCCTCCTTTATGTTGAAGAACTCACCAAGAACTTGCTTCCTCCTTACTGAAATTCGTTCTCCTCCACTCTCCATTTCGACAAGGCTTCATCATATGCTCAGAATTCCTGACCCCATTGATTCGTATGCTATGCTAACTTGCTTCATGTACTCGTTAGCTTCCATACGATATCAGATAATCCTCCTCGACTTGGATAATAACGTTTATCGCCTTCTCTCTGTCTCGAGCTACGTACGGAAACCTATATACAATTTTTGACACCTACATTTAAGATCCACTTTTATCAACTTTACGTTCATTAAGTGTAAGTTTTAAAAATTTTAGGGTATATAAGTACTGCCAAAAAATTAGAAAGGGTATACATATGAAAGATATAAAAATTAGAGTATTTGCATTCTTTAATGTTATATATCTATAATAGGCTCATATGCAAATTTATGATCATGGTGTCTTGCCGAGGCTGTAATACACAGAAGATCAACATATAAGAAGCTACACCAACATATGAAATGTTAATACACAGAAGGTTAACATATAGACTTCTTTTTAAAGAATGATTTTAGTTCGCTCAATACTTTCTTGTGAACAATCTCAGGAAGTAAATTTCAAAGCCGACATATATAGGTTAACATCTTTGCCTTTAGATGCTGAATGACCTTATATCTGAACATATGAGTCTCAAAATAAAATTAAGCATTTCTTTGTATTTAATTTTTGACGAGGTTGAAATATTTTTTAGGAAATTTTAGTATATTACTTGAAATGGTACCAAATAAAGATTGGATGGACCTAGTAGATGATGATAGACTTGATCCAAAATATGAAGAAGGGGTTGATAAGTTTTTAGACTATGCATATGAGAAGCTGTTGGATAGTTTCAATCAAGAGAATGTCAACTTTGAAATTTGATGTCCATGTGTTAAATGTAGTAATGTGAAGTCTAGTAATCGTGAGTCAGTAAAGACTCACTTGATCGTTCATGGAATTGTTATTACACATATTTGCTAGCGAAGCATCACAAGTTTTTTATGTTGAGAATATTGCCAATGAAGATTGACATGTAGTTCTTAAAGCACAATTCCGTAATTGCTATAATATGCCACCAGATACATATGATTATGAGATAACAGATGATGGTGTTGAAGCTTATTTGCAAGGTGAATCATTTGATGCTCAGGCTATTGCACCAAATTCATCGGTAGATGATGATATCAGTTTGCGAAGGAGCGATATTGATCCAATTATTATAAATTCGACCTCAACGTCAAAAAAGAGGAAAAAGAGTCATGCAGAGAATCAGAAAGCTTTCATCAAAGAATAGGACTCAAATGATATTGTGTTATTGAGATAATTATTAAGTTGTATCTTACTACAACTATTCATTGCTTAAGACATGTAATGTTTCTTTTTTTTTATTTCGAATGTAGCTTTGACATTGCAGCAAGTGCTTCTATATTAGTGAACTATGTATTTATTATTATGTGTGTCCTTTGTGATTTAGTTTTCTTTTATTCATTTCTCTTTTGACATTTGTTTCATACATAATGTATAATACTTAAATTTCTTTTCATAGCAGGAAAGTAAAAACTCAAGAAGTCATTTTCAAAAGTAAAAGAGCACAATTTCTAGCACCCATGGCATTAGTTACGAAGCGACTTCAAGTACTTGCATGAAATTCATTAAAAAGGGAACAACTTCGTACTTGTCTTAACAAGACTTTGAATATTTAAAACCCAATACAAGATCAAAATATGGCTGCAAATTTAGCATGATTAAGAAAACTTTGAAGAGG
This sequence comes from Asparagus kiusianus, assembly GCA_022839385.1. Classification (NCBI taxonomy): domain Eukaryota; kingdom Viridiplantae; phylum Streptophyta; class Magnoliopsida; order Asparagales; family Asparagaceae; genus Asparagus; species Asparagus kiusianus. The sequence continues at coordinate 551,213 of BQKN01001100.1, forward strand.
AGAATTTTGCTTAAAATCGCAGGAGAAGTCCAAATACTAACAATGAGGAGAATGATGATTCTGCAGGTATATGAGACTTAAAATTTATTATTATTTCTTTTTTACCTTTCAATTTATTTTTTATGATTGGACTAATAATTGCTCAAATTTTGTAGAATCAAATAATCATCGAGTGCAAAGTGATAATGCAATACTAAATGAATCTTAACAAGAAGGTATATTTATTATTAATTACAAGAAGGTATATTTTTATCAATTTATTTTTTAACTATATCTTAATTCTAACATATGATATGATGTATGCAACTGATAATCCTCAAAAGAAGAAAAATCCACCACGTAGTAGTAGTAAGTGTTTAAAGTTGAATAATTTGCCACATGGGGGAAGTTCATTATTATTATTATTATTATTTTACAAAATAGAGCTACTGAACTAGAATTTTCATGATCTTGGCATTATTATTCGTGATAGAAATATTTGCCCAGTAGCTGTTGAGAATTGTGCCAAAATACCACAACAAAATAAAGATCATATGGCGGCATCCACTACGGTATTTTGAAAATTAATTTTTTTCAATTGGTCTTTAATTCTTATAAATTAAATTCTGATTCAATTTTAATGTAGGATAAATTTGATGCCGAGGACATTGATAGTAAACCCTTTAGACAAATTACATGGGAACTGGTATATATTCAAAACTAATTTTCTATTAATTTAAAACTATATTTTTAGTACAAAGTTGTACTTATTTTTATTTAATATTTGAATCTGGGTAACAAGTCATGAAATCAACATGATATGGCAAAAATGTTTCATGAAACCCGAAAGAAAGCTAATGAAACACTAGATACTGAGAATCAAGATAAATATGTAAGTAGAATATATATTTAAATTTGATAATGATGTATTATATAGTGCTAACATATGAATTTAATTTTTATAGGATGAAATCGTTCAAGTCAAACAAGCAAGCCCTTCTTTTTCAGACATTGAGATGATTAAGAAAATTTGGGGGAAGCAATCTCATGGCCACATTACTGTATTTGGTGGTGGGGGGGAATTACTTTGAAAGATTTGTGAGGACCGCTCCCTAGTTGATCTGATTTGAAAGCACGTGTTATAAAAGAAAAGAAAAGAAATCAGATGCTTCAACAATGCTTAGATGAGCATGAATAACAACAAAGGATGTCTGACTTAGAGTCACAAGTGAAAGCTATGCATGAACTTTTTTAAGGCAATAATCTTCATTGACTCCTCAAACTCGAGAACATGTGGAGGACTAGGTAATTATTTTTTGTAAAATCTCTTATGTACTTTTATGATTGACTACTTGTACTAGAGAAATATAATTTTTACTTAATATGATAATATTTGCTTAATTGATATTTCTTAAAAATATGATTTTTTTAATTTTTTAGGCTATCCATGCAAGATTAGGAGAGGGGGTGGCTCAAGTCTTCTTTTTGACCATAATTAAAGATGAAAAGATGTGTCTTTGTGTAACTTTTATTTTAATTTACTTTAGATAGTTTCACGTATTTTTCTTTGGAATAATTAGGATATTAACTCTTGTTATTAGCATTGAATATTTAAGGATGGTGGAATTTTATTTATTGATGTTATAAATAAAATTGAGTTTTGTTTTCACTTTTATTGATTATTGAGTATTTTTAATATATTTGTGTTGTGAATCTCAGTGTCATGTTGAGAATAATATGAAGGTTTTCTATGATAGTTGCCTATGAATAGAAAAATTATCATTAATATATATTAGAAATTTGTAGTCTACAATGACAGTTTTATAAACCGTATTTTATACATCAATAAAGGGAAAGCACCATCGTTGATGAGTTACTAATTACCCACTATGAGGACTTCTACGGCGGCATGCAACCGCCATTAATTGGTCTTCAACGAAGGTAATATCACCCGTTGTTACACAATACCAATGGGAGTAAGAAACCTTAATTACACATCAACGACAGTGATAATTATCGTCATAGATATGACCTTTGTGATACTTTGTGATATCGTCGTAGATATGTTCCGTCGTTATAGACTCTATAACGACGGATAATATAACCATTGTGATACTTTAGTGAAGAAGGCTTCAACAATGGGCGATGAATGGATTTTTCCCTATTATTGGCATACAATAACGAAAGTTTCCAGCTCTTTAATGAGGAAAATCCCTACGTTAAAGCCATAATTTCTTGTAGTGTCCTTTAAAAACCAAAAATCAATGAGATTTTTACCACCTTTTAGTTATTTGGTTTGTAAAAAGCGGGGGGAAAAGTTAAAAATATCAATTTGAAAATTTTAGGGTGTTGAATGATTAAATCACGTCAATTAGGACAATTGGAGATAGCAAATTGTCAAAATTGAACTTTAGGTTATCAAAGTTGAAAAAAGGTTTAAACTTTAGGGTATTTAAATGCATGTAAGATAATTTTTACCTGAACCCACTGAATACGTATATTTAATCAAAAATTTTAATATAGTTCGAGTACTTCTACAAGAAAAAAACGGGTATTCTTATTATCGAGTAAAAAAGTATCATTGATCATGAAATGTTAACTCTCATCCACGTATTTTAAAGTATGTACTCGAAGATGATCTTTACTTGATTATTCACCCAAAGCGATTAGTAGTCAACTTGCTACCAAGGATTAGATATGGTCGACAATAGGAAGAATACTCACATTATGAAAGGAGGAGAAAGAAATAAAAGTCGTCCATTGTTGCTGAACCAAAATTTGAAAGTTCACATCCTTAGAATGTTTCCTTCAAACAAAAGAAAAGAAATTTAATCATCGTGTTGTGAAGAATGAATCAACATATAACATAGCAAACAATCTTCAGAATTTTTTCTTAAGGGGTGTTTTATAAAAAGTTCGACTCTAATCAGAGCTTAGTACTTGGACATTAGTAGCATAAACAAAATTTTCATGTGCCCTTTTGCGCTATAAGGTAACACATATAGTTCCCGTTTGAAGCCTTTCTTAAGTATCATACATACCATATATTAATCGAAACAGCTTTACTTTCTGCCTTAATATTATGATGATGACTAGTTATTATATTATCCGAGAAAGCAATAGATGTACAATTATATCATCAAAAATATGTCAATAACATACTTCTACAATAATATGCTTTAATTTTTGAAGATATTTGCATGGAAATAATTAAGAAGTACGTAAAGTATAAAAGCAGAGACAATTTCTATTAATTCTAAGCACAATATCTATTTGTTTACCTTAAAAAAAATCTATTTTCGCTATTTTTAAATGCTAATGTGGTACTTACCTATTGTTCATGTTTCCTAAATTGTTGCCGTCACTCAAGACTCAAAAAATAGGCAGAATGTACATGCTTCTAGAAATTAAATAATCTAATATTATCTTTATCGGTTACTTCCTAATAATTTTGTATTGATATCCAAAAGAGAAACAAATGAAGAGTAAGAAGTTGTGACGCCCCTGGGTTCACACAAGGCTGCAGTCCAAGATGAAACCAAGAATGTCAAACCTGCCTTACACCACACCGTGCAATAACATGTTTCACCATCACAATTAACATCTATCTAGTAGAGACAACAACAGGTGTAGGTACAAAAGCAAGTAGGAGATAATACAAGGAAAAACTAAAGAAATGATAGTGATCACATTAATATCTCATCATCCAACAAGTGGAAATACATAGTCAATGTCTGAATAAATAAACTGGATTTCTTACAATATTCAAATACAGAAAATCTGAACAAAGGAAAACAAGGCACACCGCCTTTACAACATCTATGATATAGTCCTCAAATGACTAACAAAAATCTAAAGTGGAGCTCCAAATAAAACATAGCTAAAAATAAGCAACTGGACACTAAAGTGTGTCGCCCTCAACCTGCGACTCTCCGGGCTCCTAGCTCGTTACCTGAAATAGGGAGGGACAACGAGCATCAAAGCGCTAGCGAGCAACATCACAAGCAACCCCAAGGGAATAGGGCTCGTTGTATAAAAAAATACGGTTAATACATAATAAGTATAAAATCATTGATTTTACTAAAGAGGGTTTTAGTATTTAGAAATTCACAATGCGAGAACATGTACGTCGAGCGAAATAATCCAAACAAGGAAACCCTCATGTATATACCTTGTATCTCAAATTGTAAACCCCTAACCACCAAACCCGAGGTTCTAGTACAGGATCAATAATAAAAGAAATATAACAAATCTCAGAACATAAGTGCAGTGCCATGTCATAGCCTACATGAATATCATGGTATAGCTCACATGAATATCATGTCAAAATCTACATAGTGTCATGTCATGGGCTTCTGTAAGAAAGTCATATGCAGGGTTAATAACTATGTCCGATACAGGATCTATATACTGTAGTTTCCAAACTCACGGAATAAGTGACAAATGTCCAGCACGAGGACTGAAATGGATTATAGTCCAACACGAGGACTTCTATGGATTATAGTCCAACACGAGGACTGTGAAATGGTGAAAATACCACCAAGATACATAGTGAAATCTACATAAATCAATTCACACTCAAATCAGTGTGTATACCCCCAATTGGTACCTTCGGATCATCTATTATGCATGAATACATAGTAAGACTACAAACCAGAGTCAAATAATAGGCAAAATCCTCTAACACGAACAACACATACAGAACAGGAAAAATTTTGCAACAGACTGTGCGGCGGTCGACCGCACCGGTCGACCACGCTCTGATACGCGCCTGGCGGTCGACCGCTGCGGCATCTCGGTCGACCGCGCAGCGTCACGATCGACCGCTGAGGCATCTCGGTCGACCGCGCAGCGTCGCGGTCGACCGGGGCGGTCGACCGCAGACGGTCGCTGCCTCTACAGAAAGTCCAGCGGTCGACCGCGCCGGTCGATCGCCAAGCGGACAGAAACCCAATCTGGGTTTCTGTCAACACCAAAACCTGAAACAAAATAAAAAAAATTCTATGATAACAAGCGTTCTAATGACTCTAAAATCATACAGGGGAAAAAACAACTAAACCCAAGCATGTAATCTACATTACCAATATTCTAAAATACATGGGAAACAAATTAAAATCTTTTTAATGACAGTAAAACATGATTTAGATGTTGTTTAAGCAATTTCAGATCTGGATCTTTATTAAACAGGAAATTTGTGAACTTTTATAGACTGAAACCTTTGATTCTTGCAATCCATATTGTAAAGAACTCATTTTTACACGAAAATACCTTTTGGGCTAATCAAAAACTCATGAAAAAACAGAAGAAAACCATAGAAAAAAATAGGGGTGAGGGATTGGGCGAGATGATACTCGCCTTAGGTGCTGACAAATGCCCTGAAGGTGATCCTCCTTCGATCTGATTTGCAAAAATCCCACTGCAAATCCTTCGAACTTCCCAAAAACGTCAGGTCCAGCTAGGGTTTTGAGAGGGGAGAGAAAGGGGGCTAGGGTTCTGAATCTCAGGTCTGGGAGAGGCTCTCTCGGGCACAGTAGTTTATATAGCAACTCACAAACCCGACCCGAAACCCGTTTGAACCCGAACCTGAGAAAACTCTCTGCTCGCTGTGCGGTCGACCGCGCAGCCCAAAGATTTGACTGCTGCTCGAAAATTGGACATGTTGGACTTATGACTCGATTTCTCTCACATAGAATCACTTGATGGGTTCTCAAGCACAGATAATCACATACATCCGATATATATATATATATATATATATATATGTGCATATATACAATTATTTATCATAAGAGGATTATATATTATTAATAATTCACATATACCCATTATAGAAATTTTGGGGTTTTACAGAAGTACAAGTTCCGCTAGTTCAAGAAATCTGTGAAAAAAACTACTCTTGCTACTTTGAGCTTCATCATTTTAAAAGTTATTTCTTTAATCTATTTTCTATTTTTAATGTTTCTATCAACCGAATGTAGGTGTGTCCAAAAAGCCCACTGACCCGGACCCGACCAGGTCGGGCCAGAACCCGGCCTAGCCCGGGGTTGGCCCGAAAACCCAGGCCAAAACCGAGTCAGGGCCGGCCCCGGGCCGCCTCCACGGCGCCCGGCCCCGGCTCGGCCCGAAATAGTAAAATTTTTATATGTATATATATAATATATGTATGAGATTAATGAGTATCATTGTCATAGGAGG
>BQKN01001100.1:592386-639648 GCA_022839385.1 Asparagus kiusianus
CAGCAGCGCAAGTTCTAGGGATCCTGTTTTAACTGTCACAAGGTCGGGCATAATGCATCGGAGTGCCGTAGTGCACCAGCAGGAGCCCAGCAGGGCAAAGGTCCGAACCAGCGGCAGCAGCGCCAGTAGGGCAGGGGTCAGGGCCAGCAGAATAGGCTTGAGGCACCGCCAGCAGCTCAGAGGACTGAGGGACAGATTCGGGCAGTTCAGGATGTTCCTCAGGGACAGATTATCTCATATTCTCCAGCACCATCAGCAGAGCAGTCTTCAGCCACGGGCAGAGTATATGCAGTAGTTTCCCGTGATCACGGAGCCAGCGGAGCTGTAGTGGAGGGTACGTTTTTTGTGAACTCTCTTCCCGCCCGTATTCTTTTCGATTCGGGAGCTTCGCATTCATTCATCTCGCATGCATTTATGACTAGACTCCAGCTCGTAGCTCAGCCTCTAGACACCCCTCTATCTGTTTCCACCCCTTTAGGTGAGGTATCGCTTCTGAAGAGCGTTTGTAGGAGGTGTATCGTCACTCTAGACGAGTCGGAGTTCATAGTGTATTTGATAGTATTGCATATGTCCGAGTTCGATGTCATCCTTGGTATGGATTGGTTGTCTTCCTACCATATTAGTATTGACTACTTTACGAAGACAGTCAAGTTGCGAGCGTCCGATGGGTCCGAGATGATTGTAGCTACCTCTCAGGGCAACCGATTTGCGGAGTCATTTCTGGCATACATCGAGGAGGTGATGCGACGGGATCAGGGAGCCGAGTTATTGGAGACTAGAGTTGTCTCAGATTATCAGGATGTCTTTCAGGACATACCTGGGTTACCTCCTGTGAGAGAGGTCGAGTTCTGTATTGAGTTGCAGCCAGGTACAGTTCCGATATCCCGCGCACCCTATCGCATGGCACCAGCTGAGATGAGGGAGCTTCAGACCCAGTTGGACGAGTTATTAGCTCAGGGTTTCATTCGCCGGAGTCATTCTCCGTGAGGCGCGCCAGTCCTCTTCGTGAAGAAGAATGATGGTAGTATGAGGTTATGCATAGATTATAGAGAGTTAAACAAGATCACTATCCGGAATAGGTACCCACTACCTAGGATTGATGACTTGTTTGACCAGTTGCAGGGAGCACAGTATTTCTCGAAGATTGATCTTCGTTCTGGCTATCATCAGTTACGGGTTCGGGAGATGGATGTTCCCAAGACCGCCTTTCTTACTCGATATGGATCCTTCGAGTTCTTGGCCATGCCATTTGGGTTGACCAATGCACCCGCGGTATTCATGGATTTGATGAACCGGGTTTTCCGTCCCTTCTTAGATCAGTTTGTGATCGTTTTCATCGACGATATTCTCATTTACTCGAGATCGGAGGCAGAGCACGAGGAGCATCTACGGATAGCGTTAGGGACCCTTCAGGAGCACCAGTTGTATGCTAAGTTCAGCAAGTATGAGTTTTGGCTTTCAGAAGTCAGATTTCTTGGCCACGTCATTAGTAGAGAGAGCATAGCAGTGGACCCGGCTAAGGTCACAGCAGTTCTTGATTGGGAGCCACCGAAGACAGTGTCAGAGATTCGCAGCTTTTTGGGTTTAGCTGGATATTACAGGAAGTTCATTCAGGACTTCTCGAAGATTGCGACACCGATTACACGCCTTATGAAGAAGGGTGTATCGTTCATATGGAGCATGGAGTGTCAGGAGGCCTTTGATATTTTGAAGGCTAAGCTGACTACAGCGCCAGTTCTGACCATTCTGAGCAGCGACAAGACATTCGTTGTGTATACAGATGCGTCGTTGGCAGGCTTAAGAGGCGTACTGATGCAGACTCAGAGGGTAGTAGCCTATATCTCATGGCAGTTGAGGGTGCATGAGCAGAACTACCCCACTCATAACTTGGAGTTAGCAGTAGTGGTGTTTGCACTGAAGTCATGGAGACACTACTTGTATGGAGTGCAGTTTGAGCTATTCACAGACCATCAGAGTCTGAAGTACCTCTTTTCTCAGAAGGAACTCAATCAGAGGCAGAAGAGGTGGATTGAGTTTATCAAGGACTATGAGTTCGCGATTCAGTATCATCCAGGGAAGGCGAACGTCGTAGCAGATGCTTTGAGTAGGAAGCGTCGACATCGGGCTGCGGCTTTGAGGTGTTCTTTGTACAGAGATCTTATCACTCTTAGCCAGTTTGATTTTAGACCCGAGATTGAAGGAACCAGTGCATTCTTGGGAGCTATGTCAGTGCAGCCATCTTGGAGTGACAGGGTTGTCAGAGCTCAGTTGGAGGACTCTTAGATTCAAACCCGTAAGAGGGAGATTTCCAAAGAGCCTAAGGCGGACTGGACCATTGGAGCAGATGGAGGATTACGGATGAAGGGTAAATTAGTTATGCCAGCCAGTGCAGAGTTGAAGAAGGAGTTATTTGATGAGGCGCACCGTACTCGGTACACAGCACATCCAGGGACTACCAAGATGTACAAAGACCTGAAGAGGCGTTTCTGGTGGAGTGGTATGCGGAGAGAGATTGCAGACTATGTGGCTAGATGTTTTACCTGTCAGCAGGTGAAGGCAGAGCATCAGAGATCGGCAGGGTCACTGCAGCATTTACCCATCACAGAGTGGAAGTGGGCAGACATCTCTATGGATTTTATTGTGGGGTTGCCGAAGTCGAAGAAGGGGAATGATTCTGTTTGGGTGATAGTGGACCGATTGACGAAGTCAGCACATTTCATTCCGATGAGGACCACTTTTACAGCCGAGACTTATGCGAGGATCTTCATTCGGGAGATAGTTCGACTTCACGGAGTACCGGAGATGATCGTGTCGGATCGAGGATCGGTTTTCACTTCATATTTTTGGAGGAGTTTTCAGGACTCATTTGACAGCACGCTATCTTATAGCAGTGTATTTCACCCCCAGACGGATGGCCAGACGGAGAGGGTGAATCAGGTGTTGGAGGACATGTTGCGGGAATATGTCATTGACTTCCAAGGTAGTTGGGAGGATCATATCCCACTGGTAGAGTTCGCTTATAACAATAGTTATCAAGCAACGATCGGTATGGCCCCGTATGAAGCGTTGTATGGGAGACATTATAGATCACCGATATGTTGGGCCGAGCCGGAGGACAGCTTGATGCTTGGGCCAGAGCTAGTGAGGCAGACTACTGAGAAGGTAGCCTTGATCAGAGAGCGGATTTTAGCCGCTCAGAGTCGGCAGAAGAGCTATGTAAATAAGAGGCGGAGACCCCTAGAGTTTCAGATTGGAGATTTGGTTATGCTTAAGGTATCGCCTATGAAAGGCGTGCAGCGATTCGGGAGGCGAGGGAAGCTTGCACCGAGATATATTGGGCCTTTTCAGATTCTAGAGCGCATTGGAGCTGTGTCATACAGACTAGATCTTCCAGCATCGATGTCTAGTATACACAATATATTTTATATTTCTATGCTCAAGAAACACTTGCATGATGAGGAGCAGCAGCGAGTATTGAATGCACCAGAGATTGAGCTTCAGGAGGATCTGACTACTATTGAGATTCCGGTTCGTATTCTTGCCAGAGAGGACAAGAGGTTTAGAAACAAGGTAATTCCCTTGGTAAAAGTTCAGTGGAACCGAGGAGGCAACGAGGAGATTTCTTGGGAGCGCGAGGAGGACATGCGTCGTGACTACCCACATTTGGTTGAGCAGGTAAATAAATTCTTATTATGATTATATATCTGAACTTATGTGCATATCCTCGGTTATGTTTGCATTTAACGCTAGAATGAGAATACTTTCGCTTAATTTTTAATCTTTTGGAACACATGGTATATGTATGGGGGGTTCCTTGTTTGGATTTTTTGCTCGATGTACTAGTTCCACTAGATTAGGATTTGAGCGAGAATATTATCATTTTAGATCGTTAAGTGTAAACATCTCTATAAGGTTATCTGAGAGTTCATATTTCAAGTTCACATGATTTCCGAATTTCGAGGACGAAATTCTTTTAAGGGGGGAAGAATGTAAAACCCCGAAAATTTCTATAATAAATATATGTGAATTATTAATAGTAAATAATTCCCTTATGATGAATAATCATATATATATATACATATATATGTCAGATGAATGTAATTATCTGTGTTTGAGAACCCAACAAGTGATTATAAGTGAGAGAAATCGAGTGAATGACCAGCATGTAAAAAGGCCTAGCAGCAGGCATTTTACAGCTGCGCGGTCGACCGAAGCGGTCGACCGTGGCGGTCGACCGTGGCGGTCGACCGCACAGCGGTCAGAGAAGTTTCCAGGTTTGGGTTTTTACGGGTTTTTGTTTTGGTCTTTTGGGTTTCGGGTCGGGTTAGGGAATTAGTACATATACTTTTCCAACCTAGGAGAGCTCCTCTTGATCTCAGACCTAAAACCCTAGCCCCCATCCCTCTTCTCTCAAAAACCCTAGCTGGAGCTGGCAAATTGAGGAGTTCGGAAGAGTTCCAGGGGATTTTCGCAGATTTGATCGAAGGAGGATCATCTCCAGGGCAGTTTGTCAGCATCTAAGGCGAGTATCATCTCGTCCAATCCCTCACCCCTATTTTTATGGTTTTATTTCGATTTTTCATGAGTTTTTGATGAGCCCAAAGAAGTATTTTCGTATAAAAACGAGTTTTTTACAATAGGGATTGCAAGAATCAATATTTCAGTTTATAAAAGTTCACCAATGTTTTATCTAATGAGGATCTGGATCTGAAATTTGCCTAAACAACGGTTAAATGCGTTTTTACAATTATTAAAACGTTTTTGGGATTGGTTCTCATGGTTTTAGAATATTGGAAATGTAGATTTCAAACTTAGGATTAGTTGTTTATATTCAGTAGGATTTTTTTGAATCATTAAAACTCATGTTATCGTAAAATATAAAGTTTGATTTCAGGTTTAGCAGCTGGCAGAAAACCCAGATTTGGGTTTCTGTCCGCTCGACGGTCGACCGCTGGGCTCGTTTTAGGACTGCGGTCGACCGCTGGGCTCGTTTTAGGACTGCGGTCGACCGCAGAGCCTCATCGGTCGACCGCGACGCTCGGTCGGTCGACTGCGAGGTCGTAACGGTCGACCGTCAGATGCGTATCAGTGTGCGGTCGACCGGTGTGGTCGACCGCCGAACTCTCTGTTGTCAATTCCCAGTTTTATGTACTTTGAGTATTTTACCCTTGTTCGAGAGTTTGCCTGGATTATTTGACCTGGGCTATTAGTCCCACTATGTGTCCATGCATGATAGATGACCTGGGGTATAAATTTGGGACTTGTATGCTGATTTGGTTGTGAGATTGATAAGTGGTTTTCACTACATATTATCATAGCGATCTTTTATCATTTCCACAGTCCTCGTGTTGGACTATAATCCATAGAAGTCCTCGTGTTGGATTATAATCCCTATCAGTCCTCGTGTTGGACAATTGTCACTTATTCTATGAGGTTGGAAAACTGCAATAGTTAGTTCTTGTTTCGGACATAGTTCTTAACCCTGCATGTGACTATTATACAGCATTTCAGGACATGATAATTATGTAGATTTTGGTATAACACTTATGTAGATTTTGACATGATACTCATATAAGTAATAACATGATGTTCATGTTGGCTATGTCACCAGCACTGTAATTATACTCTGGTGTTTGTTGTATTTCTTCTATTATTGTTATTGTACTAGAACTTTGGGTTTGGTATTTAGAGGTTTACAAATTTGAGATATAAGGTATATACATGAGGGTTTCCTTGTTTGGATTATTTCGCTCGACGTACCTATTCTCGTGTTGTAAATTTCTAAATACTAAAACCCTCTTTCGTAAGATCAATGATTTTAGATCTATTATATATTATCTGTATTTTCATATACAACGAGTCCTTTTCCCTTGGGGTTGGTTGTGATGTTACTCGCTAGCGCTTTGACGCTCGTTGTCCCTCCCCCTTTCAGGTAACGAGCCAGGAGCCCGGAGAGTCGCAGGTTGACGGCGAGGCATTTTAGCTTCAGCTGTCTACTTAGATATATTTTCTTTTGGAGCTCCACAGTAGACTTTTGTTGGGTATTTTGAGAGTCTTATTCTAGAAGTTGTAAAGGCGGTGTGTCTTATTTTCTTCTTGTCAGATATTTGTACTTGAGACTCGTTGACTACTTCAGTTTATTTATTCAGACATTGACTATGTATTCTCCATTTGTTGGATGATGAGACATCTATTTGATCATTATTATTTCATCAGTCATTCGTGTATTATCTTTACTTGCTTTTGTACCTACACCTGTTATTGACTCTACTAGATAGATGTTAACTATGATGGTGAAACATGTTGTTGCACGGTGTGGTGCATGACATGTTTGACATTCTTGGTTTTACCTTAGACTGCAGCCTTGTGTGAACCCAGGGGCGTCACAAGTAAGGAGGTAGAGAATTTATTTTTCTTTTTATTCTCTTTAAAACAATCTAGCAGAAAGCTTACACGTCTGTCAACGTCTTACACTACCCTAACCAGCCATCTCGGCAACAACGGGGTTTACACAGCGCGGCTTGGGTGACGTCCCCATAAGCATGCAAACTAGACTCTTAAAAAGAGAATTAAAAGAACATATAAATTTTCTACATTCTTACAAGCTAATATTCAAAAGATAATCTGTAACAGAGATTTAAGCAGACATGCAGATATAAAACATGGCTCTGATACCAAAATTAAAGAACGGAAATTAAAGAGCGAAAACTTACAGAGTGCGACCACCAATAGATAAAATTATATCTTTATTATGCTCCACAATATATTACAAGAGAAGATATTTTACAGAACACTCAGAAAATATTACTCACGATTCTTATTTTATTTTCCACTCATACAAGCACACTCTAACTCTTCTGCCTTCCTTCTTATTTATAGACGCTGGAGGAATCTTTAAAGTGGCATCATCTTTTTTCGCGAAACTTCGCAGCAGACGACGCGTAATAGGTATAGTAGTTGAAAGCGACCCGCATAATACACAGTGAAGAAAGCGACCCGCATAATGCACAGTAAGATGCTTCCTTTAAGGAAAGTAGCTTTATTAAAGTTGCTTTATAAAGCTGCTTTTTGAGAAGAATCTAGACGACTCCCGGAGGCTCAATCTAGTATTTTTGTTTGCTTATAAAGCTGGGCTTTTCCCTTTAAGGTCTGGAGGATTGTTAAATATTTCTGCCCAGATGTCTTCAGGGTCTTGGGCATCTTGGATATGATCCAGACTAGGGGTATCTTCATCCATAGAAGAAACGTGACTATGAGTCTCTGGCTCATCAAAAGCTTCAAAGAACTGTCTTTTAAAGTAGTCTAAGCATTTTTGCTTAATTTCAGTTTCAGAGCTTTGAGGATATTTCCTTCTCATTAAATTTGCCATTTTAGTCATAGGATTATCCTTTTTGACTTCTTGAGTCATTTTAGACTCTAAGAGAGATGTATTTCTCTGAATAATTTCTTCCAATTCTTTAACTTTGGTTTCAAGACAGATGCCATTCCACCATCTACACTGGTAAGTTCTTTTAAGAACAGGAATATGCGAAGGGGTCCAGTCACATATAAGTGATCAGTTCCAAATCCAAGGAATTTCAGCTTCTGCAAAGAAATGTGCGAAGCACATGCCATCTATAAGCTGGCTTTCATCCATTCTTGATAATTTTGGATGACTATCGACCCATGAAGAATATAATTTCATAATGGGTTCGGGGATAATTGTAATTTCAATTCCATAAGTTTCCCACCACTTATAAAACCAATTGGGAACTCCCTTTTGAAGGGCTTCAGGACAAAGCTTAATAAGCCATGTATGCTTTTGCTTTGGGTTCTGATATAAGAACAGATCAAAGAAAGCTTGCTTATAATCCCAGTAATTGAATTTGTAAACATCTTTCGTATTTTGTACCTTTACTAAAGGTAATTCTTCATTCGGGTTTATAGCCCAATTACGAGGAAGTATAACTTCTCTTATAACACATTTGCTGAAAGCTGGAGGAACAGAATGATTTTCTGTAGTCCAGAAATGGGTTATTTTTATTCCCTTTTGACTTAATAAAGTCCTCATCCAAGATCTTGGTTTTAATGACAAAGTAGGATAATATGTATCCTGAAGATATCTCTGTCGAATTGTGTCTGGTTCTTGCATTAAAGAAATATCTTCTGGTTCTAAATATAGAACTATATCAGAAGAGGATTTATCAAACCATTTAGTTTCTTCCTTCACTATATTAGCAAAGGGTTCAGGAGTATTTTCCTGTTCGACAATGTCGCGTATACCTTTATAAAAGGCTTTAGCATGTGAAGAATTATGCTTTTTTATAATAGTGCGTCAAGATGTTGGCTGTTGAGATGGAGTAGAACTCCTATTTGCTTCTTGACCTATAAGGTCAAAGCTGGAATTAGTTGGGCTAGAGCCTCCTCTCCCCCTCCCTAAAAAGGAGGGATTACTCCGTCTCATTGGTACCCTGTAAAAATTCACGAGTTAGAAAATTACATTGAATAAAGTAAAATATTATAATATTTTATAAAGTACATTATATCATATGATACTATATTATAATATATTAAATTAAATAATATATTATTAAAATATCATATTATATATATTATTTATATATTATATCGATTATTAAATAATGTAGCATACTAATATAATAGTAACTAGGAGAGATACACGTGAATTGCACGTGGTTATTTGTTAACTTGGTTGTAAAAATGTTTCTTTTAAATCTCAACCTGATGATGTAATATAATCTGTGAACTTTCTTAATACTTACATTTATGTACCTTCAGTTTTTATTTTATGTGTCGTTGTAACCATAAGCAATGTGAGCTACAAATTATTGGAAAAGATTATTTGCTTATAAACCATGAGCAATGTAAGCTACACATTATTCGAAAAGATTATTCACTCATATAGCAATCAATTTCTTCAATGTCTCAAATATAATAATAAGAGACGATGTAAAATTCTTATGAGGTAAAAAAGAAAGGGAAGAAAAATCTTCTATCTTAATCCCTAATAACTGTAGAATAAGAAAACCTATCATCATTTAAGAAAACCTCTCCATAAGTTTGCAAAGATAATCACATTGAACTATTAGGCTGCTCAATTCTTATTATTTTAAAATTAATTCATCAAATTATTGAAATAGCTATTACCTCCGTAATTCTTAAGTTATTTTGATATTAGCTTCTCTAATCAAGAGTAAAAAAGCAATTAGAGGGAAATTAGTCCCTCAAATTGCTAATTATACCATTAATTTGAATGACTAATTTCAAATAACTTAAGATTGAGGTACCTAACAATAATAATTTCAATGCTTTAATGGACTAATTTCAAAATATGAAAGGTTTAAGGGACTACTACAAAAAATACTTCAATCAATTAATTTTTGTTGATAATTAACTAATTCCATAATTTGGTATCAATCAATTGGTTAATATTTACACATGCAATGCATATTATGTTTACAATGCTAATGTGCTCTAAGTATCTTTCTACTTTTTAGTTGTTTATCAATTCTAATTAGATAAATTTTTTATTATTGATTTTGAATGGAGAGAGATTTAATTCGGAAGTTTAAGCTTCCTTATACTCTTTAGTTGTCAACCAATTCTAATTAGATCAATTTTATATTAATTAGTTTTGAATGAAGAGAGCTTTAATTCAGAAGTTTAATTTTAAGTTAATAGCTTTAGTTGATAACCAATTATAATTAGGATAAGAATGTTAATATTGAAAAGGATTAGGGGTAAAATTGACCAATGAATGTTTTTCAAGAACTCCCACTTTTAAAGGGAGTATGATTAGTAATTATTGTATAATATTATATTTTTGTATAAATAAAATAATGTATTATATTAAATATTATATTATTAAAATATTATATTAAATATATTGATATTATATTATATTAATTATTATATATAACATAGCATGCTAATATAATATAATATAATACAATATAATAATTAATAATAGTAATTTGTAAATATAGTACAATATATTATATTTTAATATAAAGTAAAATAATATTTATGTTATAATAATATACTAAACCAATTGAATAAGTTAATTTAGAAGTAATTAATAGATAAAATTATATTTTAATAAGGTGCCACATCATCAATTATCTTACATGAATTATCAAATCAAAGGTTCAAATTATCCCATTATCCCACTTTACTCCACTCAAAATATCCCAAAGAGGTAAAATTATTCCATTAAGAATAATTTTCTCACTTAACCCCAATTTGTCCCAACCAATAATCCCCATAAATTTAACTCCTAAAATTACATTTCACTTTCCCTTTCCCTCCGTCCAAACAGGCACAAGGGTATAATAATAATAATAATATAAAATCAGAACAGAACTCCTCACTTTTTGACGGGGGCTCTCTCTGATTGATCTCTACTTCTTGCGAACGCGAACGTCGAAGCCTCTTCAAGCCCGCATCGATAACCAATTTTCTCTAAACCCTAATTCCCCTTTTCCTTTTCATTCTCTCTCAAAAAAATCGAAACCCTAGCTCTTTCTCTCCCCCCGTCATCGCCATGATCCCCTTATCTTCAACTCTCCCGAGCCAGATCCGCTTCCTGCTGCACAGCGCCAGCGATTCTAACTCCGATTCGATCTTTCGCGAGTTGTGCCAGGTTCTCATTCCTTCAATTTTCTTTTTTTTATGATTTTGTTGGTTATTTTTCTGTGTTAAGTTCAATTATCTTCGTGTCTATTTTGTTAATTTAGGGCATACCCCTAAAATCATGAATTACGACTTGATTTAATTTTAGTTTCTATATTGTTAATTTAGGTTGTACCTCCAAAATCATGAATTACGACCTGATTTCATTTTTTTTTCATGTAGATTGAATTTTTTTGATGTACCTTGTAGCCTTTGAAATTTATTCAACATTGTATCAAGTTAATATTTTGATTCTTACTTGTTTATTTTTCTTAGCAGTCTCAAATTTTTTTATTTTTTTATTTTTTGCAGTTTGTTGATTATGGAATTGAAGGAAGTATTTTGTTGCTCGGAACTTGTTTGGATCAATTAAATTTAAAGGAGCAAGATGTTACGGGTTCACAGATGAAGCATGAGATTGTGTCCTCCGTTTTTAAGTATTTACTAGACAAGCCAAACTTTTGTACTGTACTTTGCTTAGCTTTACGGGGTTCATTGATGAATGGAGAGTTTCTGGAAGAACTTTCGAAGACACTAAACCTGTCAATAGAGCAGAAAATTGCTGTTGGGCTCGCTTTGTCAGAATCTGAAGACCTGGACTTCAGAACTAAAGGTAACCTTAAAGCTGTTGTATGCAGCTCGGGCATTAAATTTAACGTATGTTGTTTTTCATGTACTATTGTTTAAGTTTGCTTAATCGTTATTGTTTTTATCAGGGCACAATTTCTGCATTTCTCAGATCGAGGACTTGACTGTGAGTTCAAACTTGATTGTGTCAAATGAACATATTCAAGATATTGTTCTGTTCCTCTGTCGGAGTGAGGGTCTTTCGAAGCACGTGGATTCTTTTACTAAAATCTTATCCTTAGTACCGCGTAATGGCAGCTCTTTGTTTGCACAAGCTCCAGTGCTTGCAGATGATATATCCTCTATCAATTTGTCGAGGTGCACCTCTATTAGTTGAGAAGTGCTTACTATAATGCTTCTTCTCTTGGTTATTTTGATATGTATTGCCTATATTGTGTGATAAAATGATGATAACTTCATATATTTATTGTAGGCAACTCGAACTATTCTATGAGGGAGCGAATAGTGATTTTGAGGCTGTTCTAGCAGAGATAGAGGAGGAGATGAGTATGGCTGACATCTTGAAAGAATTAGGCTATAGCTGTACAGTTAATGCTTCACACTGTAAAGAAATACTCTCTATTTTCCTGCCTCTCAACGAAGTTACACTTTCTAAGTTACTTGGCACGATTGCTCGCTCTCATGTTGGTCTCAATGATGCTCAACATATTCATTCATCATTCTACTCAGCATTTGGTGGCAGTGCAACTGTTGATCCATCATCATTAAACACTTGGAATGTTGATGTCCTTGTAGATTCGATTAAGCAGCTGGTGAGGGATCCCGTCTGTCATATTTCCCCTCCACTATTTAATGGTCAAGCATGCTAGGGCTTGTGAAGATTAGTAGCTCATTTTTAATTGATGATTTACATGCAGGCTCCTAAAACAGATTGGACTTGTGTTATGGAAAATCTTGATCATGAAGGTTTCAACATTCCCGACGAAACATCATTTTCTCTTCTGATGTCTATATACAATAAAGCTTGTGAGGTATCTTTAAATTCCTCAATTTACTCTGAATAGTATATAAGTATTAGCATGTTCCTCTTTGACTTGACCAACACCAACTATCCAGGCCCCTTTTCCCCTCCATGCTATTTGTGGTTCAGTCTGGCAGAATGCAGAGGGGCAATTATCTTTTCTGAGACATGCTGTGTCTGCACCACCTGATGTATTTACATTTGCACATTGTTCAAGACACCTGGTAATTTTTGTTTAAGTGCCATATAATTTGCTTTTTCTGCTACATCTGGCTAATGTTTGACTGTTTTCTCAGACATACACAGATTCAGCTAATCTTTCTAATGGAGTTGGTAATCAGGCATGGTCCTGCCTAGACCTTTTGGATGTATTATGCCAATTAGCTGAGAGTGGCCATGCAAGCTCTGTCCGGTTAATTATTGAGCACCCTCTTAATCAATTTCCCGATGTTTTACTTCTTGGAGTTGCTCAGATTAATGTATGTGATCCTTTTTTCCTTGGGTTTCAGTTATGTTTTTCCATTTTACCTTTGCACTCCAGTTGATGCTGATAAAAAAAACTTGATTCATTTGTTTTTGCCAGTCTGCCTACAATCTCCTCCAGTACGAAGTATCTTCCGCTGTTTTCCCTATTTTTTTAAATGATCCTATGAAGAACAACATTCTCCATCATTTATGGAAAGTTAATCCTAGCTTGCTCTTGCGAGGATTTTCAGATGCTCGAACAGATCCTAACAGCATTTTTAGAATTCTTGACATTTGTCAGGAACTGAAGGTAAATCTTTTGGAGAGTTCATATCAGTGACCCATTTATGGTGCCGAACATATTTTTCCTCATTAGCATATTCCTATGAAGACTTATGCCCTAACTTTCTATTAATTTGGTCCAAACTATTCGAGTAGTTACTGCACAAAGCTTATTGTCTATAGCCCTGTGACTCTTTTGCTGATACCACTGTTGAAGAAGTCTTATGGCTTAAATTTGTTAGTAGTTCATATGTTGTCATGGCTATCTTGTCAATGCATATGCCATACCTTGTTATCACTCATCTGTTGTCATGGCTTTAGATTCGATGAATCAGTTTCTATTTATTCTTGAAGATACATGATCCTTGACAAATATGCTATTCTCCTGATTTCTCTTAATTCTCTATACTGTTTGCTTCATTCTTTTTAAGTTCTCTTCACCAGTTAAACTATTCTATATTATATTTCATTATCTTACTTCCTGTGCTAAACTATTCTATATTATATTTCATTATCTTACTTCCTGTGCTATCATGACATGTATGCAATTCTCATGTTTTGTAGCACTGGAGTTTCCATTCTATCCACAGTATGTTGTCATTCACCAAAGATTTTATGGTGCAAGTATGCAGGCATACACACGCATAATCTGGATGAACGCGATGGTTATTGCTGTTTGTACATATTGTGCATGCTTGCTTATATGCACAAACATTTACATAAACATAACTCATAACCATCATGCCTTGCGCTTCTATTTGAGTCCATAACTGTAAGGGACTATTTAACAGTCATAGATTCATATATGCCTCTCATTTGTGGATTATGTTCAGCATTGTCCTGGGATCTGACCTCAGATATTCTTAGTGCAAGTCAGATGTTTTTGAAACATGAATGGAAATTTGTTTCTCAATTACAATTTTTACTATTCCAAGTGCTTAGACATAGGTAAACCCAACTATTTGGAGTTCTCATGTTTAACACGGCTGTAAATGGCAGAGGTCTTTGGCATGCTGAAAATTGTTACCCGTCATTTTAAGACTTTTAGGTTGTTTCCAATGGTTTGGATATTTATTTGACAAAATGGATTATTTGACTTGTTATCTTATAATGCTGATTTTTCTGTGTTGTTTCATAATATCTTTAAAGAAGTTCAAATCATATTTGACCAACTTCCGTTCTTTATGTCTTGTGTGGTAAAAAAAAAGTTCAAAGTTCTAAATTATATGTAGGTTGATGTTATGCCTTTGAAGGGTGGAAACTGGAAAGCTTAGGTATACCAACGTGTCACATTTAATTGGTACGATTAAGCTTAAAATGTGTCAGACTGTCAACTGATCATTTTTACTTAATCACTCCAAATCGCATGTGCTTATGTGTATGCTTTACCCATCTATATTCTATAGGTAACATTGTCTTTATTTTATTCATTTATTGTTCTCCTTGTTCATCCAACAGATTTTGTCTCGAGTGTTGGATTCAGCTCCATTTCATGTCAGTCTTAGATTGGCTGCTGTTGCGTATAGGAAGGAGCAAGTTCATCTTGAGAAGTGGGTGAATGAAAACTTGAATATGTACAAAGATACTTTTTTTGAGGTATTATGTTTTTTTTTTCTAAATTTTTTCTGTAACAGATTTTGTGCAACTGCTATCCAACTTGTCTGCAATGGTGTATCCAATAATAAACAATTGATTTTCTTCTTTATAGGATTGCCTTGCTTTTTTGGATGAAATATTTTCTGATGCTGTAAATGATGTGCCCCATAGTTCTCTACAGCAATCACATGTTGCTATCTGGAAGGCATATCAAGAAGCTTGCCCTCTATTCTTCAAGGTTTGTTTTGTTGATAGCATGATAGGTTTCTATTTGTTATTTAAAACAACAACAGAACACTCTTTATTCCAAAATTTTGGGTCAAGTACACATTATCACTGAAACACAAACAGGCGTATACGGATCTCCAATTTTCATTGCAAGGTAGAGACCTTCAGTGAAGCTAGTGTTGCATTGTTGACCGCCACTACAAACGTGGTGGGAAGGGTGCCGTGTCAGCTTCATCGCACGTAGACTCTTGTTTCATTTTACACTGCTACGTACATTATCATTGCTGATCCTCTTTTCCATATCCTGACATATATATAGGTGATAGGCCTATTTATCTGTGTTCTTATCATGATTGCATAAAAAGAAGTATGTAAAGATGACACATATATTCATACATAGGTCTATCTATATCAATGCATGATCGTGATGTATTAACAGCGTATGATCCCCTTTGCACTCACTACGAACAATTTTGATTAGGCTAGTCAATAGCGTGATTTTGTCTTGACACTTTAGCCATCTTAAGAATCACTTTGGGAGTATTTTCACAATATGTTTTCACTTTTATATATGTATGTGTTTGGTTCTATTTATATATACATATGTGCAGGTGTCTATGTGTGCACACATAGTATATCTATATTTTGCTACCTGTTTGAGCATCGGTAGCGGTTTTATGGAGAGTGATCTTTTGGGTTACTAGATTGTGTAGCCTATGTCAACATCAACTATTACTTTCTCAAACTTTAAGAAATTATCTTTCTAAAATTGAGATATCGATATGATCTGTTACCAATCGTGATTTGTGTGTTATTTGGAAAAAGGTGTTATGCATAATTTTTAAATAAGTTAATTTTTATTAGATATGTGTTCATAAATTTTAATTGGTTTCTTGCTAGAAAACTGGTAGATCAAAGGAAACTATTATTTACTAGAAAAGTTAAGATGACATAACATTGGAAACGAGGGGATGTAATTACTTTTTTTACTATAGAGCATATTATTACATTAGTTCCAATAAATAATATATACATTTATAACAGTGTGACCTTGTTTCCTACAACCAAGATTTTAAATATCGGATATCGGGGAAATATCGGATGACCAAAATTCATATCGGATTGCGGATGTCGGGGAAATGTCGGGGATATGTGGTAAATATCGGAATGCCATAACGGATGTTTGCATATATAGTATAATGCACTAAAGTGTTATCTCAATATACTTAATGAAATCTAAGCATACAAAGCGTAAATAATATACGTTCATGATTCACTAATCAACATTGTAAAACAAAACAAAAGTACAATCAATGTTGTAACATTTTGTTTGATTTTTTTAAAGCCAAAATGTTATTTGATATAATGGGAAAATCATGATATCTTGCCCAAAAATTATCAAACATGGTATATTATTTGAAGCAGTTCAATTGATAAATTGTTGATTCATGGGAAAATTCAAATCATAACTTTATTTTTTAGGTTATTTAGGTGCATTTATCGTTACTAAACAATTTAATTTATTTCAATTGGTAGGTTTTGGTGGTCAAATCCTGTTCGTCGTAGCCAAATCGTGTATATATATACATGTGCACCATGTGACCATCATGGAAATTAAATCAATTTTTTATCACTAAAAACTAAATAACATGATTCTTATAGCAAGCTCTATTATAGGTCTCAAATTTTTTTAAAAAAAAATTCATGTCTTTATAATAAAGTACTAAGAGCTTTTAAATTATTCAAACTTTTCTAGTAATCAACTTAAAAATGGCGAATAATAAACTCATCAGGAAGATGGATTTGACTCGTACAAGAAAGAATTTGGAAACCCATTTAAATTTGATGATAGGAAAATCTTGTTGAAATTTGACTACATTCATCTTTATTGTGGTGAAATAACACAATCCAAAAATTTGAGTAGTTTGACATTTTTTTTGTGCATCAAGTGGGCACAAAGTGTTCTTAGTAACCCCGTGCGAGTGGCCCGCCGATTGGGTGTTGGGGCCTTAGACTAAGAGGTCCAAGGATATATCGATATATATGTCATCCCTGTCTCCAATATTCATCCGATAGGTTGCTTCACTTGTGCTATTTACACGTGCTCTGGGCTGCATTGGGGGACCCCATGTCTGGGTTTTACTTGACTAGTTCAATTAGCCTTGGTAAGGGGGTGACGTTTGGGCGCCTGATAGATGGTATTGGGATGCAGTTGGAGCCCTCCATAGGATACCATAAATATGTGGGGTTGTGTCTTTTGTTAGTAGAGTGTGGTCCCTTGTGGTGGGGGAGCTTATACTCTGAATCTCATTCCCTTGTGTTTGAGTGCTTGAACCCTGGACCTCGTTCCTAATACCTATTAGACCTAGCCAAGGTTCCTTGTCGTAGAAAAAAATATTCTTAGGAGTAACTTGCTTAGTTTGATGGTCTACAATACCTTGTTTTAAATATCCCTGATATAGCCGATATGTTGGCCGATGTATCCTTTTACAAGGGTTGGTGCAAAACGATCCGACCTAAATATCCTTTACTGCTGTTTGTTAATTTTGGATAACATATCCTCAACATGACCTATATATCAGCTGATCTGTCCTTTATATCTCTTGTCACGAAACAATATAGCAAAATTTCTTTAATGTTAGCAAAACTCCAGCGCTTTGAAGTTTTTTAGAAAAATTGTAGGAGGCTCCTTATCCCTAAATAAGTTTTTTGTGATCAGTGATCCTAAATATATTATTTATATTTTATATGCTTACATTCCTAAATATATATTATGTTATTATTTACATTTTATATGCTTAGTTTTCATTATGTTTATATTACAATTTAATATATGTACACCATCCAACATGGCACTCCAATTTACTACATGACCTTGATATTTCCCCGATATCCGCAATCCAATAAGGATTTTGGCCGTGGGATATTTCCCTGATATATGATTTCTTAAAACCTCACTACGATATTCGGGATAGAAGAAAAAACCGGTATTAGGGTTCTTAAGTGCTATATCTGTCTATGTTAATTTGCATAAGCAAATGCACATGTGCAATCGTGCATGTGCGCACCACATAGTTCCATTGTTTTTGATAACTAAATTGCTTCAATTATTTCATATTGCAGATTCTTCAAGCCAACCCTGGGCAAATTGTGTCTCAGAAGCTTATGGAAGAATTTAAGAGGCTACGTACCTTGTTCGATGCAAAAATTCAAAGTCCCGGGGGAACCAATTCGTCAACATCAGAAGGAAGCCAAGATGATATTGAAGCAGAGGCAAATTCTTATTTCCATCAGATGTTTTCTGGACAGTTAACTGTTGATGCAATAGTTGAAATGCTTGCTCGTTTCAAAGAATCTTCCGAAAATAGGTATATCGATATAGAATGGAATATAAATTCCTCATGCTCATTTCTTTTCCAATATCCCTCGCATCAACTTCGTGTTAGGCGTTAAGTCCTATAATTTATGAAACTTGCTAGGATACTTACTCTTTGTCACGAGGATTACGGTGAAGGTTATAGACAACATTAATTGCTTATTAACTGTCACATTGTCGTCCCACCTATTTGGGATCCTGTTATCTTTTGACAATCTTGGCATACGCCTCAATCGCTGGGTGTGCAACCTCAAGTTTTAGGTCTTCTAGGCCTTCATGAGTGTCATTAGTCAAGATAAAATATTAGGCTATCTGTCACATTCGCATGACTAGTAACTAGCAAGTGTGGTTGTTCAAAACATGGTGCAAATATTTTATCTGAGTTTTCTTTGACTCGTCATACTACTGTTGAGATTGAAAAATTTGTCACTTGCGTGGTATATCCTTGTAATTATGTTCTGGACCATTCATGATATTTCCATATTGTTGCGTTCATATCTTTTGTATACATGTAGGGTTGGTGATAGGTAAAAGTTGAGTGAGGGCCGTCGGTTAATCTTACGTTAAATTCTATATGCTCTATCCTTGACCCTAATGGATAACTAAAAGTTACGATTCCCCTACCTAACGTGAAGTGGATAAATTCTTTATCATGTATGGTAATTGCGTAGAGCAGGTAAACATTTAATATTACAGTCTTAAGTAAATTGCTTGTTCCTTAATGCGACAAAGTATATTGTAAGTTTTCCATTACAAATTATTAGTTCTCAGACATGCATACACTGCATGAGAGTCATCTTAATATTTTCTCTAGTTTAATCGCAATATTGGATAACTATTAAATATGAGTCGCCTTCAGAAGGGAAGGGATGCCAAATAATGGGCAGTGTAGTATTAAATACTTTATGGGTTGGTATAAACATGTTACTCTTATTGGGTAAGAGAACATTACCTTACCCTGTCTATTTAGATAAACGGTGAGTTACGTTTACCTAATTTGCCTAAATGGAGTTACTCTTATCCGTTGCTACGCCTCCCTACATAGATAAACGGTGAGTTACTCATATCCGTTGCTATGCCTCCCTACATAGAAATAATTTGGAGATGTGCTAAACGGCTTATCCAATTTAGGTTATAAGTAACTAGAAAGCAAGCAAGATACAAAATAGCCATTCATTCATTTCATTCAACTATGTAATAGTTAGATCTTTTAGCGATATAATTAATGAAATTATGAAATAACTGATGGTGGATGATGCCCGAAACCCCATGTTAAAAATTAGGAATACCAATTTGGATTTTCTTAACTCATGTGAAATTTGTTAGCGAAGGCATTATATATTTGAATCATTGTAATTTTCAGTAGCTCCAAAGATTTAGCTCTTGCTTCTGAAACCAATATATTATTAAGATTTACAACTTTCTGTTCAAGACTTCGATCTGATATTTTTGAGAATCAAAAGTGCTAAGGTCTCCAGTTGTATCAAAATGCCTTTTTGGATATTATACCTTTCTTCCCCCTCTTATCAAATCTAATTTAATCAGGGGCTTATTTTACATTGTAGTTAGAATATAAGTGTATCTTAGACGACCAGTCTGTGTTTTTGGTATCAAAGGTAATTGAACCAGGGCCTTATTTATTGTTGCAATGAGAATCATAAGTGTCAGAACTTATGCGATTAGTCTGTATTTTTTGAATTAAGATTTTATCAAAAGAATCTTCCCTTTCTAGAGATAACGTTCCATATTCTTCCTTTGGAAGTCTGAATTTATCTTTTGTTATGAGCAAACATGCGACTAATTGGTAATCCTTATTCCTGTCTCTGCATTATATTCATAATCCTACTACATATCTATCTTGTAATTTAGGGATTTATTTGCCATGAGCCCACATTTGGGGATTTATCTGTGAATATTATGTTTAGCACTAGGTTGCTTATTCATTGGTTGTATCATGTTTGGCTGCGTTATAAGACCAATATAGAATAACGAATATTTATTGAATGTTTACCAAATATCTACCTAATATGAACCGAATAATTCACAAAAGACTACATAATAACTGTTAACGAATTTTTGCGAATAGTTGTCGAAATTCGAATACTAATCTAGTGGAATATTCAAATACTGATCTAATCGAATCAAATTCGAATACACATTTCCTATTCGTTTCGAATATGAATACAAATTCAAATAGTCGAATATGAATACAATTACTGCGGTATTCACGTATTCAGTTCGTTTCCACTCCCAGTTGTGGCCTGTGGGTCTTTTGCATGTAGGAGGTCTTTTGGTATCATGAGTGGCATTTAACGCAAAATAGTAGATGCATCAAGTCATGATGTAGAATAATGACATTGTTTATTTCATGAAACTATTAGATGGATATTCCTTATGATATGGAAGTTCAGTGGCTAGGTTTAGGCAGATATTGTTACTTATATTTAACAAAAGGCTGAGTGGGCTGCTTTCTCCATTACACAATAGGAGGACCTTTTGGTTAATTTTTTTTAAAAAATGAGATGGAAGAGTTAAGCTTTGGGCTATTTGTGCACATTGATTGTTTCAATGAGCTTAAAGTTCTACTGTCTGGTTAAAATTAGATTCAACAAACATCAATCATATCCAAACTGTATGACTTTCTTTGTTAAATGCTCTCAACCTCTTCCAACTCCATAGCTTTCCACCTGTACGTGTAAGTTTTTGAACTTAACATGACTTCTAATCTTGTATAGTAATGTCGAGGAAGAGTTTCTAGCAGGTTAAGACAGCCATTGTGTTTCATGCTTTCTGTTTTGTTGTTTTACAGGGTTTACTCAAATAGATTTCTTGTTTTACTTGCTTAATCTGTCTACAGGGAGCGGTTGATCTTCGACTGCATGATTGCCAATCTGTTTGAAGAATATAGGTTCTTTCCCAAATATCCAGATAGACAACTGAAGTTAGCTGCTATTCTCTTTGGTGAGAATTTATCAGAACAATATCATGTTTGTGATCTTTTCTGAATATTACTGATAATCAAGCTATGGTCAGCTAGTCAATCTGTTTGCTTTTATCCTTTTTTTGTCAGTAATCTGTTTACTTTTATTGTTCGTTTACCTCTTCCCTCACTTTTAACATCCATTTTCATTTGATTAAAGGGCATAATTTCACCTTTTTTCTTTAACCTACTGTTACATTTTTTTTCTTTATTAAATGCATGTCATTCTTCGTGCTTATACTTCAGTTGTCAAAGAGTTTGTTGCATCCTACTTCCTTGAGCCTCAAAACATGTTCTTGCTTGCATCTAAGACACAGTTTAATCTCCACTGCAGTTCACTATGTTTTGTTCGTCATGCTCTGAATGAACTAGATACATGTTATGGATCTATCATACTGTATGAAGGTTATTCTACTGATTGGCTCCCAGAGGGTTGTAGTCCAAATTTTTTTATCTCACTGTTTCCAACCTTTAAGAGAAGCCATAATTAAATTTATTTATTTCTTTCAGAAATAGACTAATCCATACTGGGTTAAATAGTTTGCTTGAATCCAATACAATCTTTAATTCTCTACTAATGATGTTTTTCTTTGAACACCCTTGTGCATTAGAAATTTAAGTACCTAAAAGCTGATTTGATTTTTCCTATTTCTTTTTCCTGAATATTGTCAAGAGACTAAATCATTACTTTATTGTACTTATTGTCCTATTATTCACTGCAACATTTTTTTCCACTTATTTACATGTACCCCCAAATCACTAAAACAGTTTAATTTATACCATATTGTAACTTCGCTCGATGTATAAAGCTTTTGGTTCTCCATGTTTGATGTTTTTGTTAACTCATTATTTTTGATTATGCACTAGACTTCACTTCTTGAATTAAGCTTTTTTTTTGGTCACTGGACTTTGGGTTTCTGCATAACCGGACTTTGGGTTTCTGCATAAGTTTACTTGTGACTTTGGTTTCTAGTCCCTTTTCCCTCCTCAGTTCTCTGCAATGCTTGAGCTGCCTTTTCTTTTTATGAAGGTAGTGTACTTTTCTTCCTTCAAGTGGTGATATGACATACAGTGCATCTTGTCAAAGAGTGCTTTGATTGTATTATTTGTGCAAACATTGCATAATGACAAATTTGTTCAAACATTGTTATCAAGGGGATCAGCCTCATTTCTCTTTGAATGAGGAGTCAAAGTTCTTTTGGGGTACTCTCATTGAGATATATAGTAAATCAGTTGAACGTTTGTTGTAGACTTGACCATAAGTTCATGTCCAGATAATATCTTTAGGAATGGAGCCTAGGATGTATTGAGGGCAATGAGAATCATCTTGCATGGAGATGAAGAAATTTCTTAACTGTAATGTTAGGTTTAATTAGCAACTCGTAAGGTCTGCTTTGGTTCATGCATAATGCATCATTTCCTCTGACAACCTTGTTATATTAAACTTTATCATCATTTTTATTCATGAATTTTACCGACATATTTTTACTCTCGAAAGGTGCTTCCTATTTTTTTATGTAACATTTTTTTGGCTTCTCTTTCGTTCAGGTACTCTTATAAAGCATCAACTTGTGACTCATCTTAATCTGGGTTTTGCTCTGCGTGGTGTTCTTGATGCATTGCGCAAATCTGTTGATTCAAAGGTGCGTGATGATCATTGAATAAGTGCTCATTAAGATTGGTTAAAAATACATATATCTAATGAGTTGTGACCTTGCAGATGTTTACTTTTGGCATCAAGGCTTTGGAACAATTTGTTGACCGCTTAGTAGAGTGGCCACAGTACTGCAATCATATATTGCAAATATCTCATTTACGTGGCACACATGTGGAGTTGGTTTCTGTCATTGAACGAGCACTGGCACGCATATCTTCGAGTCAGGCAGAAGCTAATGGAGGAAACAGTCTCCATGCTGTTCAGCAGCAAGGCTCTATTTCATCATCTGTAGAAGGCATAGAGGTGCATATTGGTGTAATCTTTTAATGTTGTGATGGATGATTTTTCTATTTTTATTCTATTATGTTCAAAAGCTTGATGCAGTAATTTGGATATTACAGTTAAAACTTAGTCGCTTCCTTTGTTTTCCTTGTTCTCTTTTTATCATTCTAAATTCTAGAGATAGTTTAGAGGAGGCCATGGAAGTGAAACAACAAGATGTACTTGATATCAATTTACTTTCTCAACTATTATTTTTTTAAAAGAATTCCATCATGCGTCTAACTTGTAAAACGAAAAATTTACCTGAAAACAACTATTTATTGATGTGACACTTGTATTTCATTTTATATGCAACTGTAGCCCTCTCGAATCTTTATTATCTTTCATTGGAGTCAAAGGTTAATAAAGTTTAATTTCTTTAATGAAGATCTCAAGCACACTGGTTTTGCAGGCATCAGAAACCTCATGGCAATTTGTTAATTCAAGTTCTGCGCAATTTGGTCAGCAACTGTCTCCTTTCCATGAGAAACATCAAGGTTTTCTTGGTGACCGGCTTAAAAACAATGCTATGTCTATCAACATCACAAAGCCGCTTCTATCTCATGCCACACTGCCTTCTCTAGTTTCTGGACCTAATGACCTTGTTGCTAACCCAAAGGTAGTTAAGTTTTATTGGTATCAGATATGAAAGCGTACAATCTTCCAAAAGAAAGACAGAGTTTTGACCATTGTCTTATTGTTTCTAGTCTTGTTTCGATCCTCTGCATATATTTATATTATTTATGTGTACACATATTTATACATTTTTGTTTTTATAGCCAACCCCCTCGCAAGCCCCAGCGTCTCAGCAGTCTACTAATGTTTCAACTGTTGTATCATCATCTCCTGGTTTTCTGCGTCCTTCTCGTGGTGTTGCACCGGCAGGTAACTTGAAAGTTGCACATCACTTAAATGCATGTATGATGCTTCCCCCCCCCTAGACATGTTATATGGTTGTTAAAGCAGTATATATTTTGCTACTACTAGAATTTTCTTTCTTCCTGTTCGGATAATATTTAGTGAAGTTTTTGTACCGTTATGTTTTGTTTTTCTTCTTTTAGGCATGCTACGACAGCCTTCTTACAGCACAGGGTTTGGGGCTGCATTGAATATTGAAACACTTGTTGCAGCTGCTGAAAGAAGGGACACTCCCATAGAGGTTACCACTTTGCTATTATAAGTTTATTCATGATTTTTTGTATGTTGACCCTACTCATGCTCCCGCAATTTCACATTCACACCACTCTTAGTCACAACCACTACTACAAAATTAAAAAGGAATAAGTTGCTGTCAATTCATCATTTATCTTCCTACTTGTCTGGAATTAATACTATCATAAAATGGCTGGCTAAAACATGAGTATGATGATATCTATTGCAGCATTGCTAATTGTTAAATTTATTATTTTGCCTTCTCTGTTTAATTTAGGCTCCTGCATCAGAGGTTCAAGACAAGATATTATTCATGATCAATAACATATCCATTGCAAATACAGAAGCTAAGGCTAAGGAGTTCACAGAGATTCTTAAAGAGCAGTACTATTCTTGGTTTGCACAATATATGGTGATGAAGAGGTCATAAGCATTTCTAAACATTTAAACATTGCTGCTACTGTAATTCTTAAGATTACCTTTCTATTTTAATTACTTTATATGCTAATATTCATCTTATCTACAGGGCCAGCATTGAACCAAATTTCCATGAGTTATACTTGAAATTCTTAGATAAAGTCAATTCTAAAGTACTAAACATGGAAATCATTAAAGCCACTTATGAGAATTGCAAGGTGATGAAAGTTGGGCTTTTTTTGTTCATGAAGTTGTTGTAGATAATTTGTCTTTTCCTGAGCTCTCATAGGTTTTGTAGGTGCTTTTGAGATCGGAACTTATAAAATCCAGTTCAGAAGAGCGATCATTGCTTAAGAATCTTGGTAGCTGGCTTGGGAAATTTACAATTGGTAGAAATCAAGCACTAAGGGCCAGAGAGATAGATCCCAAAGCACTGATAATAGAGGTAAAAGACAATACTTAATAATCCTGTTCTCAGAGTTATATAAATAAATTAATAAATACATTTTAAAGTGAATTCTTCTTGCTGTTTATAGCATTTTAAGCACAATTATCATAATTATCATAAATCTTTGCATTACACCTTTGTTTTATGGTTACATTGTGACAGATGCTTGTTAAATCTTACCTTTTTATTTTTTTCCCAAAGGGCATAGCTTGATCTTCAATTTGGGACATCAGTAAAACTAAACTCATGTTGCCCTTACCACTAAGCAGGGCCTAGTGGCATGTGAGATCTTATAGTAGTACTGCAGGAGTGCTATAACTGCGAGGAAAGAAAAGAGGAGGTGACAATCATCTTTTGAGTATAGATAACAAACTTGGCTTAGAACAACTCAATAGCATGTCAGATATAATCAGGAAGATTGTGTTATAAAGCGGACTCTGCGCCTGCCTAGGCACCAATCAGGGCACCCGCCTAGGCTATGTTACCTGAGTATTTCTAATATGGAGCTGTATCTGTACCCGACACGTGTCGTACCCTTACCCAACGCTTATTGGATACTCCTTGGCCTTAAATTTGCCATGTCCTGTACCCATATTCGCACTCGCATCTATACCTTATGCAGTGCCTAGGCCGCCTGCTTAGTTCTTGAGAGTGCCTAGGCGAACATGAGCTGCTTAGGTGGGCTAGCACATCAAAAAGAGGTTTATTGCCTGCTTAAGCATAAAAATGGGTGAAGAGAAAAGGTCTGGTAAAAGTGGCTCAGATCAGAGCCCAATTCAAGTACATTTCGATGAGGACAGGATTTTGAATCTTTGAAGAAAAAAAACCCCTTCCTTCCTCATTGCTAAAGAAATGCTTATGTGCTTCTTAGGCATCCATGCCTAGGTGCTAGGCAGTATGTCTAGAGCCTAGAAGCTCCTAGTGCTTTCTAAAACATTGTCAGACACCATATGTATAGTAGTGTAACTCTACCAAATGTCTTGACTCTTGAGCATTACTTGTTTGTCATTGAGCTTGACCTCAACTTAGTGTTATTTCCCTAATTCAGTGGCAAAATCAGAAGAAAATTTCAATCACCCCTTACCGCCCCTCCATCTCAATGCACAACTCGCATGCTATTGCGCAATAGAATGGTCGCAATTGTGCACATCAGTGCTTTAAATGTTGACCGTCATGCCGGACATGTCGGCTGACATGGCGGATTTAGGGACAAACAGACATAATATGGAGCTTTTCAATGCGTATTTTATTTTCAGAGTTCCTGTTGGATATATTGGGGGACATGTTGGATATGTCGGCTAGATATATCTGGGGACATGTCAGCTATGTCGGCCGATTTTTTATTTTGAAAAATTGGTAATTTTTTTTGGTTATTATGTTTATCTAATCAGATTTGGGTTTAAATTCCTGATTGAATTAATATTACTTCCAAAGACAAAACCCGACCAGTTAGTGGAAAAAAATGACTGAAGTCATTTCCGTTACACCTCTTATCTCTCTCATTCAACATCTCATCGGTCAATTTTTCGAGCTGTTTCTTCGACATCAATATCGGGCGATATTCTCTCTCCTTAACTACCAACATCGGGCTTCTCTTTTCTCACCTCTTGCCTTCAATATCAATCCTAAGCATCATAAGTTATTTACTCTTTTATATAGTTATTTACTCTTTTATATGTTTAGACAATATAATTTATGAGTATTTTTAGATTTCATTTATGATATTATATTACACATATGCACACCATCCATTATGGCAATCCGATATTTTTTCACGTCCCCCGACGTATCTCCGATTTTCGCTATCCGACATAAATTTTAGCCATCAGACATGAACCCGACATCCGATATTTAAAAGCTTGGTGCGCACACAACATGCTTGCAAAGTGTACACAAACAGCGCACCTGCAGGCTAAAAAAACCCGTCAACGTAGAAAGAATATCTTATTCAATAGAATGAAGCATCCACTATCCGATTCTTAAATCGGAAGCATTTAGTGAGTAGAGGGTGATTGGCAAATATAATATTGTGTTTCATGCATGTGCAATTTTTTTGCTTCTGTTTGTAATTGTTATTTCTTATTTGTATGGCTAGGCATATGAAAAGGGATTAATGATTGCAGTGATTCCATTTACCTCAAAGGTGAGTCTTCTTTGATGTTCATCTTCAAAGTTCTAAATTGGTTAAATTTTAAGCTAATATCCTAATGTCTACTGCAGATTTTGGAACCATCCCAAAGCAGTTTGGCATATCGGCCACCTAACCCATGGACTATGGGCATTCTTGGATTACTCGTTGAGATATATAATCTGCCGAATCTTAAAATGAATCTGAAATTTGATATTGAGGTATATACTTTTTTCCAATCTTTCTTGTTCATCTGAGATAGGATTGTTATCTTTGTGAAACATCTTATATCTCCTGCTTTAATAGGTCTTATTTAAAAACCTTGGTGTGGACATGAAAGACGTCAAGCCGACTTCACTTCTTAAAGATAGAGTTCGTGAAGTTGAGGGCAATCCGGATTTTTCAACCAAGGATATTAATGTATCCCAAGCTCCGATTGTCACTGAAATTAACTCAACTATAATTCCTGCTATGAATCAAGTAGATCTGCAATCTGAAACTAATAGTACAAGTCATCCAAATGTCATGACCCAGGTCAGTGTTCAGCTGAATTATTGTTATGCGTTAAACAAATGCTGTGTTTTATTTATATTAGTTAAGTTAGATCCTCGGTGGATGTAGTATTCTTCTCCTTTACATCCTGTGCCGATTACCATGGTGGAGGATGAGAAAGTTGGTCCATTGATTATACCTGAACGCGTTCCATCTGCTCAAGGATTGACCCAAGTTGCGGCATCCCAAACACCATTTTCTCTTAGTCAGGTTTTTTTCTTACGCTTCACAACATTCTCTTTGTGTTTTCATTGAACATCATTCTCTTCTAATCTAACTAACAAAATGCTGTCATTTGCAGCTTTTGCCAATTATTCCTAATCCTGAATCTTATATTAAAATCAACTCTAAGCTTAGTTCCTTGGGCACACCACAAGTTCACAGGTTCTTCACTGTAAACTCTGATATTCATGGTTTCTTTGTTGCTAAACTGTTCGCTGAATGTGTTTTTTCTTGTTACTAATTAATTAATGCATCTTATGTCAGAATTATGCAAATGGCTATGGATAAGGCAGTAACAGAGATAATAGCTCCTATCATCCAACGCAGTGTTACTATAGCAAGCCGAACAACTAAAGAACTTGTATTAAAGGTTATTTTGCTTATGGCCCTTCTTATAGGCTTTATCGAGCTTGAAATCTTCCTAAAGAAAATTAATTTGCAGGACTACGCAATGGAGTCAGATGAAAATGCTGTATCTCGTGCTGCTCACTTGATGGTTGCCACTTTAGCTGGGAGTTTAGCTCATGTCACTTGCAAGGTCTCTTGTCTGTGGCCATCTCCCTTTTAGAAAATTTCCTTACTATTCATACCAGTATATTACTTGTCTTTGGATATGTTATATTCTTTGGAAACCCAGCTTTAATTTTTTGTTTATTCTAGACTTAATTCGTTTTGAAATTAACTTATATTTTTTTGCTTGGTAGGAATCTCTTCGAGTCGCTCTGTCAACTCACCTCCGGAGTTTACTGCAGGCCAACGTTAATAGCGAGTATATGGATCATATTATTCAGATTCTTATAACTGATAATCTTGATCTTGGATGTGCGGTGATTGAAAATGTTGCCTCTGATAAGGTAATCTGCTTTTTATAGCATTCCTCTTACCAGGTTTAGTATTATTTTTATTTTATGGAAGCATTTTACGTACCTATATCTGTGATTGCATGAGAAGTTGGTATATTTATCTTGTTGATTTCTTCTCCCCTTTTGAGGAATTATTGTCTTATCAACATTGAATTTATTTATAATTGTTTATAATCATTTTATTGTAAGAAAAAGAGTGAATCAAATACGGAGCAATTGTTGTAAAGGTTTCCATTTCTCCCTTGTCAACTTCTTGGCTAGCCCAATCTTCTATAATCAAACATTAAAAATAACCCGATGTTAATTGCTGTTAATGATATTTTTAATTAATGACATGGCGGAATTAGTCTTACAACCCTGCCACTGTACCAAATCTCTGAAGTTGTGGTGAGGGTTGAGGGTTATATTTTTATATTCTAACATGCCCCGACAGGTTGAGCGCCCTTCTTTATGGGCCAAAACTTGAACTTACACAATGTGTAAATTTTTAGAAAATCTGCTTTAAATTCATGACCGATGGGAGTTGAACCTGTGTTGTTTTGGTACCATCTTAAAGAGCCTGCCATTGCACAAATTCTCGGAAGTTGTGGTGAGAGTTGAGCGTTATATTTTATATTCTAACGGTTAGCATTTCCTAAATTTATCCTGGAAGTTTGGAATAATTCACAGGGAACGGTTAACAGAGTTATTTATTACTTTGGGATTATGGATTTAGGAACATTTGTTTTGTTTTAAGTTGTAAATCCACTGTCCCAGTACTGAATTACTAATGAGATTCTTTTCTTGATTATGTTGGAAGCATTCTTATATAAAAACATAGTTGACAAGCAAATTAGGTAAATTATATGAAATATTTTAATTCCTTCTTGTACCCTTGAATTCTGAATCACTAGTATTTATGTGCCCCTAACATGATTAAAAGCAAAACATAAATCTGCTAACACTTGTGCTTTAATGGCTATCGGCCCTAAATCAGACTGGGAATTGGGCCGAACCCATGCCAGGTGGAACCGGCTTGAGCCGAACTCCTGTATTATGTAGTAGGGATCAACCCAAGCATTTTGGCCACATTCTTCATTAGACTGGACTTGTTCTTGAGGCACAGGTCTGATGGGACTAAGTTAGTTATATGCATATAAATATGTAACCTAATATCTTCGGCATTTATACAAGACATATATATTCATATTACGTGTGTTTTGTAGTTTCCTGAATTATTTTGATATATAGATACTATTGGAATATATTCTTTTGAAAGCTCAAAGTCTAACAAGCCCCTAAACTTTATCGTACTTTTCTTAAAACTCTTAATTCAATCTATTAAGCCCCTAAAGTTTTTATTTTACTCCCATTTTATATAGCTCCATGGTGGTTTTACATAACTATAGAGAGTGTAGTGGTCTTATTAAATTTTTTGGAAGGAAGAGGATTGTTACGGTCACTGTTTATTGAAAGATATAATCTCATCAAACTTCCATCAAAATTTGCACCTTCCTTTGCTCTTCCAATAAACAATATGGAACTTTCTTTCTATAAATTACAATATTCTATTTCTATCCTACCTGAATAGTACTTGGGTGGTCTTTGAGACTAAAAACCACTGGGGACTAAATAGTCTATAAATTACAATATTCTATTTCTATCCTAGCTGAATAGTACTTGGGTGGTCTTTAAGACTAAAGATCACTGGAGAGTAAATAGAATGAAAGTAAAAACTTTAGAGGCTTACTTATTGAAATAAGGGTTCAATGGCTCCTTAGAAAAGTAGAGTAAAATTTAGGGGCTTAAATAGATTTAAATAAGAGTTTAAGGGTTTCTTGGAAAAGTAGGGTAAGTTTAGGGGCTTATTGACTTTGTGCTCATTATTTTGAAGATGATGAATCTCTTGAATACGAAGAACTATGATATCTGTCTATATAGTTATAGTAACAAAATGAATTACATGGTCATATAGTAAATATGTTTTATTTCCTTTTATTTCCAATCTATTCTTGACCTTATAACCATTATTTTGAAATTTAGTAAATTATTATTAGGTTAGAGAATGGCTTGGAGTTGGTACGATCATGGTCATCCGACCCATTTATTTTATATGTGGATGCATAGGAATCCAAACCTGCTAGTAAATGGGTTGAAGTCATTTGACGGTTTGTTTTACCCACTAGCATTGAGTGCAGTATGAGTAGTAATTATTGTTTAGTTAACGACATAATTTTAGTAGCAGAATGCCTAAGCTGATTCAACTTAATGAATTTAAACATGGTCGAATCAACTTTAAGTAGAAACAGAAAGAGAACGAAACAGAAGCAGCTGGAGAAAACAAATGCAGAAAGGTTCTATTTCTCTTAATGTCCTCTTTAGTAATGGGGACTCCGGTTAGACTGTCATTTATGTGCATGCAACGGCACAGGTTAAAAGCTCCTGTCTGAAGCAAAAGCTTAAACACCCATTTATCCACCCGTACCAACTGCTATTTATAGAGCTATGAGTAGTTCTGTATTGTCCTAGTCAGATATTTGATTGTTATTTTTTGACGTTTAACTTTATTCACAACAGGCTGTAGAGTTAATTGATGGGGAGATTGGCCCTTCATTTGCTTCTTTAAGGAAACAGAGAGAGGCAGCTGGCTCAGCTTATTATG
The DNA here is from genome assembly GCA_022839385.1 of Asparagus kiusianus. NCBI lineage: Eukaryota > Viridiplantae > Streptophyta > Magnoliopsida > Asparagales > Asparagaceae > Asparagus > Asparagus kiusianus. The sequence goes on from BQKN01001100.1 coordinate 623,995, forward strand.
ATGCTGCTGTGCAAGGGTTATTTGCTCGTGTTCCTGAAGCACTTCGCCCTAAACCTGGCCGTTTGTCTGTCGGACAACAACGGGTTTATGATGTAAAATTTTAATTTCTCTAATCTTGTTTCTTTTTCTTTTTGTAAATTGGCCTATTTTGGTCAACCTCACATTGTTTTTTTATTTGTTGCGTGCAGGATTTTATCAGAAACATATGGCAAAATCAGTCTAGCCAGAGTTCAAGTGTGGTTCCTACTGGTCCACCCGGCCTTGCCGGTGTGTCGGTTAATTCTTCTCTCACTCGTGTCTTTGGTTCCAATTCTAACCAGGTGAACTCCATTATCTATTCAACCTCACAAGTATCTCCAGGGTTCAGTTCGGCACAAACATTAGATCTGATGCAGGAAGAGGGTGATCATGGTTCTGCTCCACATAGGTTTGTCCTTTATGACTATATCCTCGCTATGTATGTATGCATTCGCACATCTTTGGGTATTTGATATATTTCCCTTCCCCCTGGAAATGTAGTATCTCCTCAATGCATGAGGCAAGTGATGAGCTTATCCAGCCAGCTGCAGAAATCAGTTCTCCAGCGTCATCATTTCCTCCTAATGTTGCATCCTCCGAATTACATATTGATGAAGCGTCCACTCTGACCAAAGTAAGCCGCTTTTGTTCATTTCAATTAGAAAAATAAAGGTAGAAATCAGACCATGACATATACCTTTACCTGATTCCAGGACCTAGGAGCAGTTATTCCGCCATCTCCAATGACTCAAGCGACAGAAAGCACGGGCGCTGTGTTATCTGAAACATTATTGACAACAGGAGATGCTCTTGATAAGTATCAACAGCTGGCCCTAAAGGTGATAAGTTGCTCTGGCTTTGTGTTGCTGCTATAAATTGATTGTTGAATAGTATTTAAATTTCCTTCAGTATACTAGAGTACCTTTCCTTCACGTTACTATTTATCTTTTCCTTAAACCATATTCTCCAATGCTGTTTTGTGAGTTACACTTTAATGATATTTCATACATCAACATCAAAAAGCCTTTATACTAAAGTTTGGGGTTGGTTACATGAATCCTATTCATATTTCATTCATATAATGATTTTCTGTTTCATGATGCTGTAAACAGTAATAAGTGGATCTCATTATTATGGACTTGCGGTCTCTACAATAAATTAGTAGCCCGCCTTTATTTGGTAAAGAAAAGACCACTACCTTGGAAATGTTCTTCAAATGGATAATTGGACTACGGATTGATGTTGCTACCAGGATCATAAGAATGTTTGTTAATTTCAATAATAACAATGATGGTGTGCAGCAACCTAAAGATCCTGCTTCTATAATAGATTTAATTTGTATCTTTTAGTTAATCAACTTATGTCCAAGCATTTGGGATAAAGGCTTTGTTGTTGTTGTTGTGGTTGCTATCGGGATCATAAGAATGTTTGTGTATTTCAATAATAACAATGACACTGTGCAGCAACCTAAAGGTCCTGCTTCTGTAATAGATTTAATTTGTATCTTATAGTTAATCAACTTCTCTCCAAGCTTTTGGGATAAAGGCTTTGTTGTTGTGGTTGTTATAGTTAACGTCTCTGAGCATTGATGCTGATTCATCATAGAAAAGTTAGAACTGTGGGTTTCCATTGTCATCATGGCCCGAACAGTTTTTAAGTGATATATGTTTTAGGATAAAATAAGGGTGGACTGCTCCACTTTATTCCCTGAAGAAATTTTCTTGGCAAAATGTAGTCTACTAATAGTTCAATCTGCACACATCTTGGAATCTCATCTGGGGCTTTGGCTGTTGTAACATTGCCCACAGTCATGGACTTCTTTTTCGTTTTGGTAATTAAGTTGTCTTCTGTTTTTTTCTTCATATTTTGAATTTTATCATCTCTAGATAATTCTTATAATTTTATGTTTATGATGCATGGCGCGTCTATGACTTTGGTTTTTCTTTGTAGTTTTCTTAATTTTCTTGTGATTTTTATGAATTTAAAGTATAAATGACCTTCTTCCAGCTTGAGACGTTGATTCTTAAAGATGCCAGAGGTGCAGAAGTTCAGGTATGCTACTCATCTGGTATTGTTCTGTAGAGTGTAGACAGCCCCACCCCACCCCCTACCCACCATGAAACACCCCCACCCCCACCCACCACACACACACAAATGGGAGAGAAAAAAGGAAAATAAGAAGAAAAAGAAAAATACACACAGACACACACACACATCGTTACGAACATCTCTGATCTGTGTTTATTTTATTACATACCACGGTTGGTAATGAATATTGAGGTTGTGTGTTAATTATCACATGCTTCTGAGTTCTGCTTACTTTCAGGGAATTATTGCTGAGGTGCCTGATATCATAGTGAGATGTGTAAGCAGAGATGAGGCAGGGTTGGCGGTGGCTCAGAAGGTTTGTTATTTATATTCAAGTTGACAGGCATCACACGCACGCGCGCACACACACTCTTATATAGAATACCAAGTGGGGATAATAAAATAATTGAAAAATTGGAGAACAGTTCCTTCTTGCCATTGTAATTGAGAGGGTAACTTCATAATTTTTTGATGTAGATTTTTTTCTGTCCCCATTCTTTTCTCTTTCTTTATTCTGGAACTTTCTATGATAAGAATAGAGGCCACATAATTAAATATCCATTACAGGTTCTAGAAGATATTAGAAGAAGTTGATTTATTTTTATGTAATAATAAATGCATGTAAAATTGAAAAACAACATTTTATACTTAAATCTACTAATATCTATATTACTATATAAAGAGAATCCTAAAGATGAGAAAATTATTGGAGAAAAGAGAACATCAAATTCAAAAAGAAAGAATAGTTTTCTCTGAAAAGCATCTTACCCTCTTTCCAAGTTGGCTAATGGAACTATTTCAAAATAAAAATGAAAATATTTTTCGCATTGTTTATAATATTTTGATAATACCAAATAATGATTCTTCCATCACATGAATTTGCAAGTGCCATATTTTTCTATATTGTGTGTGTGTGTACACGTATATATGTATGTTTATGTATATATATATTTTGTTATCATTTGTCTTACCACTTGCGATCCTTTAATTGTGATACAGGTTTTCAAGAGCTTATATGAAAATGCATCAAATAGTATTCTTGTTGCTGCATATCTTGCAATTTTAGCTGCCATACGAGACGTTTGCAAGCTTGTTGTCAAGGAAGTCACAAGCTGGGTATGGTTTTCATTAGCAGTGCCATCTTTGTTGACAATGAATAGTTATAGTTTTTCTTTCTAGCATTTGAAAATTTCAGGAACCAGCTCACCTTTATTCTGTAATTTTAAACAATCAATACGGTAACATATGGTTGACTTAGGACCTGATCAAAGACGTTACTGATTTCCTTTAAAAATAAGACAATACTTGAAGTAGAATCGGACATAGGGGTCAGATAGTTTTATCAAATGTAATTCTAAAGTAGTCCATATGGAAGTAGTGAAAACATAGAAGTCAAGAGTTTTACTGACAAAGGCAAGGACAATATAGCTAAGTCTGTTTATCAATTCATATAGAGCAATTTGGTGTGCTTCTCAGAGTATTAGCATGGATAATGTAAATTATTCAATTAACACTTGCATGGTGGATATCTTTTGGTGTAACTTTCCATTTGAACAATTATTATTTTAAATTTCTCTCATTAACCCGTAGCGACACAAAACCCAAAAGTATGATGTATGAGATGACTACCATTCCAGTACAAGGACTATGTCTTGATCAGAGGTTCATTAGCAGTCTTATGACTCTTATCTTTCTTTTTGTCAAAAGCCTTGTTGGTTCAGCATCGTGAGCAAAGCTCTAGTATTTTTCAAATGTTAATCATTTCTAATAATCACTTTATAAGGATGTGTCGCAGAAATGGGATACTAATGGGCTGTGATACGTAGATGTGGTTGTTGTTATACAAGTTAAAATTGCGAATTGTATAACAGTTTCAAATCAAATATATTATGTTTTAAAAAGACTTGCCTTTTGTGAACTGGTAACTTTTAATTCGTGAGAGCTACTGTGTGACTTAAGATGGCATTCACTGTAATGATGTGTTATAAAAATGTTAGGATAACACACCTTAACTTTACTTCAAAAATGTTACATATTACGGTATCTAACATATGAGGTAGGTTATTGTCATTGGTGTCTGCTGCTAGCTCTGTGGTACAGATATATGATAAACTTTTTCAGTAAATAACTGATGGGTTTTTGTTATCTGAATTCTTTTGGGTTCTATGCAATGTTTTAAATGTCGGATGTCGGGTTCATGTCGGTCGGCCAAAATTCATGTCGGATAGCGGAAATCGGGGATATATCGGGGGACATGAAAAAATATCGGATTGCCATATCAGATAGGTTGATATAATATCATAAATGGAATATTCACATACTTGATAATTATATTGTCTAAACATATGAAAAAGTACATAACTTATTGATGTTAGGATCACTAACCAATTGTAGACACCTGATTTCCGAGTCGGGTTTTTCAAACTTGACCCAATAAGCTTAAAACCGCTTTTTCTGAAATTTGGCCGATATTTCTTGGCCGCAATGGCGCCCGACATACCCGATATTTTCCGACATGTCCCCGACATGACCTCGGAAATGCAATACGCATTGAAATGAAGGATATCGTGGCGGCTAGGGTATAAAACCGTCATATCGGCCGCCATGTCCGACATGGCGGCCGATATTTAAAACACTGGTTCTATGCATACACATAATGTTCTACTCTTCACTGCGCACATTGTTGGTTTGGTTTCATCATCTATGTGTTGAAGTATATATTGAATTGAAAGGGAGCATCTAACATCAACTTTGTAAATTTTGATAATAACAGTCTATTTAGTTCTTCTGTTTTAACTGTATTTTCTTCTTTTAAAATTTATTCCAACTATCTCTTTATTTTGTAGGTGATTTATTCTGATGAAGATCGGAAGTTCAATAAAGATATAACTATTGGCCTCATCCATTACAAATTACTTAACCTTGCTGAGTACAACGTTCATCTTGCAAAGCTGATAGACGGGGGGAGGAATAGTATGTGAAAGAACATTGTACTTTTATTATCTAACCTAATTAGCTTCTTGTAGAGTAAGATATGTTTTTGTACCGTCACATTGTGGGTGTGCATTGTTATACTCTATATTGCTTTTTAATTCTTTTTTTAGGTTGATTTGTACTCTTGCTAATCTGCATTCATATTCAGAATCCGCTACGGAGTTTGCTATCTCTCTTGTCCAGACTTTGGTCATTCATGAACCTGGCTTTAACTCGCTAGAGCTGTACAATGTCATTGATGCCCTTGGAAAGGTAATATTTTGTTCAAACACTGGATTAGTGTATATGCAAGAAGTCTGAAACTGGTGGTTTAAATTGAACTTTCAGTTGGCACTGAGGCCTGGGTCACCAGAGTCATTGCGACAGCTGATTGAAATTGCAAGAAATAACACAAACACTACAGCATCACTTGTTGACTACACAGCTAACGAGGAAGATAAGGCAAGACAACCTCGGGACAAAAAGGTTGGTTATACTATTCATTACTTTACCTTTCTATTGCCAAACAATGGATACTGCCTACTTTTTTGATATAAGCATCATGATTTTTCTTCTATATATATCAGGTCCTTTCCGGTCGTTCTTCGACAAATAGAGAGGACCATATTGTTGCTGAAATTTCTGCTGCAGATCCTACTGATTTCCGTGAGCAGGTATTTAATGTAATTTAGTCCATTCTTTTTAGATGCAATGTTCATCTCTGGACCAAAGCTCCATATGCGAATACAAATACATCCAAAAAAGGATCAATACTTATGTGGTTCTTTACTAGATAGCTCTATGTATTCATTATATGATTTTCTTGTGGAAGATTTCAACTTTATGTTTCATTCACTATTTTTCTGTTTTCCCTTTTTTCTTTCCTTTCCCCTTTTTCTTTTGGTGCTAAAAAAGAGCCCGCGATACATGTGTAGTGCATGCCCTATGTGTCACTGATGAAGGATGATTTTAGCATGTTAATGTCCTCAGCTCCTTCAACAGTCCTACACGATAAGACTTAGGAGCAGTCTTAAGAGAGCTACAAATCCAAGTCTTCCAATGAGTTTGTGGCCAAGCTAGTTTTCTGTTTCCTGGCCATTTAGGCATTACTTTGAGGTCCTCTCTAGTAGGTCAAAGTAGAAGGAACACAGAAGTGGGATACACTATGTCCTAAGCATTGTTTTTTGGGGTGTACAGAGGTGTAGAGAGGAGGCGAGTCCGAGAGATTTTTGGGGAGGAGGTTAGTCTGAGAGAGTTTTAGGGAGGAAGGACAGAGAGGGGTTTGGAGGGCTGGTTGGGTGGGGGGATTGATTGTTCGTGTTGGTCTGTCAGGTGTTGATGTGTTGTAAGCATTGCTTTTTCAATTTTAGGTATTATAAATAGCATGGTTTTAAATGTTGACCGACATTGTCGGATTGGAGGTTAGACCGATAGATATGGCCATTTCAAGTCGTAAATCGTTTTTGAGGTTTATATCGGAGGGACATTGTGGATATATCGGTTGTTTTTTTGGAGTTGATAAGTATTGGGGTTTGGGTTTAGTACTCAAAACCCAAACCCGATTGACTCTTTTTTTGCCTTTTGTTCCCATAGCAACCGATAGCACAGAATACATATTAGGGCGAAAAAAAGATGCTGCTCTCTTTTTTGCCGCGATCTCCTTTCGTTTGTCTTCGTCTCTACAAATTGAAATTGAGAATTTATAAAAGCGTGATGTAAACAATAAGTTTGAACCGTAACTTGAAATCAATCCAAAGTTTTAACACTTTATGTCAATTTTATGCAGGGCACTTCACTTTATGTTAATTTTATGCAAGGCACTTTGAAAGTTCTAGTTTGACAATGTATATTTTATTTACTTGTTGGCATAATATTCCACTGTTGCCCTTCAAGAAATGGAAAACAACTTGTGTCTTGGTGTTGAATACTCAATTCAAGTAGGATAAGTTACAACGAGACAAGTGTGTTCCATCTTGGTGACCAAAATTGAGTAGATATCCATCTGATATGGCAATCCAACATTTAGTACATGTCCCCTGATATATCCCCGATTTCCGCTATCCGATATGAATTTTAGCCGTCTGACATAAATGCGACATCTAACATTTAAAACATTGATAAATAGTGGACATCAATTTCATAAGAGTTGATCCTCTATTTAGGTGCCCTGTCATTAAATTTAAATGAAAAAACTTCGGTCAGAACGGAGGCTTGGCTACTTCAGAGTGATTTCGCCCTGATCCTACAAAGCAATGATACAAAGCCATTTGTTAATTTTGATCGACTTAATAGTTATCTCAGGCTTGATGCTTTCTTTTTGTTAAAAGATTTGATGTATTTTAAAACCTGCAAGTTATAACTAAACCCAAAAGGCTGTTGTAAATGGGTTTGAAATCTACTTATAAGTCCAACTCAACATATCTTACCATATCCCATATCATGGGATATCTATTCCTTTATACAAATGGGAGAACCCAAGATTCACTATTCATGGCACAGTATCATTTACTGTAGCATTAAGAAACGAGATACTATAGCATCTTTTGAAAAATTACTGTAACGCACGGGAGCAAGGTATTTTTTTAAAAAACACTAGTAGATTGGGATACTGTAGCAATTCAAAAATGCTGCAGCAGAGCTGATACTGTAGCAATTTAAAAAATCAAAAAGTGTAGCATTTAAACCCGGGATTACTGTAGCAGGGAAAAAAGATATGCCATGCTTTGCACAGTGTTCACACTAGTTAATTATATAGTAAGATATACTTAATGTATCATAAGATACATTGACTCAGTAGGTGCACAAATACTTATAAATTCCATGTCTATTGTATCGACTTGTTAGATTTATTTGCATGTCTTAGATATCGTAGTTATGGATGCTAGTCCACATTCAGTTTACTTTATTCTTTCAGTGAATACACGCTCTGCCTCCTGAAATTTTATTTTATTACATATATACTTGTGATATCTACTCTTTGTTGAGCATTAAATATGGGGGAAAATATAAAATATTACTTAAACAAAAAGTTCTGAGATCTAAATCTTTAATTAAAGGCTAAGATGCACTTAAATAATGTATAGTTTTCCACTTGTGTCACTTAGATACCACCAGTTGTATTTTGCCTCACTAAAATACCCTATATTTTTCAGAAGTTGCAAATTTTACCTTCTGTTAGTTAAAAGATAGAAATATCTCTTCTTCTTTTTTCCTCCTCATTTTAACCTAAATCTCTTATCTTACCCTTTCTCCTCTTGATAAGAAAATCAATGAAGTTTATGAAGCTAGGCATAAAAAATTCATGTTTTTCAAGTTTATTAAGTTTTGGGTTGAATAGGAAAATACTAGAATTTGTAATTGTAAGATAATTTCTTATGATGAGTACAAACAATTGTCCCCAAAAGTTAGAATAAGGAACATCCATAATCATCGAACAAAAAAAAAAAAAAAACCAAACTCAAGCAACCTTTCAAAATTTCAAACACATCAAATCTCTCAATTGAACAAAAACACATCAAATTCAAAAATCTACTTAAATATCTGATGTTGAGGAGAGATCACATGATAAAAGATCCAAATCCAAGCCTTATTCTGCAAATTTTGCACAATTCAAACTCCAAGATTTCAGTTTTAAGCTTGATTTATCCTGAAAACCAACTTCGGGTTCTAGGGCTCTGTTTTATTTTAGGGAAAAATCCAACTTTGTGTTTTAAGCTTGATTTATGGTTCAACTGAGGTCTAAATTCAAACAAATATCTAGGGGTCAATTGAGATCAAATTCTCTTGCAAAAATTTTACAAAAGATACATCTTTCTCCACAGCTCCATTATTTGGGCATTGAGTATGAATATAAATGACACACATTGTCTGGAATGACACCTCGATATTTATTAAACATCTCTGATATCCGCCATCCATTTTGGTTTTTTCTGTCCGACATGTCCTCGTCATCCTGCATTTAGAATATTTTAAAAGTTTCTAAAGATGTTTCACTAAGTGGCTTCTTCTTGTGTTTTAGATTACTCATCTTTTCTCTGAGTGGTGTCGAATGTGCGAGATCCCTGCTACAAATGATACAGCTTATGATCATCACATTTCACAGTTGCATCAGCATGGTTTACTGAAGGGTGACGATACCACAGATCGTTTTTTCCATATTCTAACGGTGATCTTCTTTATCTTTTATTTGTAGTACTTGTATATTTCAGTTGTATGTTGTTTTTTTATATGCTATTTTATTTTAAAATTGTACCAGGAGCTTTGTGTTGTACATTGTCTAGCTGGCGAGCAGATAACTTCTCCTTCAACACTTCAAACAACTCAGCAATATCAGCTTTTATCATTTGCAGCAGTTGATGCATATGAAAAGCTTGTAGTCTTAATTTTAAAGGTAGATGCTTGTTTATGAAAAAAGAGAGATGCAGTTTGGGTTTATCTAAATCTCTGCATTAATTTCTATATTTCATTATGAAGGAACATTTATTTCTATATTTCATTATGAAGGAACATGTTTCTGTTCGTTTGTTTTTATGTGAAATTTCTATTTCTGTTCCTTGTGTTTTACTACTTATGATTTGTTTTTTTTTTTCATTTGTTTGTAGTACCCTTCAGTTGATCAAGCATCAAGTAGAACTATTCTTCTGTCCAAGGTTGAGTTTCAAAGTCGATCTCTATTGTCGATACATATATACACCCACATACAAACTAACACAATCACATAACACACTCTCGTACACTTGTTTACTTATTTCACGAGTATTGTCTAATAAGACATTTCTTACACAGATTCTCTCAGCAATTGTGAGAGTCATCCAGAAAGATGCAGAACAAAGGAAATCCTATTTCAATCCAAGGCCGTATTTTAGATTGTTAGTCAACTGCCTTATTGATCTTAGCGGTCCTGATGCTGGTTTTGATGGTCCCAACCTTCAGGTAAATCTTGGTTGTGGACTTTGCATGACCTTACGTGCGTTCTGAGTGTGTTTTCTTGTACTTCAGGTTTTCGTTCTTTTCGCAAATGCTTTCCATGCATTGCAGCCTCTCAAAGTTCCTGGCTTTAGGTTTGTGCACTACCTCATCTTTTTTCCTTAAGCTTCAGAAAATTCATCAAACAATTGTTATTCCTATCCGTTGTTTTTACTTGAATGTTTTGAAAATTTGAACAGTAGTGTTGATGATAATTATACTATCCAGGTTGATTGGTATCGGTGTAGACGCCAGGTCGAAATTATATAGATAAATTATAAATGGATTACTACAAGTCTCTGTGTATTACGTGCGCTAAATTATTATTCATTGTAAATAAAAGAACTGGTTGCTTATTTCCCAATTGGTCTTAATTTAGCTTGTTAGTGATTGGTTTAAATGTATATGTTCCTTCCCTATAATTTGTTAGTATGTATTAAATGGAAAATTCCCAATTGGTCTTAATTTAGCTTGTTAGTGATTGGTTTAAATGTATATGTTCCTTCCCTATAATTTGTTAATATGTCTTAAATGGAAAATTCACTCTTGCCATGAGTGTGAACTTTTTACCTGCGTCCGATCCAATTTGACTGCTTGAATTCTCGTCCAAAATAAGCACTTCTATATCTAAATCAAGATCATATAACTAATCCTAGTCTATCTAAAATCCAGTCTAACTTTGAAATCCTAACAACTTTAACTTCTACTAGCTGAATCAAACCTAATCTCTTATATTGTCCTGCATCAACAAACATTGGACGGCCAGATTGCGAGGCAGTAAAATAGCGGTTCTATTTGCCAAGAAGAGATGCTAATGAGAGGATTTAGAGTAGACCAAGAAGAAAATTGAGATATTCCTCATATTCTATGTTCTGTGTATCTATTTCCTACAAACGATCCCAGTAAGCTTTATAGATACATTAAAAGAAGCATGTGATTGTTTTTTCATCCACTTAATTTTGAGCTTCTCAAACCTGAACAGATATTAAAAAAAACTAAAATTTACAAATTACTAACTAATATTTAAATGAAGGAGCTGTGGAACTGAAACAGTTTTAGCCAAACAGCTGCTATGCGGTTCATATTCTGTTTAATGAGAAGCTGCTCACCTTCAATTTAAAAGAGAAGACATCAAAACCAGCATTGATGACTTAAAAAACAGGAGGGATGCAATGTGAAGAGTGAGTAGGGCACTCATGTTGCCCTCATCCAATCTCGTTTTAAGGGCCAAGTTGTGAGGAGTTGTGATGTATTAGTGCTTGTGCGTTTTATTTAAGGCATTATATATGGAGGGATAAAGTATATGTAGAATCTATTCATAAATGAGAAAAAATTTTAGATATAACAAATTGTTAGACTATGATGGAATCAAGCTTGAGAAGCAACTAAACTTTTAGATAAGAGTAAGTGGCTAAGACTAAGAACAGTATTTGTCTTAACAACAACTGACAGAGTGATATGAGGAGAAGCAAACGGATCGACGTCTAGTTTGTTTAGTTTTGGCTTCTAAGCAATCTAGAATTTGTAGATTAGGAACAGAATGTATAGTATCAAATTTAGCAAATTGTGACAAGGGATGAGCATATAGCACATTAGTATTAACAAATACCTCAGAGTGCCCATTTTCGCTTAAGCATACATCAAGATGGTGAGACTGAGGAAGAGTATTTTTGCTACAACCTAAGTATGGTGCTTAGACGAATGTGTTTAGAATCTATGTATCGTAAAATATCAATCAGGTTGAAGGGAAAAATAAGTAAAATGGCTATAAGAGTAGAAATGATGAGCATAAATGAGAATGTTTAGTTGGAGAAGTGGATACATATAAAGATGACACAATCTATATGCATTAGGAGATTGCTTCTATTGAGGACCAAATGAGGTAGAATCGATTGATGTAGGGTGGTGCATCATAGTAAGTGTGTTGGAAAACGATATGTGATTATAGTTAATGGAGTAATCACAACTAGAGGCAGAGCTAAGCTTTCTTTAGACAGAGCCTTAACAAGGATATGATAGTAGTTAATTGGGATGACAATTTTTTACATCATTGGATGGAATAAAAGAATTAGTGTAGTTTATAAGTTTGCGATGAAGGGTATGTTGTTGTTACTGTCATAATCGTAGATGTTGATTAGGCCTCAGTTATTTGAGGTAAGTAAATGACCATTGTTCTTAGGCAGCCATTGGAGGTGTTATTCATGTAAGTTGAATCCCATTGGACCTGTAACTAACCTGTCCTTTGTTGAGCCATGTAGTAGAAGTAATTATATATCCAGTACGGGTTGAGTTAAAAACCCTAAAATGCCAAACAACCAGTTGGCCTGATCCAATGGAGAGGGATATTTGCTTGGTTTATGGTTTACGTGTCATGGAATTTGACCTTGGTATATTACCTTCTATGAAATCTGCCCAGAATTTCCTTCTGCTGGTTGTAACCTTTTGTCTTTCTATCTTGATATCAGGTTTCATGTCCTAATTCCCATATTGAACTGTATAAATTTCCAAAAAAAAAAAAAACTGTGTTGAGTGTGTGAACTAAAGGATCTCTTTCTTCTCTTATTAACTGACAACAAAGTGTGATTCGATGAATCTGGAATTAGTTGAATTGCAGGGAGAATAAGTTGTTCCTTTTACCCACAACACTTCAGATGGACGTAATCCGCACCCTTTACAGAACCTAACAAGTGATCAATTCTAGGCCTTGATCAGAATGAGTGTACAGGGGCTCATCTTCCACTTTGCACAGTTTATCGTTTCTTCATTGAATCTGTGCGTTGAATCTCTACTATACTTAATTTTACCCTGCTTACCTCACGTTCCAGCGTTTTGCTTCAAGGTGCCAGTTGCACAAAGGAGCCGGATTATTCTACATAAATTCATGGTTCCTATTTAGAGATAACGAATAAATAACCTTCAACCTCCAGAATAAGGGGAAATGGAAAACGCAAATCTCGGGAGGGGGTGGTGATATAATTTAGCGGACAATTAATCGACAATCAGTTGCTAATTTGCCCATTATCCTTGTCGAAACTCTTATCTATTTTAGTTGGGTTTGCATTGTACAAAAAACTAAGACACATTCTTTATAATGAAAATCTACTGGGCTTGGATATACATTATATTTGTACGTAGGAATGACTTAAAACAATGTATGAAATATAGTCACTTGGGGCTTGTTTGTTTGCACGGAAGTAGCAAAGAAGTAACTAAAGTAAAGGAAGTTTCTCCTACTTTCAAGCAAAAAACTATGTTTGTTTCTCCGAAAAGACTACTTCAGCTACTTCCATAAATGCAGATGTGGCATCTAGGTGTCACTCCTACTTCCTAGATTTTTTTCCTCCCTTGAAAGCTCAGAAATAGAGGGGAAGTGAATAAAAAATGGGGTCCACTTAAATTAGAGATTTACTAAGGGCAGATGATCTTAAATTGATTCTCCTAAAAGTAATCAAATATCAAAGCAATATTCCCACACGCCATCTCTCTCACAAAGGCTTCATTTTTGTGTCTTGCTGCTAGAATCTTTTAATATGAATCATCATGTGCATACATGATTTTTTATTTGGAGTTAAAATTGATATTAGTTTTTTATACATGTATCGGTGAATTGGCGGCTAAAATCGATTTGTTTTGCATAGCATTGATGAGGCGGTGGTTCTTTGAGTTTTGGAACACATTCGCATACCTCTTAATGACTTCTCATGAGTAAAAATCTTGAGAAAAGACCGTCCAAATCAAATGTATAATAATTGTTTGTTTGTATCTTCAAGTATAATGAGATTCATGTATCAGTTGATGACTTGGATGGTTAATTTTTCAGTTAATAGCGAGAAAGGGAAGTAATTATACCATGGTATACATATCAATTACATCCTCTACTTCAAGTATAATCCAAACAAGAATAGTATGAAAGCTACGGTATTAGTTACTTCCTAATAATATATCCAATTTCTATCCAAACAAACAAATAAAAGAAGATAGTACTATTTCCGCTACTTCTAAAAATATATGAAACAAACAAAGTAAGTACTACTTCCGCTACTTTCTACTTCATAATTGAGGAAGTTACATTTTTGATCCACTTTTTACTTCTAATACTTACGTCCATCCAAACGAGCCCTTAGAGTCTTGCTTACATGCTCTAGCTGATAAATTAGAGTCACGAGTCAACTTGTTTCTTCTTTTTCAGTTTTCTGTGCAATCTCTAATTTAATGGATTTTCTCCCAGCTTTGCATGGCTTGAGTTGGTTAGCCACAGAAGTTTCATGCCAAAACTTCTCACTACCACTGCCCCAAATGGTTGGCCAGTTTTCCAGCGCTTGCTCGTTGATTTATTCAAGTTCATGGAGCCTTACTTGAGAAATGCTGAGCTAGGAGAGCCGGTCAGCTGCTCTCTTCATTACTGTTTTTTACCTCTTACAAATGGATTCATTTGGTAGACAATTAAACTTCTCCCTTTCAACTTTTTCTCAGGTTCACTTTTTGTACAAGGGCACATTAAGGGTGTTGCTTGTATTGCTTCATGATTTCCCAGAATTTCTGTGTGATTATCACTTCAGCTTTTGCGATGTGATTCCTCCTAGTTGCATTCAGATGCGGAATCTTATTCTAAGTGCTTTTCCACGCAATATGAGGCTTCCTGATCCATCTACTCCTAACTTAAAGGTGCCTGCTGAATGTTCACCATGTTGGAGCTTCCAGTAGATGACATCATTACATTATGTAATCAAAATTCTGTCATTAACATTTGAAACTCTCTTATATAGATCGATCTTCTAGCTGAAATCAGTCAGGCCCCCCGTATTCTATCTGATGTTGATGGTGCTCTGAAAGCAAAGCAGATTAAGGCTGACATAGATGAGTATCTACAGGTAATATAATATCATCTATTTGTCATTGCACGTTGTATGTCAAGACTGTTGTAGAATTGGCATTATACAATTGAATGCCAATTCTCTTGATTTTTTTTGTGATATTTAGCATGTGTACCTTGTTCACAGTTCTGGTTCAATATATCATCAAAAATTTGTTGTCTCCTATTCAAAGTAGTAGTCTTAATAACACATTTCTTGTCCTGCAGACAAGGCCAGAAGGATCTACTTTTTTATCTGAACTGAAGCAGAGATTGTTTTTACCTTTAAATGAAGCTAATCTAGCAGGAACGCGCTACAATGTACCACTGATCAATTCGCTTGTTCTTTATGTAGGAATGCAGGTAACTTGTCTTTTTCACTTAGTTTGCTCCTTACTAGGTCGCAAATCTTTTTATTTTATTTTATTTTAATCCCTTTTATTTGTGTAAATTATGATATTAAGCTTTAGGAATATCCACTTTAATGAATTGCTTAGGGGAGAAAAATTATAAACGGCATGTAGTGATTTCATCACATATATGTTTATAAACAATAGTACCTCTTCTTGAAAGGTATTGTAATTTTTTTTCCTCGCATAACTGGGTATCAGGAGTTCCACTAAAAAAGACCAGGCTCTTAAAAGTTTGTCATGCTGGGTTTTAAGATAGATTCTTATCTTAATAACCAGTCTCCAGCACAACGGGGCTTCAAATGAAGGTTTGCTCAAAGCAAGGCTTATCTTATAGTTGTTGCAATA